>CM053612.1:5788991-5829037 GCA_028646535.1 Procyon lotor | reverse complement strand
CCACAATGCCTTGAAACTAGAACCCAATCACAAGAGGAATGTTGGAAAGAACTGAAACACGTGGAGGCTAAAGAGCATCTTACTAAAGAATAAATGGGTCAACCAGGAAATTAAAGAAGAATTTAAAAAATTCCTGGAATCCAATGAAAATTAAAACACAACTTCAAAATCTTTGGGACACAGCAAAGGCAGTCCTGATAGGAAAGTATATAGCAATGCAAGCCTTTCTCAAAAAACAAGAAAGTTCTCAAGCACACAACCTAACCCTACACCTAAAGGAGCTGGAGAAAGTACAGCAAATAAATACTAAACCCAGCAGGAGAAGAGAAATAATAAAGATCAGAGCAGAAATCAATGAAATAGAAAGCAAAAGAACAGTTGAATACATCAACAAAACGAGATGGTGGTTCTTTGAAAGAATAAGATTGATAAAACCCTGGTCAAACTTATCAAAAAGAAGAGAGAAAGGACCCAAATTAATAAAATCATGAATGAAAGAGGAGAGACCACAACCAACACCAAAGAAATACAAACACTTATAAGAACATATTATGAGCAACTATATGCCAGCAAATTAGACAATCTGGAAGAACTGGATCCATTTCTAGAGACACATAAACTACCAAAACTGAAACAGGAAGAAATAGAAAACCTGAACAGACCCATAACCAGTGAGGAAGTTGAAGCAGTCATCAAAAATCTCCCAATGAACAAGAGCCCAGGGCCAGATGGCTTCCCAAGGGAATTCTACCAAACATTTAAAGAAGAATTAATACCTATTCTTCTGAGACTGTTCCAAAAAATAGAAATGGAAGGGAAACTTCCAAACTCATTTGATGAGGCCAGGATTACCTTGATCCCAAAACCAGACAAAGACCCCATCCAAATAGAGAATTAGAGACCAATATCCTTGATGAACATGATGTAAAAATTCTCACCAAAATACTAGCCAATAGGATCCAACAGTACATTAAAAGGATTATTCACCACGGCCAAGTGGGACTTATTCCTGGGCTGCAAGGTTGGTTCAACATCTGCAAATCAATCAATGTGATAGAATACATTAATAAAAAAAGAACAAGAATCATATGATACTCTCAACTGATGCTGAAAAAGCATTCGACAAAGTACAACATCCTTTCTTCATCAAAACTCTTCCCAGTGTAGGCATAGAGGGTACATTCCTCAATATCATCAAAGCCATCTATGGAAAAACCCACAGCATATATCATTCTCAGTGGGGAAAAACTGAGAGCTTTCCCCTAAGATTATGCTAAGTGAAATAAGTCAGAGAAAGACAATTATCATATGATCTCTCTGAGATGAAGAATGTGAGAGGCCGGGTGGGGAGGGGGATATAGGGGGTTGGGGAGGGAAATGTAACAAGATGAGATCAAGAAGGAGACAAACCATAAGAGACTCCTAAACTCATGAAACAAAATGAGGGTGGCTGGGGGGTAGTGGGGGTAGGAATAAGGTGGCTGGGTTATGGATATTGTGGAGGGTATGTGCTATGATAGTGCTGTGAAAGTGCAAGCCTGATGATTCACAGACATGTACCCTGGGGCAAATAATGCATTATATGTTAATAAAAAAATAAAAAATATCACAATATTATATTTCTACAACAAAATGCAAAGCTTCCTAAGTAAATGAATCAATAATTTATGTACAAGAGAACAGGTAATACACACCATCAAAAATCTAAAAAGAATACTTAAAAGGTATGTATTACATGGAGCACTGTGTGCATGTACAATGAATCTTGGAACACTGAAAAAATTTTAAAAAATACACTTATAAATATTTGGAAAATTTTAGGCCAGATATATCAGTTGTATCAATAAATATGGAGAGAGTCGATGCATCCATAAAAATAAAAATATTTTTTCAATTTTGCCACAAATTAACACCCAATTATGATTTATGCAAGAGAAATATCTAGAAAAAATGAACAAACCACAACCTTATATTATCAAGAAAGAAGGGAGAAAGAGCAAAGATAAGGAATAATAATGGCAAAGGAGAAATGACATTGATAAGGAAGAAATTTTTAAAAGAGAATCATAAGACAACCTAGAAGAAATAGATAAATTCCTAGAAACATACCATCTTCCAAGACTGAATCAGGAGGAAATAAGAAATCTGAACAGGCCACTTACTAGTAATGAAATTGAGTCAGAAAAAAAAAAAAAAACTCCCAACAATCAAAAGTCCAAGACCAGTTGGCATCACAGATGAATCTTACCAAACATTTATGTAAAAGTTAATTTCTATCTTTCTCAACTATTACAAAACTCAGAAGAGGAAAATCCTTTTAAATTCATTCTATGAGGCCAGCATTATTCTGATATCCAAACCAGACTATTTAAGAAACTACCAAAAAATTTATAGACCAATATCCTGATGCACATAGATGCAAAAATATTCAACACAATATTAGCAAACTGAATGAAAAAGTACTTTAAAAGGATCATTTACCACAGTGAAGTAGGATTTATTCCAAGGATGCAAGGATGATTCAATATATGTAAATCAATCAGCACTAAACACCAAATTAACAAAATAAAGCATCAAAATTTTATGATTATCTCAAAAAATGCAGAAGAAAACATTTGGCAAAATTCAACATCCATTCATGATAAAAACTCTCTACAAAGCAGTTGTAGAGCGAACACATACCTCAACATAATAGAGGCCATATATAACAATCTCACAACTAACATTATACTCTGTGGGGAGAAGCTGAAAGCTTTTTCAGGAACAAGACAAGGATGCCCACTCTCACCACTATTGTTCAGCATAGTACTGGAACTCCTAGCCATAGCAATCAAACAAGAAAAAGAAATAAAAGGTATTGAAGTTGGTAAGAAAGAAGCACAACATCTCTATTTACAGATAACATGATACTAGATATAGAAAATCCTAAAAAAAAAAAAAAAGAAAATCCTAAAGACTCCACCAAGAAGCCATTAGAACTAATAAATTATTTCAATGAAGTTGTGGAATACAGTATCAATATATAGAAATCTGTTGTTTATTTAGACACTGATAGTAAAAAAGCAGAAAGGGAAATTTAGAAAACAATCCTATTTACACTTGCATCAAAAAGAATAAAATACCTAGGAATAAATGTAACAAACATGAAAGACCTATGTTATGAAACCCATAAGACATTGAAGAAGAAGTTGAAGATGACACAAATAAATTCAAAGATATACCATGTTCATAGAATGGAAGAATATTGTTAAAGTGTCTACTTTAACATACTACTTGAAGAAATGTACATATTCAATGCAATCCCAATCAAAACACAAATAGTATTTCTCAGATAATGAGAACAAAAATTCCTAAAATTTGTATGGAACCACAAAAGACCCTGAATAGCCAAAACAATCTTGAGAAAGAACAAAGCTAGAGATATCACAATCCCGTTTCAAGATATATTACAAAGCTATAGTAATCAAAACCGTATGGTGTTGGCATAAAAATAGACACATAAATTAATGGTGTAGATTTGAGACCCAGAAATAAACTCATACTTATATAGTCAATTAATCTACAGGAGGCAAGAAAATACAATGGGGAGAAAATAGTTTCTTCAATAAATGGTGTTGGGAAAACTGGACGTCTACATGCAAAAGAATGAAACTGGACAACTTCTTTATGCTATATGCAAAGATAAACACAAAATTAAACACACACACACACACACACACTGGGGGTATGTGGCGATTCCACACAAAAGACTCATTTGGGTTCAAGGCTTGCCCTGTTCCAGTATTGGTTATGAGTCTTCTGTTCATTGCTTCTGTATTTATGTTGCACATTTGGGGCAAGTACACTTGTTCATAGATTCAGCTACATCCATCTCTCTGTCATCTGAAGAAGAAGGAAAAAACCCAACATATCTTGGACCAAAAGCATAGTGATTTTCTGTTTGTGAGAAAGAAATGTTCTGTAAGCTTATTGTTTTACAGGGAACTTAACAAGAATTGACTTTAAGGAATCAATTTTTTTCTATGACTAATAAACTTTTTAATTGAATATATATACATATAGAGATAGATAGATATAGATATACATATATCTATATATATGTTATATAAGACCTGAAACCATAAAACTCCTAAAAGAAAACATAGGAGGTAATTGTCTGGAAGTCAACCTTAGTAATATTTTTGTTGGATATGTCTCCTAGGCAAGAGAAACAAAAGCAAAAGTAAATAGCTGGGACTACATCAAACTAAAAAGCTTTTTCACAACAAAGGAAACTATCAACAAAATGAAAAGCAATCTACTGAACAGCAGAGGACATTTGCAAATGATACATCCAATAAGAACTCAATATCCAAAATATATAAAGAACTCATACAACTCAACACCAAAAAACTAAATGATCTAATTTAAAAACTGGTCAAGGGACATGAGACATTTTTTCAAAAAGACGTACAGATGGCCAACAGACACGTGAAAAGATGTTCATTATCATTAGCCATCAGGGAAATGCAACTCGAAACCATGATGAGATATTACCTCATACCAGTCAGAATGGCTAGTTTTAAAAGATAAGAAATAACAAGAGAGAGACCATTTCTCAAGATATACAGCAGATGGTTCTGAAGACTCTGGTCCTTGCTGTATAGTGACTATGGGCCATTACTTGAAATGGTGGAGTTTTCCAAGGTTCTTGGTTCTGGGAGAATTGATTTTCATTACTTTTTTTATTCGGCCTGTGATAATGGCTGAATAGTGTTGGCCTTGTTGCTCTTTTAGGCTTTCTTGAAGAGATGGTAGTTGTTAAGATATTTTCCCCCTGAACCCCCTTGAAGGGACATTTTTACCTTTATGTTGTCTTCATCTAGAAAGGTAACAGGGTAGATGGGCAGTAACATGCAGAAGGGCACTGATTTAGGGGGAAAGGATAGGGACTGGGTGAAAAGGCAGGCTTCAGGAGGAGGGGTGCAAGATGGTAAGTATATTTGTGCTAGACAGTGGCATACAGGAACCTTGGCAGTGGTGAGTGGAACCAATGGGGAAGAAGAAGAGGAGAATGGGTAAGGTCATTTGGCTTTGTCACCATTTCTAGACATGGGTTGACAGAGGTCTTCACTTTCTTCCTCTTTTCCCAAATGTCCTTGTAGATCTCTTTGGTATTATCACTTTCAGTCTAAAATCACTCACTTCAGGCTGTCAAGATTCTACTGAATATATTTGCAACACTGAATAGCGTTCATCTCAGAATGTGTAGTAGATTGAATAGTGGCCCCCCTAAAACATATGTCCATGTCCTAATCCCCAAAACTTATGAATATTACTTCATATAGTAAAAGACTATTACTTTATGTGCCAAAATATGTAAATAAGCTATGGATCCTGAGAGAAAGAATTTATCCTTGATTATCCATGTGGACCTACATATAATCATATGTATTCTTATAAGAGAGAGGAAGGGGAGTTTTGATAGAAACACACAAGGGAGAAGGCAGTGTGAAGATGGATCAGAGAGCAATGTGGCAACAAGGCAAGAAGTGCCAAGGCAGGCTAGCAGCCACCATGATCTAAAAGAGGCAAGGAATAAATACTTCTAATAGAAACATCAGAGGGCATATATCTCTGTTAACACCTTGAATTCACACCTCTGGCCTCTAAAACTATGAGAGAAAATATTTGTGATGTTTTAATCCACAAAGGTTGTGGTAATTTATTATAGCAGCCATAGGAAATTAATACAAAAAGTGTAGTTGCCAGACTTGGGTTTTGTTAGTACTAGACAGATGAGGAAAATATACATACACTGCAAGTTTTGCTAGGTGACTACATACAGGAATTTACAACTGAAGACTGATGAGTACTCCTAGGGATTAACCCAGAGGTGTGTGAGCGTTGTGTGCAATGTTTTTCTAAACACGTGTTCTCAACCAACAGGCACTTGTCTCATTTTACTTCACCTCTGGAACTTTTATCATTCTCCCTGGAGCTTACCTCATAGTTGGGACATTCATGAAAGTCATTTTTATGAATAGCTAACAACAAACTTCTACTTTCTTGGAGGAAACTTTGTATTCAGGTCCTGTCCATCTAGCTCCCTATGTAAAGGGTCTCTGAATCAGAATTTTGGCTATTAAAGAGAGGGGTCATTGCGTTGACCACAGGCCTATGTTCCTAATCAGCTAACAGTTTACACCAGCCTGAGATGCTCACCTGTGCATGTAATCTTTTAGCTTATCAAGATTTCCTGGGGTTTCCTATGGAGCATTCACTTCCTGGCATCCACTGGTTGCTTTCTCACACAGTATTCACACCAGCAGTGGAAAATACATCAGGGGTGTTTCATTTGTGGCTATAGATAGACTTTGTGAATTATTTCCCATGCTACATTAATTTGTGTATTAAGCACATGCTTTGAGTGAAGAAATGCACTGGAGTTCTGAAGTAACACACAGCTCAAGAAGATATGACCCTTAACCCCAAAGAAGTTCTGACTCGGTAGAGGAAAGAAGTCCTGGAGGTATATCCTACCTACTGTAGGTTCAGAAATTGGCCTTGTGGGCTTCTCTCCTCCAGTCCACTGTTCCTATGTTACTGTTTCCTGGTCTTGGATTTATGCCCTTTTCATTATGTTTTATAAAATTTTAATCCCAGCATAGTAAACATACAGTATACTAGTTTCAGGTATAAAATATGGTGATTCAATGCTCCCATACAACCCCTGGTGCTCATCAAAATAACTGTTCTCAAACACTGTAGCTCCATCCATGTCCTTGCAAATGGCAAGTGTATACATATAACACTTCTTTATCCCTTCATCGGTTGAGGGACACTTGGACTATTTGGCTATTGTAGATAATGCTGCTATAAACATCGGAGTGCATGTATCTTTTGAATTAGTATTTTTGTAATTCTTTGGGTAAATACCTAGTAGTGCAATTACTGGATCATAGGGTAGTTCTATTTTTAACTTTTTGAGGAACCTCCATATGGCTTTCCACAGTGGCTGCACAAGTTTGGATTCCTACTAACAGTGCAACAGGATTCCCCTTTGTTCACATCCCTGCCAAAATCTGTTGTTTCTTTTTTTTTTTTAATTAATATATAATGTATTATTTGCTTTAGGGGTACAGGTCTGTAAATCATCAGTCTTACACAATTCACAGCACTCACCATAGCACATACCCTCCCAATGTCCATCACCCAGCCACCCTATCCCTCCCCCCCACTCCCCAGCAACCCCCTCAGTTTGTTTCCTGAGATTAAGAGTCTCTTATGCAAAACCTGTTGTTTCTTGTGTTGCTGATTTTAGCCATTCTGACAGCTGTAAGGTGATAGCTCATTGTAGTCTTGATTTGCATTTCTCTGATAATCAGTGATGTTGAACATCTTTTCATGTGCCTGTTAACCACCCATATGTCTTCTTTGGAAAAATGTCTTTTCGCATCTTTTGCACATTTTTAATTTGGATTATTCATTTCTTGGGTGTTGTGTTTTATGTTCTTTATGTATTTTAGATACTGACCCTTTATCAGAAATCTAATTTGCAAATATCTTCTCCCATTCCATAAATTGCTTTTACTTTTGTTCTTTCCTTCACTGTGCAGAAGATTTTATTTTGATGAAGCCCAATAGTTTATTTTTGCTTTTATTTCCCTTGCCTCAGGAGACATACCTAGAAAGAAGTTGCTATGGCTGATGTCAAAGAAGTTACTATTTATGTTCTGTTCTAAGATTTTCATGGTTTCAGGTCTCACATTTAGGTTTTTTGATCCATTTGGAATTTATTTTTGTGTATGGTATAAGAAAGTTGTCGTTTCACTTGTTTGCATATTGCTGTCCAGTTTTCTCAACACCATTTGTTGAAGAGGCTGCTTTTTTCCCCATTGGATATTCTTTCCAGCTTTGTCAAAGATTAGTTGACCATATAGTTGTGGGTTCATTTTCTGGGTTTTCTATTCTGTTCTATTGATCTATGTGTCCATTTCTGTGCTAGTACTATTCTGTTTTTATTACTACAGTTTTGTAATATAACTCAAAGTCCAGAATTGTGATGCTTCCAGCTTTGCTTTACTTTTTCAACATTCCTTTGGCTATTTGGGGTCTTCTCTGGTTCCATACAAATTTTAGAATTTTTTGTTCCAGCTCTGTGAAAAATGTTGTTAGTATTAGGATAAGGATTGCACCAAATGTGCAGATTGCTTTGGGTAGCATAGACATTTTAACAATATTTCTTCTCCCAATCCATGAGAATGGAATGTCTTTCTATTTCTTTCATCAGTGTTTTATAATTTTCAGAGTATAGCTCTTTCACCTCTTTGGTTGGGTTTATTCCTAAGTATCTCACTGCTGTTGGTACAATTCTAAATGGGATTGATTACTTAATGTCTTTCTGCTTCTTCATTATTGGTGTATAGAAATGCAACAGATTTCTATACATTGATTTTGTATCTTATGACTCTGCTGAATTCATTTATCAGCTCTAATGGTTTTTTTGTAGAGTCTTTCAGGTTTTCTATATATAGTATAATGTCATCTGCAAATAGCAAAAGTTTTACTTCTTCCTTGTTGATTTGGATGCCTTTTATTTATTTTGTTGTCTAATTGCTGTGGGTAGGACTTATAGTACTAAGTTGAATAAACCTGGTGAGAGTGGACATCCCTTTCTTATCCCTGACCATAGAGGAAAAGTTCTCAGTCTTTCGCCATTGAGGATGATATTTTGGTAGTAATGGTGGTAGTTTTTATTTTTAATATGGCCTTTAATATGTTGAGGTGTGTTCCCTCTAAACCTACTTTGTTGAGGGTTTTTATCATGAATGGATGTTGTACTCTGTCAAATGCTTTTTCTGCATTTTGAAATGATTATTTTGTTCCTATCCTTGCTTTAATTAATGTGATGTATCAAGTTGATTGATTTGTGAATATTGAACCACCTGGCAACCTAGGAATAAATCCCACTTGATCATGGTGAATGATTTTTTTTAATGTATTCTGGAATTTGCTTTGCTAGTATCTTATTGAGAGTTTTTGCTTCTTTGTTCATCAGGGATATTGGCCTGTAGTTCTCTTCTGTAGGGATGTCTTTATCTGGTTTTGGTATCAGGGTAATGCTGGCCTCACAGAATGAGTTTGGAAGTTTTCCTTCACTTCTATTCTTTGGAATAGTTTGAGAAGAGTAGTTATTAACTCTTCTTTAAAAGTTTGGTAGAACTCACCTGGGAAGCCATCTGGTCCTAGACTTTTGTTTGTTGGGAGTTTTTTTGATTACTGATTCAATTTTGTTGCTACTAATCAATCTGTTCAGATTTTCTTTTCTTTTTTTCCCCAAATATGTTTATTTTTTCAGTGTTACAAGATTAATTGTTCTTGCGCCACACCCAATGCTCCATGAAATACGTGCCCTGATTTTCTGTTTCTTCTTAGTTCAGTTTGAGGGGTTGTATATATCCAGAAATTTATCAATTTCTTCTAGGTTATCCAATTTTTGACATAATTTTTCATAATATTCTCTTATAATCCTTTGTATTTCTGTGGTGTTGGTTGTTATTTCTCCTCTTTAATTTCTGATTTTTGTTTGACTCCTGTCTCTCTCTCTCTTTCACTCTTTTTGATAAGCCTGATTAAATGCTTATTAATTTTGTTGATTTTTATGAGAACCAGATCCTGGTTTCATTGATCTGTTCTATTGTGGTTTTAGTTTTTATTTAATTTAGTTCTCTAATCTTTATTATTTCCTTCTTTCTACTGGTTTTGGGTTCTGTTTGTAGTGCTTTTTCTAGCTCCTTTAGGTGTAAGACTAGGTCATTTATATGTGATTTTTCTTGCTTAACTTGCGCCTGCATTGCTATAAACTTCTGTCTTAGAACAACATTTGTTGTACTCCAAAGATTTTGGACCATTGTGTTTTCATTTTCAGTTTTCTCCATGTATTTTTTTAAATTTCCTTTTTGATTTCTTTGATGACCCATTCATTGTTTAGTAGCATGTTATTCAACCTCCACATACTTGTATTCTTTTCAGATTTTTTTAATGATCAATTTCTAATTTCATAGAATTGTCAGAAAAGATGCATGGTATGTCTTCAATCTTATTTTTTTTTTAATTTTTTCAGACTTGATTTGTCTGATCTATCCTGGAGAATTTTCCATGTGCACTTGAAAAAGGTATATATTCCACTTTTTCAGTATGGAATGCTCTGAATATTATCTGTTAGATCCATCTGGTCCAGTGTGTCATTCAAAGCCATTTCTTTCTTGTTGATTTTCTGGTTCAATGATCTATCCATTGATGTATGTGGGGTCTTAACATCCCCTACTGTTATTGCATTACTATCAATTACTTCCTTATGCTAGTTACTGCTTTATGTATTTCGTTGCTCCCATGTTGCATTCATATATACTTACAATTATTATATCCTATTGTTGGATTGTTCCTTTTATCATTATGCTGTGTCCTTTTCTCTTGTTATAGTCTTTGTTTTAAAGTCTATTTTCTCTGATATCAGTATTGCTTCCCTGACTTTCTTTTCATTCCCATTTGCATGAAAAGTGCTTTTCCATCCCCTCGCTTTTAATTTGCAAGTGTTTTTACATCTGAAATGAGTCTCCTGTAGAGAGCACATAGATGGATCTTGCTTTTTTACCCATTCTGTCACCATATGTCTTTTGATTGGAGTGTTTAGTCCACTTACATTCAATGTATTTATTGATAGGCATGTACCTATTGCCATTTTGTTACTTTGTTTATAGTTGTTTTTGTAGGTCTTCTTTGTTCCTTTCTTGCTCTCTTCTTTCATGATTTGGCGGCCTTATTTAGTGATATACTTAGATTCCTTTCTCTTAACTTTTTGGTATATCTATTACTGATTTTTGGCTTATGGTTATCATTAATTTTTTATATACTATATTCTGCATATAGCAGTATATATTAAGTTGATGGTTACCTAATTTGGAACCCATTCTTTACTTCCCCCCACCCATGTTTTAGGTAATATGGGGTCATACCTTTTATTTTGTGAATTCCCTCAACTGATTTTTATAGATCTACTTAATTTTACTACTTTTGGGGGTGCCCGGGTGGCTCAGTGGGTTAAAGCCTCTGCCTTCAGCTCAGGTCATGAACTCAGGGTCATGGGATCGAGCACCTCATTGGGCTCTCTGTTCAGCATGGAGCCTGCTTCCCCCCCCTCTGCCTGCCTCTCTGCCTACTTGTGATCTCTCTCTCTCTCTCTCTCGTCAAGTAAATAAATAAATAAATAAACAAACAAATAAATTTTTTTACTACTTTTGTATTGCCTACTGTTTTTTTTTTTTTTTTTTTTACTCTTACTTATGGTCTTTCCTTTTTGTTCAAGGAGTCCTTTGACATATCTTGTAGGGATGGTTTAGTCATCATGAACTTTTTTTTTTTGTCTGAGAAACTATCTCTCCTTCTATTCTTAATGATAGCCTTGCTGGATAGGATGCTAGATAGAGTATTCTTGGCTGCATATTTTTTCCTTTCAGCACTTTGAATACATCATGCCACTTTCTTCTGGCCTGCAAAATTTCTTTGCAAAATCAGCTGAAAGCCTTATGGAGTTTCTCTTGTATATAACTGTTTTCTTTTCTCTTGCTGGTTAAAAAATTCTCTCTTATCACTACTTTTTGCCATTTTAATTACTATCTGTCTTGGTGGTTACCTCCTTGGGTTGATTTGGGGGGGGGGGAGCTCTGTGTGCTTCCTGGATCTGGATTTCTATTTCTTGCCCCAGATTTAGGAAGTTTTCAGCTATAATCTCTTCAAGTAAATTTTCTGCCCCTTTTGCTCTCTTCTCCTTCTGAGATCCTTATAATGCATATGTTATTATGCTTGATGTTGCTGAATTCCCTTAACTTATTCTCATTTTTAACTTTTTTCTCTCTCTTGTTCAGGTTGATTGCTTTCCATTAGTTGTCCTTTAAGTCACTGATCTACTCTTCTGATTCCTATGGTCTACTCTATATTCCCTCTAGTGTATTTTCCATTTCAGTTATTGAGTTCTTCATCTCTGATTGTTTAAGTTTTCTATCTCTTTTTTTAAGGGTCTCAATGAGGTCCTCCACTCTTTTCTCAAGTTCAGTGAGTATTACCTTAAATTCTCTATCAGGCATATTTCTTGTCTCTGTTTTGTCTCTTGCTCTGATTTTTTCCTGTTCTTTCTTTTGGGCCATATTCTTCTGTCTTCTCATTTTATCTCTGTCTATTTCTTTATGGTATAAATGTCACCTACATCTCTTGCTCTTGAAAGTAGTGGCCTTATGAAGGAGAGGCCCTGTAGTACCTGGCAGTGCAAAGTCCCTTGTTTACTAGTACATGGTACTTCAGGGGTGTTTCCTATCTGTGTTGCATATGCCCAGCCATTGTGGCTGAGCTGGTCTTGCCTTCATTCCAGTCTTGCCTTCATTCTGACTGCAATGTCAGTCAGACCAGACATTTGCCCCCAGCCCACTACTGGAGCTTCAGTTGGATTTGTGTGTGGTTATCTTTTCCTCTCCATGGGGAAGGACTTACTTTGGAGTGGTGCTGGCCTCTGTCATGGCTGCTTGCACACTGCCAGGTTTGTGGCACTACTTTAGATGGGCTCCAGCCAAGAACATATTAGAGTGGGCAGGACCAGAGAACTTGGAGGCAGGATAGGTGGTATTAGCATGGTTTGCACTTGTCCACTGCGGAATAGACTTGCAACCACTGGGACCAAGGAAAGCCATGTTGGACGGTATGGATCCACAGAAGTGCAGGGGGACAGGGCATGTGGTCAGCATGCTAGGTAGCGAGTTTTGGTGATGCACTGGTTTGGACAAATGTCCACATGTTTATGCTGGCTAGTGGAGAAGGGAAATGGCTCTGCCAGCTCCTTTGCTTCTGGGAAAATCTCCCAACAACCCCTACCTCTCCAGCTCATGCTCTGAGATTAGTAAACAAATCTCCATCCTCTATACCCCTAGGCAATTTTCAAACTGCTGCTTCTATGCCATATGTCTGTTTGGGTATTTGTTGTGCTCTCTTTAAGGACAGAGACTTAGTTTCCTTTAGCTCTCCCAGTTCTCCCAAAACCAAGCCATCTGATTTTTTAACATTCCAGGTGTTAAGTCCTGCTGATAGGAAGAACTTATGAAATTCAGTTCCTCTGGTTTTCAAAGGCAAATATTATAGAGGTTTTTCTTCCCCTGGGTGGGCTCCCTGATATAAGAGTCTGTTTCTCTGCCCTCTCTGCACCCACCACATCCTTCCCTCCAGCAGACAGTACCATGGTTCCATTTAGCTCCTAACCATGTCCGTGCCCTACCTGCATTCTTTGATGTAGCCTCTTCTCTACATTTAGCTGTGGAGAATTTGTTCTGCCAGTCTTTGGGTCATTTTCTGGGTTTACACTGATATGAGTGTTATTTAGTTGTATCCATGGGACAAGGGAGCTTAGATTCTCCTACTCCACCATCTTCTCCGGAAGTCCTGCCCTTTTCATTCTTAACCCTCATGATGCTCTCAGGCTTCCCCAAGCTCTGCTGAGGACTACATTTCTTTCTATCCACTGCTTCTTCTTCATCCATCAGCTCTACCAAAGGTGCTATAGACCTCCATTATGACATATCACTTAAAATATAGTCTTGTTTTCCAAGACTTTCTCCAAATAGGAAGTAGCTTACTTGATGCTTAGACCTTGTCTTTTTCCCTGTGTGTATGGCTTCCAGAGGCTAAAGGCATCTTAATTCAATGAGCATTTGTCACCATATCATTAGGACAGGGATGGTGTGTAAGTTCAAAGAGTGAGTGGCTACATTGGTTTTGGCATCAGGGAAGCCTGACAAGGGAATGAAAAGACTTGGGCCAAGGCATGATGATAGTACAGACATTCCTATGTCTGATATCTGGTAGGGTGATTTATTAGTTTGGGGAGGCATACAGCCTATGTGCAAACAGTGTCAGGACTCAGAAGCAGACAGAATTAATTACAATTTGGAATAAACAGCCAGTTTTGTGGAGTTGGGCCTCAGAGTAGTAACCACTGGAATGTTTGCGTTTCTAAACAATTATTTTGTTTTCTTCTCTAAAATCTGCTGAATCACAGCCAAATCCTGCCTTAGTAAACATGAAGACAAACTCATTGGCTAAGGTATATGTACAAATACAGGTTACAAATGAGAGCCAAAGGACTGGGAAAAATACAATTCGGCAGGATGGAAATATTTTTTAAATGCCCACACTATCCCAGCAGAACACTGAATGAATGTCCCCATGCAAGCATTGTTAATGGAAGACTGACCATGGATGGAGTCTGGTCTCCTCCCCACAACTTTGTGGCAGGAGACAGTCCAGTAAGATATTTTCCTACGTCACTTTTGTTTTTAATGGAGACCTAATGGGGAGTGTCATCTCCTGACCCTAATCTAACAGCAGCAGTAGCTCAGGAAGGCACTTTCTTCCACTGCTGGTACCACGTTGTCAGGGACCAAGTGTTATCAGATGGTCCAGTGAGGGGTTTTCATTTCCCACCATGGTATCTGTGGTGATTGAGTAGGGAATCTAGACCTTGACCTCTAGTCAGTGCAAGAAGTCAGCCCAGAGAAATATTTTTTTCCACTGACAGATGACAGCAAAAACTGAGCAAGGAGGTCTGCATTTTGTCACTCCCCACCCCCATATGAGGCAATGGTGGGCAATATTCCTCACCTGCCTAGCTGCAAGTGGGACAAGATCTCAGAGAGGAGAAAGCTGGAGAAATGAACTCTTTAAAACTATAAGAAAACACTAGGCAAACCCTTGACCAACTCATACATAAAATTTACTGGAATATGGGGCACCTGGGTGGCTCAGTGGGTTAAAGCCTCTGCCTTCGGCCCAGGTCATGATCTCAGGATCCTGAGATCGAGCCCCACATCGGGCTCCCTGCTCAGCGGAGAGCCTGCTTCCCCTCTCTCTCTGCCTGCCTCTCTGCCTACTTGTGATCTCTCTCCTCTCTGTCTAAATAAATAAAATCTTAAAAAAAAAATTTACTGGAATATACATGTACAAATGTTTCAGAACTGAAATAAAGTTTGGAATACCACCCAGATTTTTGGAGTGGCCTCCATGTAGCATAAAAATGAAGCACACCAGAATAGCACTGCAAGACTCTCAAAACTAAATGTCATTTGAACCACCCACAGCCCACACAAGTAGACCAGGACCCATGTGCCAAACCTAAACTGGGTGACCACCTGCTAAAATAGAAGATTTAAATAGGATCCAGAGTTTCCTAACATCATACCCAAAATGTCCAGGACATAAACAAAAATCTGTCATCATCCCATAAACCAGGAAAATCACAACTTGAATGAAAAAACATAATCAACGGATGCCAACACCAAAATGAATCAGATACTAGAATTATCTGACAAGAATTTTAACTTCACCATGATAAAAATGCTTAAGAAATTACAAATTAAGAATTACAAATTCTTTTGCAACAAATGAAAGCAGAAAATTTTATGGAAGACATAGTAGTTAAAAAAAAGAAATAGCTAAAATTAGAAGCATGAAATATACAATTGTCAAAATTAAAAAAAAACTCACTAGGAAGGCTCAACAGTAGATTAGAGAGGCAGAGAAAATAATCAGTGAACTTAAAGACTGATCAATAGAATTTACAAATCTGAAAATAGCATGAAAAAAATAATGAACAGTGCCTCAGATACCCATGGAACAGTAACTGGTGTCATGGAAGGAAAGGAGAAATAGTGGCTAAACAGATGAAAGAAGTTGGAAGTTCACACAAATGAGAAAATAAAATAGAAGAGATCTTAGATTATTAGGACAAAAGAAATAACAATGGAAATATTAATTGTATGAATATATCAGATATATTTTTCTTCTCTTGAGTTTTATGAATTGTTTTAGAGATTGAATAAAAACTTATAACACTAGTGTATTTCTCAATACATGTAGAGAGAGAAATTTAAGAAAATTATGCTCTAAATGCTGAGGATTATGGGAACTAAATAAGTGTAAGTTCTCTGGGCTTTACTCAGACTTATAAAATGCACACATGAGCAGATATAAGTTACTTATATATAATGCAGTATCTGCAGAAATCACTATTCTACACAAAGAATTAAGCTTTAAAAACCCAACAGATGGGATGCCTGGGTGGCTCAGTCAAGTGTCTGCCTTCAACTCAGGCCATGATCCCAGAGGCCTGGGATTGAACCCCACATTGGGCTCCCTGCTCCTTGGGGAGCCTGCTTCTCCTTCTCCCTCTGCTGCTCCCCCTCTTTGTGTGCTATTTTCTGTCAAATAAAAAATCTTAAAAAAACAAAAATAAAAATTCAACAGATAAGTCAAAATAGAACTATAAAATATGTTCAAGTGACCCACTGGAAAGAGTGAAATGTAAGATGAAGACAAAACTGAGGGATCAAACATAACACAAATAAAAATGGCAGGTTTAAGCACTAATATACCAATGATAACAATAAATATAGTCTAAATATACTAATTAAAAGGCAAATATTGGAAAAATAAAATAAATAAAAGGCCAATATTGGAAAACTGAATTTTTTTAAAATGAACCCTACATTTTATTTGAAAGAAATAAACCTTAAATGAAATAGTGTAAGTTGTTTGAAGGTAGGATAGAAAAAGTTATACCAAGCCAATTGAAAACACCTAGCGTCTTCCACAGGTGACCAATGGTAGACTTGTTTCATGTCATTTTTAGCTTAACAGATTTAAAGCGTACTCATGTGTTTCTATAAGTCATAGTTACTGCTTATTGTTGTTTAAATTGTACTATATTTGTGCAGTGGGAATTTCTTTGTTTACTCTTAAATCCTTTTAAGAGGGCCCCAATATTCCTTGGTAATTTCCTGGAAATTCTGTATAATGACAAAGTCTCAACTTGGAAATTTCCCTGGAGGTCAGACAGCCAAAATTATTAGAGAGATACCAGCTTATAGACTGTTGGTGATCATTAAATTTTACCGGTAAAACCAAGATTATATAATCTTTACAAGGGGAACAGAATACTATAAAATGACTATAATATCTCATAATGTACATACAGAATAATTAAAATTGGGATGAATACAAAATGTATACGAAAAGTATATGATTATCAAAGTGAAGAAACTTTAGCACATAGTTTTAGAAGTTATAAAATGCTAAAGGGTATAAAAATGCTAATATACAAAAAATAAAGTAGAAAATTAGCCCGGTGTTAGCATTAAAAATATTTTGTAAAAGCTACATTTGACAAAGAATCATGTTATAAATGAGAATTATTTAAAATTTTAAAAATCATAAGTATACATAGTTTAAAAAGGATACACATTTAATATTGACATTCTATTGAAATGCAGATAACCCCATTGAATTTCTGTAACCTTTGCAAATATTTCACACCCTTTATAAAACTACATGTATGTAGAGGGCTTGACTATATATTGGGGAAACATTCCTAAAGGACTCACTTATAGTTCCTAACTTATTAATACCAACACACTTTTGTGTTATTAAAATGAGTAAATGTTCATCTTCTTCTAATGAGTAATCTTGTCAAGTTTAGCAAATATTTTGGGTGATTATCTATTACCCTTTACTAAGTAAACACTAAGGACTTGAGGCAAGGCAAATGTGTGTATTTGACAGATAAAATAGGAATCATGTAAATCCAGGATTTCCTAAATGTTATTCTTTTCCCAATAATATGTATTTTTATGGAAGTGATAATATACAAGAACCTGTGACTTTGGGATTTCCCATTTATTGTTAATAAGAAGTTTTAGTCTTGAAGATTATTTTTAGTATCTTTGTAGCCAAATTCAAATATCCTGGCAATGTGCAAGTCTTTCTATTAAAATATAGTTCACAATTAATTTAATGGAAAGATTAATTACTCAGTACCCAATTTTGAAACCAATATCAGAATTTAAGAAAGGCTTTCTTTCTGAAGTTTGGCATGAGTGCCATCTTTTGGCAGTTGTTGGGTCGCTAGTGGTAAGTTGGTTCTCTTAGTTGTATCTGAATCAAATTAAAATTGTATTTTATTGTAGAATATAATCTTGGCCCATCAGTGTTCTATTTTATCAAAACAATTGGTTGTAAAGGTAGGATCCCAAGGATTATCACCATGTTCTATAAGAGTTATTAAATACTCAGTATGTGCTAATCAGTATGTTTCACATGCATTACATAATACATCCTTTAAAACCACTCTGTGAGTTTGGTAATATAATGCATTTTAAAGATCACCATGAAGATATGGAATCACATAGTTAAACTGATGAAAGTGACAAAGCTAATAAGTGACAGAGACACGTTTTAAAATCAGGTCTGTTTGATTCCAAAAATTATACCCTTAAATACCAGGTTATTTTGTCTTAACAACAGGCTTCTTTAAAAAAAAAAATCACTACTTTTTTAGACCAGTTTCACGTTCACAGCAAAATTGAGGGGAAGGTATAGGGATTGCCCCATATACCCCTTGCTGATGACCCTCAAATCCTCTGTGTTCTGCCTGTTTAACCTGCACTCTCTCTCAAGCCTTGGAAATATCTGATCCTTTTACTGCCTTCATAGTTTTGCCTTTTCCAGAATATCATGTAGTTGAAATCATACAGTATGTAGCCTTCTCAGGTTGGCTTTTTTCATTTAGTAATGTACATTTAAACTTCTTCCATGTCTTTTAATGGGTTGGTAGCTCATTTCTTTTTAGCACTGAATAATAATACCCCATTGTCTTGATGTACCAGTGTTTATTCATCCATTCACCTATTGAAGGACACCTTGATTGCTTCCATTTTTGGCAATTATTAATAAAACTGCTATAAACATCCACATGAAGGTTTTATGGGAACATAAGTTTTCAATTTCTTTAGGTAAATACCAGGGAATATGGATGCTGGATCATTTAAGAGTATGCTTAGTTTTGTAAGAAACCACCAAACTGCCTTCTAAAGTAGCTGTATCACTTTGCTTTCCCACCAGCAAGGAAAGAAAGTTCCTGTCATTCCACATACTCACCACTAACAATTTGGTTGTCAGTGTTCTGGATTTAGATCATTCTAACAGATATCTAACAGACATTATTTTTGTTTTAATTTGCATTTCTCTGATGACAAATGATGTGGAGAATCTTTTCATATGTTTACTTCCCATCTGAATATCCTCTTTAGTGAGGTATCTAGTAAGGCTTTTGACCCATTTTTTAATCAGACTGTTTTCTTATTTTCAAATGTTAATTGTTCTTTGTATATTCTTGACTTTTTTCAAAAGAGTATAGTATTAAAATGAAGGGGAAAATAACCATAACTTTCCATTGGAAAAACCTGAAAAACATTACCTCAGACAGTTGATTAATTAATATTAATAGTGATAAATCATGTTAATAGTATGTACCCTTGTTATATGTGATGAAAATGGTAATTTACTTCTGTGGTCTTCCTCCCAAAGAACATTATTCCATTCTAGACCTAAAAAACACACAAATGCCAACTAGAAAACATTCTACCAAACATCTGATCTGAACTCCTCAAAACTGTCAAGGTCATTCAAAAACAAGGGAAAATCTGAGAAACCTCCTCAGTCAAGACAAGCCTAAGGAAATCTAATAACTAATTTGTATGTAATATCCTGGATGGAATTTTGGAACAGAAAAAGGACATCAGGTAAAACCAAAGAAATCTAAATAAAGAATGGACTTTAGTTAATTTATCAATGTTGGTTCATTAACAACAGAAGTATCACAAAATATTATTTGTTAAAAATAGTGAAAACTGGGGGCACCTGGGTGGCTCAGTCGTTAAGCGTCTGCCTTCGGCTCAGGTCATGATCCCAGGGTCCTGGGATCGAGCCCCACATCGGGCTCCCTGCTCTGCGGGAAGCCTGCTTCTCCTGCTACCATTCCCTCTGCTTGTGCTCCCTCTCTTGCTGTGTTTCTCTCTGTCAAATAAATAAAATCTTTAAAAAAAAAATAGTGAAAACTGTTTTTAGTTTATGAGTATGGGAACTATCTGTACTAAGTAAGAAGGGCATTATGAGAAGGAAGGGAGGGGTGAATGGGGGAAACCAGAGGGGGAGATGAACCATGAGAGACTGTGGACTATGAGCAACAAACTGAGGGTATTGGAGGGAGGGAGGTGGGGGTTGGGCGAGCCTGGTGGTGGGTATTGAGGAGGGAACGTACTACATGGAGCACTGGGTGTAGTGCAAAACAATAAATCTTGTAACATTGAAAATAAATAAATAAATAAAATTTAAAAAAATATGGAATTTTCTCTAAATGTAAAACTGTCCTAAAATGTTTTTAATTAGTAAAAAAATACCCTCTATTTTCTTCCTTTCACTTGAACTCTTTTTTGCTGTCTTATCTTGTATATTGTTTTTTATGAAAATCCACTTAATTTCTAAAATGTCCATTTCTTTCACAACCACCTCTTCCTGTTTCATTTAGTGCCTCTTTTTACCCCAAAGTGTCTTCTTTTCATGTATGAGATTCCTTCATATACCTCCTTGAACATTCTGGTCATGTTTAAGTTAAAAATCTTATTCATTTATAAGTTCCATTTTTTTTGAAGTGAATGCATCTCTTAATTTTTTTCATTTTATTGACATTTTGATGTTAATTTTTTCCATGTGTTTGCAAATTACTTTGCCAATTTATTTTGAGTAAGACTTTTTTACTTTTCATGTGCTCAAATCTCCCTGACAAATCACCCTGATATTGCCTCCACTTGATCCCTGAGAACAGAAGCACACACACACAAAATTCTATTATACATTGAGGGTTTTTTTAATTTTTTTATGTTTATAGCACAGATGCAGTCTCTAAGCCAGTGGGAAGCTTAACCAAGATCCTAGCTGCAATACTATGCTTCCTAGTTCTAGTATCCCCAGATAAACGTTAGCCCTAGTCCAAGTTTGCAGCTTTTTCTTGGTATCCTTTCATGGGTGGCTGACTCCTACCCACATTTCTGGTTTAAAATATTAGTTCCAGCACATGTTCTCTGCACTACTAGCCTCTGCTATCTCCTGGGATTTGAATTCCTAGCTGCCTCAGTTCTCTTTCCCAGATCTCACAAGTTTCTTAGCCTCACCTCCTTACCACTTTGTATTTATGTTTGATTTCTGTTTTACAGATATTTTGCCTTTTGAATATGACTATATCTTTTAATTTTATCAATTTCATTTTGAGATTTGCTAAGTGTTTTCATCAGTGGAAGCATTTCAAACTTGGACATATAATACCAGGTAGGCCATATTTTTATTAAAATATTTATCAGAAGATTTAAAAAACATGTATTCAGTTGACCTGGAAATTACTTGTACTTATTTAAACTCTTGGGAAAATTAAAGTTGTATTTAACAAAAAATATATATGGGAAGTTATTCACAACATTATTTTGTATTAAAATAATTTTCTATGGCAAAAAAGTCCCCAAATATGAGTTTGATTAGTTACATTATCTCGTATTCATATGAAGAGATACTATTCATTACTTCATAAACTACTGAAAACTATTTATTGACACAGGAAATACAAGAAAGATAGATTTAAATGATATAAACATATGTTCCCGATTAAAAAAAAAGTGTTCTGCCTCTGTATGTAGAGAGTTAGACATATAAATAGATAAATAGAATAAATAATTATGCTTCTGCTATTCTTTACCTACCGATGATTCTAAATTAGTATTCCAGCCATTTTTATAAATGCTACATGAACCAGCACTGATTGAATTTTCCTATATTTTTAAAAAAATTTTAAAGATTTTATTTATTTATTTGAGAGAAGGAGAGCAAAAGAGAGAGAGCACGAACAGGGGGAGGGGCAGAGAGAGAAGCAAACTCCCCTCTGAGCAGAGAGCCTAACATCAGGCATGATCCCAGAGGGATCATGACCTGAGCCAAAGGCAGACCCTTAACTCACTGAGCCACCCAGGTGCCCCTGAATTTTCCTATATTAACACAAACATACAACCCTCAGATAAACCATACTTGGCAATGATATAATTTTATTTGCTACTGCATGAGATTTGGTTTTGTAATGAGTTTTTCCTCTATATTAATGAGAATATTTGTTTTTTAATATATATTTCTTCTGATAACTTTTTGCTTTCAGGATAAAAATAGCCTCATAAAATGAGTGGGGAAATGATTCTCTTTTTCTTCTATTTTTGAAATTTTTTTTTTTTGCACAAGATTGATCCTATTTCTTTCTTAAATGTTAGAATAGTGAAATAATTTTTAGATGTCTATATGGCTATTCCAAATTTCTATTTCTTGGGCCAGTTTGATAACTTGCATGTTTCCATATAATTTTTTTTAATTTAAAACTGTCATGAAGTCCACACTGGGTCTAAAAAATTTATTAAAGTTATTCTGTTTTCTCCCTACCCATCAATAGCATCCTTCTACTCCTCCTTCCACTGCTACATCAATTATTAAGGCATTCATAGGTGTTTTTACTCCTGGGAGGGTCACATCACTTCCTGAATTTTAGATTATTTGATGTATTTGAAACTTTTATTTTGTACTTCATCCTGCTCGCTCTTATTGTAATAATGTTAGTGCTGTTTTCTTGCAACTTTTTATATCCTACAGAAAGAAAGGTCCTAATTTCATGTTTTTATTCCTGCTAACTCTTTTATTTCTGATGCACACATTTTTCTTATGCTATTGCCTATCCAGGAAGGCTTTCTTCACTTTCTAAAAAGGCTCTTTTGTCATGTAGATCTGCCTGCTCTTAAGAGTCATTCTTTTAGAAAAACCATAAGAGACTCCTAAATTCATGAAACAAACTGAGGGTTGCTGGGGGGTGGGGGGGTAGGGATAGGGTGGTTGGATTATGGACATTGGGGAGGGTATGTGCTATGGTGAGTGCTGTGAAATGTGTAAGTCTGAAGATTCACAGACATGTACCTGAGGGGAAAATAATACATTATATGTTAATTTAAAAAAAGAAATTCTAATTTATATAACTGAGAAATCAAAATCAAAATTGTCTGAAGGTGAAAAAGAATTATCTTATTTGGGGTGAATTACAATATAATACTGGAATGAGCCACTGTGAGGAAAAACACCAGCAAAGGAAAACAGAAGTTCTGGATTGCCTCAAAAGGCTTTATCTGAATTCCATAATCAAGCTGTAAATGATAGATTAAAGTAAATTAAGGATTTTAAAGTGAAAAAAAGTCACTTTTATTTCCCTCTCCAAAATACAGTACGTTTTAAAACAAAGAGTATACATTATAAAAGCATCTTGAATAGAGAAATAATATTTCTACACAGGATTTTCATTAACTGCTTATTACCTGTAACTTGTATATTCATGGAGCATTTCTGTGTTTGTGAGAGAGAGGACTTGATGATTTGTGTTAACCCAATTTACCAAAATTTTGTTTTTGTTTTCTTAAAGCACAATAAATTGAAATATTTAAATATAGACATTATTTGAATAGTCTCTGAGACTATTATATGGATTACTCTCTGAGAAAATAAAAGTTCCTGATTTGATTAATATGGTCAAAATCAATGAGTCAAACAAGTAACAACCAGAACAGCTTTCTGAATTTGTAATATACATGTCCTGGCCTTATTTAGGAAAGAAGAGGCTTACATTTAGTCCACACAAACAAAGTAAAACTGTGACCTATGGTCACTTTTACCTAGGTAATATTTTAAAGATATTTCCGCAAACAAGAGGTTTTAAAAATTATCTGGAAACATATAAAATATTGCACATAAGTGAAAGAGTGGTCTTAAAAGAAATTAACAGCCTGACTTCTTTAAGGATCACTGTTTTTTGTTTTGTTTTGTTTTTCCTTTTTTTGTACATTTCTGTTGTGACAGGTCATTGAGAGGACATGACCCATGTGAACTGAAACAAGGCAATTGGAAGTTCCCACCTCCCTCTCTGTCCTCAAAATGTGTGTTCTACTGTAGTACCCATCCTCAGAAGCTGACCCAAGGACACAGCCTTAAGGTAGTGAAGTGGTGTTGAGACCATCTGGATGGTATACATGACTGAATCCAGTTAAATCCTCTATAGAAAGTTTTAGGATTCTGGCAGATGGGTGCAGAGATCCACTCATCTTGCAGCCACCCAAGACAAACCTCTTAAGTTCCCTTGCTTAATAAACCTTCCACCTACCAATCTGATATGGTCTTGTTCTTGTTTCCCCCTGCTCTGTAAGTATAAGGGGCCAGTTTGTGAACCAGTAATTCTGTTTGGAGACATGAGTAAGCTACTAGGAAAGGGAAATGAGGAAAATATCCAGAAACCCTAGTTGGGGATGTAGTTCCCTGTCAATTCTACTACTTCCTACAATTAAACTTGATTGAAATGAAATCAATATAAACACATCAATTGGAATTTTGAGAAATTTTCATGGTGGTGTGTAATTTAGTTGCAGGCCTGCATCCAATATATTTTTCCTATTAAATATAAGATGATTTCTCACACATTTAAAGCTTATAGCTAACACTTGGCTTCGGGAGATTCTTCAGCAGATTTTGCTTGAAAGGAAGACAGCCAAATATGCAAAAAAAAACTTGTCAGCATTTTTTTGTGCTGCTTCTAATTCTTAGTAACAGTAGGATGAGGCAAATTTAGAGTGTCAACGAGGCACTTTTGATGGTCTATTTTGGGTTACAGAGTTTCAGTGCATGTAAAATCAATGTCGGAAACAAATATTACTTTGAATCAGATTCATACATTTAGGATTTGGTTATATATTGATACACCAATATTTTGGGAAAAATCAAATTTTCAGATCCTTAATAGGTCCTCAAATATTTTTATGCAGCTGAAGAGATCCAGGAGGTTATTGAGTGAAACAAGTCTGTAAAACTCCTTTATACATTGGTTGGTAACATTTCTTTTCTTTCTTTCTTTTTTTTTTTTTGGTAACATTTATTTTCTTAAATGAATATGTATTTAACATTTTTTTGAGACAAAAGTTGAAGGAAATCTGTTTTAGGAAATATATTTTAATGCAAAATGTGGAAACTTTTATAATTTTTGTTTTTGTCTCTAACACTCAGGGTAATTTACAAAATTTGGCCAATACTTTACCTCTAAAGTGATATATACATCAACAGATTTTTTTATGAGTTGTACCAAAATGTCAGTTTCATATGGATTAAGTTGACTTGCAAAGGACAAAACTCTTATATTTATTCTGCTCAAACAATGTACTGTAAATCCTTTCCATGCAATCTAAAAAAAAAAGGATTACCATAAATGAGAAAACTTTGTAGAAAGACTCAGTAGAAATCTAAAAAGACATTCTTTATCTCCAAAACATTCTAGTGTGCCAAAAGTTACAATAAACACAATTTTAGAATAAGTTCAGGACAAAACAAAAATGAAGTGTTTGAATATCATGAAGGATTCTGGCACCTGAAAGGAACAGTACAATCAACTGAAATTTTGCAAAATGGACTAAATATCAGAAACCAAGGGACCTCTTAAGCATATCATAAAAGATAAAAATCAGAAAGTAATGAATCATTTCATATAAAATATCCAGTATTAAACAGAAGCAGAAAAGCAGCACACTATATAGTACACATTGGGTGTACATAGACCCAGAAAAAATATTACAATTGTTAATTTTTTTTCACTTACTTCACATAAGGACAGAGAAGAAACTATTATTCACTGACTACCTCCTAGATGCCAGACACTGTGTTGAGTAATTTAAATACATACAATTTTACTTATCTCATAAAGTTATTACTTTCAAATTAATTTGTCAATAACCATGAAACCCAATATCTTATCCCTACCATGATCAAGATAACTAGACATAAAAAATAATCAGTAAATATTTTCTTCTAGGTTTATTCATGGAGTGTTTGGTCTCATATTTCTATTTATTTTTCTAAGATATATTTCCCAAAATATATTCTCCAAATTTTCCCATCGGTATACCATGTTATAGAGAGAAAAACCTCGACAAACTGCCTATATCATGTATTTTGCCTGGGCATCAGAAACAAATATGGTTGGCATTGAGAGCTTGGTGGCATAGTAGGAGTACCCTAGGCTTGCCTCATCCCTTGAACTATCATTCTGAATACCCATAAAATTGACCTGAGGACTGAGAGAACAAATTACACAACTAGAGGGACAGAATAGAGCCAGATCGAGGAGCGTAGAAAGTTCAGTCTTGGTTTGGGGGAGAAATGGATTCTGGGTGCTGTGGAGGGGAGGGAGCCTTGGTCATGGAGAAAGGTGAGAGAGAGTGGAGCACACAGGGATAGCACAATGAGAAGACATCCACAAAGCCATTGGCTGGGAAGATGATTGGGGGTGATTTTCCTGAGTTCTTGCAGCCATTGAGGATTAAATTTTGTTTTAAAGGTTTGTGGGGTTGGCTGGAATAGAGGTCTAGGGGTTCTGCCCTATTCCCTGAGAGAAGGCAGGTAAGCAACCCTGGGGCAGACGGTATAATCTGAGGATCACCTAAGACGCATGGGGACAGACTATACACTCTTCTTTGAGTGCATCTGTGAGAGGCAGTTTTCCAGACATGCCTCTGCAGGGACAAAATAACCCCTGCCCCAGCCCCTCAGCATAGGCCCAGAGACACCTGCTGAGGGCAGCTAACCCAGACACTGGCTGTTTAGTCTGCTTTGCTCCAAATCACATACCCCTGCACTCTGGCACAACTTCCCTTCTTGGTCAAACCTGCATCAGTCCTAGTGTGGCAAGACCCACCCTCAGAAGACCAGAGCAGGTTCCTGCCATACCAAGTCCCTTAAGTTGGGAGTTTTAAAAGTCAGCAGGCTTGGCTGGAATAGAGTCTAAATTGAACAGTGCTACCCCTAACAAATAAGCAACCCAGAGACAGAAGCATGAAAACTGATCTGAAAAATGCCTGGGACACACAAGGGGAAATAATTTGCTCTTCCAGGAGTGCTTCCCTAAGAGCAGCAAGCATGGAGATCCCTCTTCAGGCATGAAAGAGCTGGCACCATTTTCTTTCCCTACCCCTCAGCATAAATACAGAATCACCTTCAAAACAGCAAAGAGCTGACACTGGCTGCCTAATCTGCTTATACCAAGTCCCAATCCTCTGCATCCTGCTAGTACTGCTTTTCTCAGGCAAGTGTGCCTAAAGACCAGCACAGTGGGCCAATACCCCAGGAGGCCAGAAGAAACCTCCATAAACACCACACCTGCCAACTGTAGAATTCTGCAAGTCTTCAGTTCTAGTGGAAGTAGCATCAGGTCTCATTTATTTAATATTTTAAAAGATTTTATTTATTTGACAGAGAGATTGAGAGCACAGGCAGGGGGGACAGCAGGCAGAGAGAGAAGGAGAAGCAGACCCCCTACTGAGCAGGGAGTAGATGTGGGGCTCAATCTCAGGATCCTGAGATCATGACCTGAGCCAAAGGCAGCCACTTAACTGACTGAGCCACCCAGGTGCCCCTTAGGTCTCATTTAAAAAGGGGACCAGAGTATGCCAAGTTCAAACTCACCACACTGTGGCCAAGGCCCAAACACTCCCCACTGCAAGCAAGGAGAGCCTCTGCAGACAACTGACCAGAGATAAATCAGCCAAAACACAGCAGCAGAGTGCATGCAGCACACACCAGAGACACTACCTGAAATGCCAGGCCCTGGACACTATATGATCTCTTCATAAAGCCATTATCCTCAGGAACAGGAAACATAATAGGCTTTTCTAACACAGGGAAGACACATCTAGACAAAATGCCAGGATGGAGGAATCCATCCCAAAAGAAAGAACAAGAAAAGATCACAGCCAGGGATCAAATCAAAACAGATATAAGTAATACGCCTGATGGAGAATTTAAAGCAACAATCATAAGGATACTTCCTAGGCTTAAGAAAAGCATGGAAGACATCAGGGAGGCCCTTACCCCAGGGTAAAGAGTTAAAAAAACAATCAGAAATGAAAAATGCAATAACTAAGATTTGAAATGGACTGGATATAATGACCACAAGGATAGAAGAAGTGGAAAGATGAATAAGTGAACTAGAAGATAGAAAAATGGAAAATGACAAAGCTGAACAAAAGAGAGAAAGAATTATGGACTATAAGAAGATACTTAGAGAACTCAATGACTCCATCAAATGTAAAAACATTTATATCATAAGGGTCCCAGAAGAAGAGAGAAGGTGGCAAAAAGTTTATTTGAGGAAATTATAGCTTAAAAGTTCCCTAATTTGGAGAAGGAAACAGACTTCCAAATCTAGGAGGCACAGAAAACTCCAATTGAAATCAACAAAAGCAAGGCAACGCCAAGACATACTATAATTAAATTTGCAAAATATAGTGATAAGGAAAAAAATCCTAAAGCAACAAGACAAAAGTACCTAACTCGCAAGAGAAGATCCATAAGGCCAGCTTCAGATCTCTCCACAGAAACTTGGCAAGCCAAAAGAAAGTGGCATGATACATTCAATGTGCTGCCAAATGGGAAAAATATGCAACCAGGAATACTCTATCCATTAAGGTAACCATTCAGAATAGAAGGAGAGATAAAGAGTTTCCCAGACAAAAACAAACAAACAAAAAAACAAACTAAAGGAGTTTGTGGCCACTAAACCACCACTGTGTGAAATACAAAGGGGACTCTTTGAGTGGGAAGGGAAGACCAAAGGCAAGAAAGACTATAAAGCAAATTTTATCCAACAGTACATTAAAAAAATGATTCACCACAATCAAATAGGATTTATTCCTGGGCTGCAAATGTGGTTCGATATTTGCAAATCAACCAATGTGATACACCAGATTTATAAAAGAAAGGATAAGAACCATAGGATCTTCTCAACAGATGCAGAAAAGGCATTTGACAAAATACAACATCCATTCATAATAAAAACCCTCAACAAAGTAGGGATAAGGGAAATTTACCTCAACATAATTAAAGCCATATACAAAAAAACTATAGCTAATATCATCCTCCATGGGTAAAAATTGAGAGCTTTTCCTCTATGGTCAGGAACAAGACAGGGAGGTAAACTCTCACCCCTTTTATTTAACATAGTACTGGAAGCCTATACCTAGGAATAAACCTAACCAAAGAGTTTAGATATAAAACAGTGATGAAAGAAATTGAAGATGACACAAAGAAATGGAAAAACATTCCATGCTCATGGATGAGAAGAACAAATATTGTTAAAATGTCTATACTACCCAAAGCAATCTACACACTTTTCACAGAGCTAGAACAAACAATCCTAAAATGTGTATGGAACCATAAAAGAACCGAAATAGCCAAAGCATTCTTGAAAAAGAAAGATAAAGCAGGATGCATCACAATTCTGGACTTCAAGTTATATTACAAAGCTGTAGCGATCAAGACAGTATGGTAGTGGCACAGAAACCGACAAATAGATCAATAGAACAGAAGAGAAAACCCAGAAATGAACCCACAATTATATGGTCAACTAATCATCAACAAAGCAGGAAAGAATATCCAACAGGAAAAAAGACAGGCTCTCCAACAAATGGTTTTAGGAAAACTAGACAGCAACATGCCAAAGAGTGAAACTGGACTACTTTCTTATACCATACATAAAAGTAAACTCAAAATGGATGGAAGACCTAAATGTGAGACAGGAAACCATCAAAATCCTAGAGGAGAACACAGGCAGTATCTTCTCTGATATCAGCCATACCAACTTCTTATTAGATATATCTCCTGATGTAAGGGAAATAAAAGCAAAAATAAACTACTGGGACAAAATAAAAGGCTTTTTCACAGTGAAGGAAACAAGCAACAAAACTAAAAGGCAAGCAACTGAATGGGAGAAGATATTTGCAAATAACATATCTGATAAAGGGTTAGTATCCTAAATATATAAAGAACATATAAAACTCAACACCAAAAAACCAAATAATCCAGTTAAAAAATGGGCAGAAGTCATGAATAAATATTTTTCCAAAAATTACATACAGTTGGGCAGCAGACACATAAAAGTATGCTCAATATCATTCATCAGCAGGTAAATACAAATTAAAACTACAATGAGATATCACCTCACACTAATCAGAATGGCTAAAATGAACAACCCAGGAAACAACAGGTGTTGGCAAGAATGTGGAGAAAAGGGAACCCTCATACACCTTTGGTAGAAATGCAAACTCGTGCAGTCATTCTGGAAATAGTATGGAAGTTCCCCAAAACATTAAAATTAGAACTACCTTATGATCCAGAAATTACACTACTGAGTATTTACTAAAGGATAAAAAAATACTGATTTGAAGGGATACATGCACCCTGACGTTTATAGCAACATTATCTATAATAGCCAAGTTATGGAAAAAGCCCAAGTGTCCATGGACTAATGAATGGATGAAGAAGAGGTGATATATATCAGATAGATTGATAGATGATAGATATATAGATAGATATTGGAATATTTCTTAGCCATAAAAAAGAATAAAATTTTGCCATTGCAATGACAAGGGAGATAAGGAGTATTATGCTAAGTGAAATAAGTCAGTCAGAGAAAGAAATACTATGATTTCACACATATATGGAATCTTAGAAACAAAACAGATGAACATAGGGGGAAAAAGACAGGCAAACCATAAAACAGACTCTTAACTACAGAGAACAAATTTAGGGTTACTGGAGGGGAGTTGAGGGGAAGTGGGTTAAATAGATGATGGGTATTAGGGAGTACACTTTTTTTTTTGTTTGTTTTGTTTCTGTATTTAAAGATTATTTATTTATTTGGGGGGGGAAGAAAGCATGAGCAGGGGGAGGGGCAAAGGGACAACCAGTTTCCCTGCTCAGTGGGGATCCTGTTATAGGGCTCAATCCCAGGATCCTGAGATCATGACCTGAGCCACCCAGGCACCCCAAAGGGTGCATTTGTTGTGATGAGCACTAGGGGTTGTAAGTGATGAATCACTAAATTTTATATCTGAAACTAATATTAACTAACTGGAATTTAAATTAAAACTTAAAAAAATATTTTTTAAGTTGACATATACTCTGTGTCATTACAGAGTATATAAAATAAGCACAGCATAGCAAGCACATTCTTTCACTGAATTACTATCTGACAGAACAAATTTTATGGGTCTTAGAAACACTTTTTATGCATATAACTTTTAAAAAATATTTATTTATTTTAGAGAGAGAAACAGAGAACAAGTTGGGGGAGGGACAGAAGGGGAGAATCTCAAGCAGACTTCCTGCTGAGCATGGAGCCAATGTGGAGCCCGATCTCATGACCCATGAGATCATGATCTGAGCTGAAACCAAGAGTCAGTCACCCAACCTACTGAGTCACCCAGGAGCCCCTGCAAATGACTTAAAATAGAATATCTAATGCAGCACAGAAGGTGAAAGTTATAAAAACTAAATACTGTACTTACTAGCATATGTGGATAAATATAAATCGATATTTGCTAATGAATAAATACACAAATCTTAAAGATACACATAAAAAAAGAAACAAATATCGTTGAGGAAGTCGGTGTTTCTTGAAAATTTACTATTATTTAATGCCATACCAGTGCTCAGGCAGATAAAAAAGACGTAAGGTAAAAGATTTGATCTCATATACTTAGTGTAGATAAGACTGACATAGGCTAACTGAAAAGTGATCAATACTGGATAGTATTTAAATAAGTACTAAGTTGGATATAGTCATAAATCAAAAGTATTTCAGAGAAAGTTTATGGGTTGATTAGAAAGAAGACAATACTTCATGTTAATGTGTGGAACCTGAGATGATAATCTTTGCAAAGATAGAAAGAGGATTTCCAATTAAGGAGATAGCAGGTGCCAAGAGGCAAAAACAAGAGCAATTGTGACAGGTATCAGAGAATTAGCAGATGGTGTTTCCAAGGTTAAGGGGTATAGGTTTGGAAGTAGCAGAAGCTAAGATATAGTGGAGTAGGAAAAAACAAGTTTAGCAAAATAGAATCTATTTTCCCCCCCCAAAAATAGAATCTATCTTACATGCTAAAATGAGGAAGTTTAATTTTATTTGCAGCTATTATAGATTTCTAAAAGTAGAGCTGAAGTATAATGAGTGATATTCCATAAAAACAATCTTTAAATCTCTGTATTTGGGGGGATGGGAGGATAAATAAATTGTTGGCAAAGTAATTAGGTAAGGAACTATTGTATTTCTTCAGATACAAGGACTGAGGAACCTAGGTTAGGTGATGGTTGTAGTAATTGGGAAAAATATGATTTGAAAATTATTGCACTAATAATACAATTTTATAACAGTTTCCATCCATGGGGATGAATGGAGGGTTGAAGTCAAGGATGAATAGAGATGCTTTAGACATAAGAATGGTAGATTGTGAAAAACACCAAGTGGCTGCTATCCAGAATCCTCACTGGTTAGATATGTAAACCTAAAAAGTCACACGAATTTTGAGCTTTGTTTCTCATTCTGTAGACTGAAGGGATTGCGTTTTTGAAAACATTCTCTAAAAAGTGGAATTGGAAAGAAAGGTTAATTAAGAAATAATGATAAAAGAGTTTTACAATTGATAATACTATTTGAGCTGAAGATGGGATATCCAAGCTTGATATATGGGAGAAGGAAAGATTTAAGCTTATGAATAAGGTCAAAATCAACAATGTACATTTGTGTGTTGTAAGAATAACAATGTTAAGTGATAGGTGATGAGAATAAGCCATAAACATCATATGTAGATTTAAAAAGTAAGTAAAATCATCATTCTTTATGCTTATATCATTCAGGTATATTCTGCTGTTGGGCCAATAATTACTATAAAACCCAATTAAGTACTATGACTAAGGAAATCTTAAGATTGCCTATAATTTAAAAGTTAAAAAATGCTACTTAATTTTTGTTCCCTAAAAATAAAGTTACTGAATTATGGATTCAGATCCTATTCTCATCAGACATCAACATGATGTTATGGAAGCACAGAGGAGGGAATGCATTTTCTACTTTGAAAAGGGGAACTGTTGAAAAGTTTAATGAGAATCTGTTTAAAAATAACTTTTCTAAGAATATCATAAATGTAGCTTTCAGAAAACTAAGACTGGGAGAACTTCAACTGAGGGTCAAAATTGAACCTATACTTTAGCTTAGCTTTCAAAAAATACTGTAATTTTTTTGTTATTGTTACTATAGCCCAGAGAGCAATAAACTCCACCCCATAACACAATTCTGGTTCCTCCTATATAAGTAAGTATATAAGGCATTGCAAAGTGGTTGGAAAGCACTGGTCATTTTTTTTAACTGGGCCTATGCCTCCTTTTAAAAAATTATATAAATAGTTGAATGCTTCTGTGGCCCATATCCTTCAAAACCTGGTTATTTTGAAGTTTCATCTACAATTTGGGTAGATAGCAGTTGATGGCAACTGTACCTTGATAGGTGACTTGGTCAATCCATCTTACTTAGACATCAGATACCTCTACAACTGACAATTCCCATTCTTCTACTTAGAAAGCAGTTGAGTTCTAAATACTTAATTTTATACTACTTATTTGGAGGGTTCGGATTTTTTTCCAATAGAAACAATTTTCTAAATGATAAGTATGTTAGACAATTACCCTTGAAAATGTATTTAACTATATGTTCACTAAAATATCATGTTATTTATCTTAAATAAAATTTAAAAAGAAACATTTGCAACTCTGATAATTTTAACACAAATTATAAAATGAATAAGAAACTAGAAATACATTTAGCTTGGCGTAGAAATAAAATCAGGTTCAATTAAGAGGATGATGAGGCTATATATACAGATTTTTAAGGGGAGTGTAAAGGGGCCTTTCTGGGCAAATTGACAATTTCAGACACTTTAGTGATTAGGTCCTTTAAAATATCTGCTGCCTCATTAAATAATAAAGGTTTTCTTTACTTTGGTAGTTTAACAGCCAAAAAGTTGTATTTGGTATTACAAGAAATGAACATGGAGTGGATGAAATATATTGCTATTACCCAATCAGTAAAGGAGATGCTGGGGAAGACTTTAGAAGCAATTCCATTAAAGTATGACAAAGGTTAAAGCAGCTCGTTATTTATTCTTTTGTTTCATAATGAAATGGAGGTCCTAGATGATGTATGAAGCCAATAAAATAAATAAAAGTGCATGAATAAGAAAAAATAAACAATATAGCCTTTATTTGTAGAAGTTATGGTTATTTGTATAGCAAACCTATGAAAATATAACTATTAACACTAAAAAGGTAATTTAGCAAAGTTGCTAGATACAAAAAAGAGAAAAATCAGTATTTTTCTATGAAAAAAGCAAAAACTATTAGAAAGTATAATAGAATAATTTCATTTAGCATGGAGGACATTAGGAGAAGGAAAGGGAAAAATGAGGTGGGGAATCAGAGTGGGAGATGAACCATGAGAGACTATGGACTCCGGGAAACAAACTGAGGGCTTTAGGAGGGAGGTGGGTAAGGGGATGGGTAAGGCCAATAAGGGGTATTAAGGAGGGCACGGATTGCATGGAGCACTGGGTGTTATATGCAAACAATGAATCATGGAACACTACATCAAAAACTAATGATGTACTGTATGGTGACTAACATAACATAATAAAGAATAATTACATTTCCAATAGACACAAAAACTATAAGGTATTTATTTATAAATAAAATTATTAAGAATCTTGTGTGGAGAATATTGCAAAATACTATTCCAAAACATGAATGAAGATCTGAGTAGATCAATAGAAAAAATTAGCATCATCACAAAAATCTAATTCTTCTACTTATTAGTGTGTATGTATGTATATATATATTTAATGAAATTCCAATCAAAATTCTCAAATAGGTATATTTGCAGAACTTTGCAAACTAATATAAAAGATTAATGAGCCAATGATAGTCAATGCACTTCTTTAAAAAATAAGATGGCAACCCTCAACTCTTTGGTCAACTAATCTTCAACAAAGCAAGCAAAAAATATCCAATAGAAAAAAGTCTCTTCAACAAATAGTATTGGGAAAATCAGACGGCCACATACAGAAGAATGAAACTGGACCACTTTCATACACCATACACAAAAATATATTCAAAATAGATGAAAGACCTCAATGTGAGACAGGAATCCATCAAAATCCTAGAGGAGAACACGGGCAGCAACTTCTTTGACTTAGGCACAGAAACTTCTTTTTAGACATGTCTCCAAAGGCAAGAGAAACAAAAGCAAAAATGAATTACTGAGACTTCATCAAGATAAAAAGCTTTTGCACAGCAAAGGAAATAGTCAGCAAAACCAAAAGACAACTGACAGAATGGGAGAAGATATTTGCAACTGTTCTATCAGATAAGGGGCTAGTATACAAAATCTATAAAGAACTTCTCAAACTCAACAGCCAAAGAACAAAAAACCCAATCAAGAAATGGGCAGAAGACATGAACAGACATTTCTGCAAAGAAGATATCCAGATGGCAAACAGACACATGAAAAATTGCTCAACATCACTTGGCATCAGGGAAATACAAATCAAAATCACAATGAGATACCACAACACATTGGTCAAAATGGCTAAAATTAATAACTCAGGAAGTAACAGATGTTGGCAAGGATGTGGAGAAAGGGGAATGCTCTTATATTGTTGGTGGGGATGGAAACTGGTGCAGCCACTCTGGAAAAGAGTATGGAGTTTCCTCAAAAAGTAAATATAGAGATACCCTATGACCCAGCAATTGCACTACTAGGTATTTATCCAAAGGATACAAACATAGTGATTTGAAGGGGCACATGCACTCCAGTGTTTATAGCAGCAATGCCCACAATAGCCAAACTATGGAAAGAGAACATATGTTCATCAACAGATGAATAGATAAAGAAATAGATGAAGAAAATGTGGCACATATAATGGCACAGAGTGGAATATTATGCAGCCATCACAAAATTGAAACCTTGCCATTTGCAAGGACATGGATGGAACTAGAGTATTATGCTAAGTGAAATATGTCAGTCAGAGAAAGACAAATACCATATGATTTCACTCATATGTGGAATTTAAGAAACAAAACAGATGAACATAGGGGAATGGAAGGAAAAATAAAACTTGAAAACAGAGAGGGAGACAAATCATAAGAGACTCTTAACTCTAGGAAACAAACAGGCTTGCTGAAAGGGAAGTACATAGGGGGATGGGGTAATTGGGTGATGGGCATTAAAGAAGGCAATTGAAATAGTGAACACTGGGTAGTGTATGCAACTGATGAATCACTAAATTCTACCTGTGAAACTAATAATACAGTATATGTGAATTAAATTGAATTTAAATAAAACATTTTTAAAAATAATGGCAGGCAAAATTCCCCTACCAATTATTCAGGTTTTTAGAGAACCATACTTTGTAAGTCAATATGATATTAGGTCACAGACAAAGATCAACAAAATGGAATGGAGAGACCTGAAAAAATTGATGTATATATAAACATTTGATAAATGAAAAAGTTGTCATTGCAAATCAGTGCTGAGACAATTAGTTATCCAGATGGGAAAATAATTTAAATTAATGTCTTCATAGTACCATATAGAAAAATATGTCATGGCAGTTCCAATAAATAAAGATGAAAAGCAAAATTTAAAAACTATAGAAAAAAATAGAGAAAATAACTTCTACTGAAAATAGGGAAACATTTGTTAAATAGAAATTTAAAAAGTAAAAAGTACAAATCATTGGACCATAAAAATCCTGGAAGAGAGTGCAGGCAGTAATATTTCTGATACAAGCTGTAGCAACATTTTCCTAGATATGTCTCCTGAGGCAAGGGAAACAAAAGCAAAAATAAGTTACTGGGACTACATCAAAATGAAAATCCATACAGCGAAGGAAACAATCAACAAACTAAAAGGCAACCTTCAGGATGAGAGAAGATATTTTCAAATGACATAGCTGATAAAGGGTTAGTATCCAAAATACATAAGGAACTCATAAAACTCAATACCCAAAACCAAATAATCCAATTAAAAAATGGGCAGAAGACATTAATAGACATTCCTCTAAAGAAGACATCCAGATGGGCAACAGACACATGAAAAGATGCTCAACATCGCTCATCATCAGGGAAATGAAAATCAAAACTATGATGAGATATCACCTCACAACTATCAGAATGGCTAAAATCAACAACACAAGAAACAATTACTGTTGGTGAAGATAAAGAGAAAAATGAACACTCTTGCACTGTTGATGAAAATGCAAACTGGTATAGTCACTGTGGAAAGCAGTATGGAGGTTCCTCAAAAAGTTAAGAATAGAATTAGCCCAGGATCCAGGAATCACACTACTGAGTATTTACCCAAAGATTATGAAAACATTAATTCAAAGGGATACATGCTGTCCTATGTTTATAGCAGCATTATTTACAATAACCACATTATGAAAGCAACCTAAGTGTCCATCAATAGATGAATGGATAAAGATGTGGTTTATGTACAATGCAATATTATTCAGCCATAAAAAGAATGAAGTCTTAACATTTGCAATGACATAGATGGAGCTAGAGAGTATAATGCTAAGCGAAATAAGTCAGAGAAAAAGAAATACTATATGATTTCACTCACATGTGGAATTTAAGAAACAAATGAGCAAAGAGAAACAAGAGAGACAAACCAAAGAAACAGATTCTTAACTATAGAGAACAAACTGATGGTTACCAGAGGGGAAGTGGGTGGAGTGATGGGTGAAACAGAAGATGGAGATTAAGGAGTGCACTTCTCATGATGAACAGTGGGTGATGGAATTATTGAATCATTTATATTGAACATCTGAAAGTAATATAATGCTGTACGTTAACTATAGTGAAATTAAAATTAAAAATTAAAACATATCTTAAAAAGAAGTTAAATGATTAACATAACAATGGGTAATTTAACTTAATTTAAAGAACTGTCTTATTCCATAAAAAAATACCCAAAACTGAGTTAATAAATAAACTATAGACTGGAAGAAGAAATTTACAATGTAGTTAAATAGTATTGCATTGAGATTAAGACTATATCGGAATTTCAGCAAAACAATAAGCAAATGATCAAGACCCCATTTAGAGTAATCACACTGCACAAATCCAGGAGCAAATTAAAATAATAATGAGTGATTATTTTCACCTTACAAGTTGGTAATAATGAAAAATAATGAAAGAATATAGGCAATCACATTTACTCTTGATATGATATAAACTGAAGAAACATATAGGGAAATTTGACAATATTAAAATGAAGAATACTCATATCCTTTGATTCTTCAATTCACACACAGAGGATTTATACAAAGTAAACATTCATAAATAACTGAAGATTTATTTGTCATGATATTTATGGTACCATGGTTTCTGTAACAAAAGCTCATACATCCACTAGTGTTAGGCATTTGGACAATGAGAGGTCTCTAAATACCCATTAATAGAGTACTGAATGTATCAATGATGGTACAACCATGAAGGTGGAAAAATAGTGAGATATATTCATATTTATATATTTTTTTGAGAGAGAGAGAGACAGCAGGTTGGGAGGCGCAGAGGGAGAAGGAGAGAAAGACTCTTAAGCAGACTCCATGCATAGAGTGGAGCCCAATTACATGCCCTGAGATCATGACATGAGATGAAATCAAGAGTCAGACGCTTAACCAACTGAGAGAAGATATTTTCAGAATATCTGATATTTTCAGAACCAGACCCCTGGTTCCCTTAAAAGGTCTATTCTAAACTGTTAACTGTGGTTATTTCCAGGAAGTAAGCTGGGAGGCTTGGAGGATAGGAGAGGATGGTATGACAGGGGACTTCAACTTTTTTTTTTTTAAAGATTTTATTTATTTATTTGACAGAGAGGAATGAGATCACAATCAGGCAGAGAGGCAGGGGGAAGCAGGCTCCCTGCTGAGCAGGGAGCTGGATGCGGGGCTCGATCCCAGGACCCTGAGATCATGACCTGAGCCAAAGGCAGAGGCTTAAACCACTGAGCCAACCAGGTGCCCCTCAACTTTTTTTTTTTAAATAAGCTTATACATAATTTGAAATGTTTTAAGAAATCTTAACATTTACTTTTAAACATTTTAAATCTAAGAAGTAATTAAAAATTTATAATCAATACCTGCATACCCTTCATCTAGACATTCCAATATATAGCCAACTATATGATATAATTATACCACATTAAGTGCCTTGTGTATGATAATGGTATTATGGTCATTTTAGAGACTATCCTTGTTCTTAGGCGATATGTGCTGAAATCACTATGTTGAAGATATATCTGCAACCCCCATGTTCAGTGCAGCATTAGTCACAAAGCCAAGACCTGGAAACAACCTCAAAATCCACAGACAGAACATACACTCTTTTTTGTATCTTCAAAATAGAATTAAATTAGAAATCATAAAAGGAAAGATGTCTGGAAAAATCACCAAATATTGAAAAATAAAGAACACAATTCTAAAAAAAACACAGGTCAGTGAGGAAATCAAAACTGAAATTAGAATGTATTAGAAATGAAGAAGAAATGAAACACAACTTATTTGAATATGTTGGATGTCTCTAAGGCAGTAGTTAGGGAGCAATTTATAGCAATAAATTCTGGTATTAGAAAAGAAGGTCACAAATCAGGTCTCAATTGATACCAAAACACTCGGATAATTCCCTGCATAATTTCAGACCACAATGCCATGAAACTAGAACTCAATCACAAGAGGAAAGTTGGAAAGAACTCAAATACATGGAAGCTAAAGATCATCATACTAAAGAATGAATGGGTTAACCAGGAAATTAAAGAATTTAAAACATTCATGGAAACAAATGAAAATGAAAACAGTTGTGTTTTGCATTAAAAATCTTTGGGGCTAAGGTGGTCCAGAGAGGAAAGTATATAGCAATACAAGCCTTTCTCAAGAAACAAGAAAGGTCTAAAGTACACAACCTAAGTCTACACCTAAAGGAGTTGCAGAAAGAACAGCAAAGAAAGCATAAACCCAGCAGGAGAAGAGAAATAATAAAGATCAGAGCAGAAATCAATGAAATAGAAACCAAAAGAACAGTAGAACAAATCAATGAAACGAGGAGCTGGTTCTTTGAAAGAATTAATAAGACTGATAAAC
>CM053612.1:5753941-5788491 GCA_028646535.1 Procyon lotor | reverse complement strand
AAGCTGGTACAGCCACTCTAGAAAACAGTATGGAGGTTCCTCAAAAAGTTGAAAATAGAGCTACCCTATGACCCAGCAATCACCCTAGTAAATACCCTTTAGGGTATTTATCCTAAAGATACAAATGTCATGATCCGAAGGGGCACATGCATCCGAATGTTTATAGCAGCAATGTCCACAATAGTCAAACTGTAGAAAGAACCTAGATGTCCATCAACAGATGAATGGATAAAGAAGATGTGGTATATATATACAATGGAATACTATGCAGCCATCAAGAGAAATGAAATCTTGCCATTTGCAACAACATGGATGGAACTGGAGGGTATTATGCTAAGCGAAATAAGTTAGTCAGAGAAAGACAATTATCACATGATCTCTCTGATATGAAGAATTTGGGAGGCAGGGCGGGGTGTCATCTAGGGTGGGGGAGGGAGATGAAACAAGATGGGATCGGGAAGGAAACAAACCATAAGAGACTCCCAAACTCAGGAAACAAACTGAGGGTGGCTGGGAGGTGGGGGGGGGTGTAGGGATAGGGTGGATGGATTATAGACATTGGGGAAGGTATGTGCTATGTTAAGTGCTATGAAATGTGTAAGCCTGATGATTTACAGACATGTACCCTGGGGCAAATAATACATTATATGTCAATGAAAAAATAATAAAATATGCTATTGAAAAAAAAAAAAAAGCAGAAAAGCCTCAAGGACCAAAACTTCTACTTTCAGAAACAAACAAAAAGAATAAGAGCAAATTGAACCCAAAGTAAGCAGGTGAAAGAAATGGTAATGAACAAAACTAAAATCAATGAAATATAAACCAGAAAAGCAGCAGAGACAATCAATGAAACCAAGAGCTGATTTCTCGAAAAGACCAATAAGATTGGTAAATCCTTAGCCAGAATGATAATGATTGGTAGACAAAGAGAGATGAGAGAAAGAGGTGAAAGATGAAGGAGAGAAAGAGAGAAGAAGAAGAGAAGAAGAGAGAAGACTAGAGAAGAGATGTTATGATTTAATTTTACACACAGGCACATGTGCACACGCACACACATGCACACTGGGGTAAATTTTCTATGACCAGCTTTAGGAAAAATGTATTGCTCACCCACTGGTTTAACAAGTGCCTTAACTATCAAACTATTAAAGGGAGATCTCTCACCATTGGATGCAGGGCCACTTGTGAAAAATGTAAAATCACATGCAACATTTTTATCAGCTGCCAGAAGTTAACTTGTCTAAAAATGACTACAGGGAGAAATTGTGATAAAATGACAGACATGTCTGCTCAGGAGATGATGGGAAATCTATCAGAGGAAAGGTTACCTATAAGGTCTCCTCAGTACATCATGAATCATGATTTCAGAATGGATATTGTGAAATCAACAGGCTTAGGGAACAGTTCTGAAAGTAATTACCTTGACATTTTTATAAAATTTCACCAAAAGCTATGGAGCAAAGATGGGAATGATGACCAGGGCCTGGATTAATTTAAGGCTGACAAAAGGCACATTATTTATTTTTCCCCCCGATGGTATAAAGTCAAAAGAGAAGAGTTACACTTGCATTAGCAGTTCTTACTGAGCCAGAACCTTCTTTGTCAACACTGTTCAATGTATGAAGCAAATAGTTTTGAGGAGAAGAAGTATATATTATCACTATTCAAGCACAGTGCAAGGGACCAAATTTGCACCTATATTCTTAGGGAAAAGAACTTTAGTTTTATTAGGTAATGGTGCAGGAAACTACTTTTTATGGAAAGGTCAAGAACTAAAACTTCATTCATTGGCAAAGTTAGTACTAAAAATTTGTTGTTATCCAATTGTTCACATATTTTATGTTATATAAAGGTTAAACATTTGCATTATTTTGCATGATTTGTGAAAATCAGGAAATTCTGTGTTTGGTGATTTTAAGAAAGCTGTACCAGCTCCAACAACTTCTTCTTTCATTGTTTTCTTTTTGGTGTGATAATTTCTAATACAAGTATTTCTTGCTTTTAACAACTTCTCTTGTAATATTGACTTTGATCAGATGGTCTGCAACAATTTTATATTCCACTTCTTACTTGTATTTTCTAATATTAGTGATTCTGATACATATTTGCCCTCAAAGTTTCTCATTTGATTTTCCTTAAAACCAACTTTTTATGTCTACATCAGTCTGGTCTTCCTCCTTTTCATGCTTTTTTTTTTACCTCAAAATTTCAAATCTTTGTCTTCTTCCATCTAGACTAATTGAGATATAATTACCATAACGCTGTGTAAGTTTAAGGTATACAATGTGATGACTTGATACACTTGCATATTGTGAAATGATTGCTACAATAGGATTAACACTTCCATCACCTCACATAATTATCATTTTTGTATATTGTGAAAACGTTTAAGATTTACTCTTGTAGTAAATTTCAAGCATATAATACAGTATTGTTAATTATAGTCACCATGTTGTATATTATATTCCCAGAACTTATTCATTTAATAACTGCAAATTTGTACCCTTTGACCAATAGCTAGTTCCACTACCCTCCAAATTCCTAGTAACCACCATTCTACTCTGTTTCTATGAGTTTGGCTTTGTTAGATTCCATGTGCAAGTGATATCTCTAACTTATTTCACTTAGCCTTCAAGGTCCACCTATGTTATCACAAATGGCAGGATTTCCTTTCTCATGGCTGAATAATATTCCATTGTAGATGGACACTTTTTTTCCAAGTCTTGGCTATTGTGAATGATGCTGCAGTGAACATGGGAGCATATCTCTTCCAGATCCTGTTTTCATTTCCTTTGATGTACACCCAGATTGGGATTGCTAGATCATATGGCAGTTCTAGCTTTAATTTTTTTAGGAACCTCCATACTGTTTTCCATACCATATAATGACTTAGTATTGTTAAAATGACAATTCTGCCCAAGTTAATCTATTAATTCCATGAAAACACAATCAAAATAGTAGCACAATATGTTAAAATTTCTAAGCTGATTTTTAAATTTATATGTAAAGGTAAAAGACCAAGAACAGTTAAACAATCTTGGAAAAGAAGAATGAAATTAGGGAACTTACACTCTCTGGTTTGTAGGTAATACTATAAAGATATGATAATTAAGATGTGTGATGCTTGGGATGAATACATGAATAAGTATCAATGGAACTATGAGGAGAACCCAGAAAGGAACCACATATATGTAGTCAATCAATGTTCAACAAATGTACAAAGGCATTTGAATGGGGAAAAATCTTTTACAACACATGTGCAGGAATATTATGTATTTTTCTACATAGGGCCAGTTTAATAGAGTTAAATAGCTCTTTCTACATATATGTATTTTTTGTATATTTATCCATAAGGAAATGTAAAACACACACACACACACACACACAGGGAACAAGGATACTGGAAATACAAGGTTGACTCAGCAATTCCTCTTTCAAGTGAGTCACCTGGATAATGCCTATCACATGTATATTCTCTGGTACATATTACATAAATAAGATTAATTTCAGCATTATTTATAATTCAAAAAATAGAAGGCACTTAAATATTTATCAAAACGAGAATGGACTGTGGTGTGGAGAATTAACTTTGAGGTCACCTTACATTAAAATTCTACAGAGTGCTAAAAAAACAATGTATTTAATGCATATTAAATTGAGTAAACCCCTAAAGCATTAATATTGAAAGAGGAAGCTATCTGAATATGTATAGTATAATAACACTTAAAACATGTAAAATCTTATTAAATTTTAATGTATAGCTAATAGCTATGTAGAAGGAAAATACTTAAAATACAGAGAATCATGGCCACCAAACTAAAGATTGTGATTCTCCCTGAAGGGGAAGGGGGTTAATTACAGGGAGAATTACACAAGAAACTTCAACTGAATCAGGAATATTTATTTCCAAATAATAAAATAAAATAAAGAATTTAGGCAATTATGGTCAAATCAAATGCCAATATTTATCAAAGCTGGGTGGAAATAACATGAGTGTTCATTTTATTATTATTTATATCCTTCTATATGCTTGAAATAGCTCATTATTATAGAAAACAACTAAAATATAAAAAATATTAAAATGTTCATATTACAATGTTAATTGCAAACAATTAAATTTTACTGATTGCACAACGGGCTGAATTGTGTCTCCCTCAAATTCATATGTTGACATCCTAACCATTCCATGTGACTGTATTGGAGGTAGAGTGAAGCCCTGTTCTGATAGAACTTGTGTCTTTATAAGAAGAGGAAGAAACACCAGAGCCTTCTCTGTCTGCCATATGAGGTCACAAAGAGAAGGCGGCCTTCTGAAAGGAAATATAAAACACACAAACACGTGCGTGCGTGCACACACACACACACACACACACACAGAACAAGGATCCTGGAAATACAAGGTTGATTCAGCAATTCCTCTTTCAGGTGAGTTACCCGGATAATGCTTACCACATGTATATTCTCTAGTACATATCATATACATAAGAATAATTGCAGCATTAGTTATAATTCAAAAAAAAAGAAGGCACTTAAATATTTATCAAAATGAGAATGGACTGTGGTGTAAAGCCTCACCAGTAACTAGTAACTGAACACTGCCAGAAAATTGATCTTAGATTTTCCAGCCTTCAGAGCTGTGAGAAAACTAGAGTCTGTTGTTTTAGCTGCACAGACTATGATATATTGTTACGACAGCCTGAGGAGACTAATTACTTTGTTATGTATGTATGTATGGCATATATCTAGCAGTGTTGATATGTGTGAATATGTACAGGTGCTCCTGTATGCTTTTCTTTTTTTTCTTTTTTTAAAAAGATTTTATTTATTTATTTGACAGAGAGAGATCACAAGTAGGCAGAGAGATATGAGGAAGCAGGCTCCCTCCTGTATACTTTTCTGAATCTATATCTCTGAAGGCCTATATGTATGTCTGAAAATAGCAATATGTTTATAGACGTTACCTTCATGTAAAAGGATTACTATGCCCGTGTGTGTCTACCCACATGTGACGTGTGTGTGTGTGTGTGCGTGCGTGTGCGTGTGTGTGTGTATAAATACATTGGTTATATCTGCTATGAGAAATTTTTTATAGAATATGTTTCCTTATACTATCATGGTTAATCTACATTCTCTCCAATTATATGGATACTTTGTTTTTATTAAATATTCAGATAACAATGGCAAGCAAAAATTTGAACCTACCTAGTTGCTCAAGTGACAAAAAGAAAATCAACTGGATAGCATGTGGCCGAGTATTCAGTTTATGGATAGTTATTCTGCTTTACGGATCTTAGTAAGGAATGAGAATGAGATTTTTTTTTTTCTCCCTAAGGAAAGAAAGGGTAGAATATTATTTATGTGAAAAAAATTCTCTGAACATTTTTGAATTGAAGGATCAAAGCCTTATTTCCAGGATTTAGCAAGCAAATTAGAATGTTTATTGCTTAAATGCCTCTCTCTGATCAAAAATAATAATCTTTGCTTTATGAGACTGGTTCATTTTGAGTTTGACTTCCCAAATCAATGTAAAGAAGAAAGTCCCAGAGCTAGACTCTTTGTTCTTTAAGTTGCCTTTCCTCCCTACTCATGAGTGCTTTAGAATTTCTGCTAGAGTAAACATCTCAGTTAATAGACTTGAATTCCCATCAATATAGCCAACTGAACTGATGTAGAAAATGTCCCCTACTATACCCTGAAAGGAGAAATGCAGAGTTAATTATTATATTAAATAATAATAATCAGTAGGACCTGAAAGAGAAAGAAATATCTGGGCACCTGGTGGGAAAGAAAATCAAAGCCAATGTGGTGATTTCAAAATGGTTATTCCCAGCTAAAGTGGAAAAGGCTGCATCATATCACAATGGTTCCTTTAAGTACAGGGTTGAGATTTTGACATCCCTGCCACTACCAAAGCCAGACTGCTGTCTTGGAGGCTGTCATTGCATGGTGCAGGGCCTTGAATTAAGCTCTATGCATAAAACCTTGAGATACTTACAGTTGCCCTGTGAAATGAAGACTAGGAAAATCTCAACCAGCTTAGGGGAAGGAAGAACCTTCCCCTAAGGTTCTTCAACCTAAGGGGAAGAAGGAAAGCTGCCTATGTTCTGAGCTAAGAGTAGGGAAAATACAATATATTAGAAGTTAGAATCAGAAAACTTTTCATATACAGACAGCGGTATTCAAGTAATCACTACCCACAAAGTGTGACGATTCTGAGACAATAAATTAAGCATTAAAACTCTTCCATAAGAAATGAAGTCTATTGAGGCCCATGGAGGCAAAATTTGAAACTCATAAGTTTGCCTCTATAGCTAGGGCAAGGAAGACTCCAAGAGGAAACAACTCCCTCTGAAGAACAACCAAGAATTTTTAAAAATTCAGTGCATATAAGGGGAAAAAAGTCCCCATTAGGTTCAGGAGAGACAAACCCTGTCTCTGTCTGCTGCTCTGCCTACTTGTGATCTCTTTCTCTCTCTTAAATCTTTAAAAAAATCTTAAAATCTTAAAAAAAAATAAAAAATAAAATAAAATAATCTTAAAATCTTTAAAAAAAATTTTTTTAAACCAGGTACATAGCCTCTGACAATAAAACGTTTAAAAATTGTTGAAGGAAATTAACTCCTATATGTGAAAGGCATTAAGGCTTTTTTCATTATCTTGTCTGAGTATTCATAGTATATGTACAAATACATGTACACATGCGTGCATGCATATCATGTGTAATCACATATATCTACATCAAGCTTTTTTTAAAAAAGATTTTACTTATTTGACAGAGAGAGAAAGAGATCACGAATAGGCAGAGAGGCAGGCAGAGAGATAGGAGGAAGCAGGCTCCCTGCTGAGCAGAGAGCCGGACGTGGGGCTCGATCCCAGGATGCTGAGATCATGACCTGAGCTGAAAGCAGAGGCTTTAACCACTGAGCCACCCAGGCGCCCCTATATCAAGCTTCTGTCATCTATGCATGTATCTATCTAAGGATGGAATTGTTCTGGGGGAGGAAAGAGTGGCAGAAAGAAGGGAAATGGAGATGAAATAAATGCAGGAGGAGAAATAGAGACATATGGGAAAGAGCGGAGAGAGAGAAAACAAAATATTTAATTTTGTCTAATTAAAACAAGAGCAAAATGGATTATAATTATTAATTGTGAAACTACAAGTATATTCAACTGTTTCACTCATACAGAAAATAAGGAACAATTATCCTTAAATTAGGCAATAGACTATATTTGGCTATATAAATAACTCATTTACTATATAAATGAGTAGAACTTTATACACACAAGAGATGTATGGCTTCACTAGAAATATTCATCTCATGGGTCATGTTTCTTTTTTCTCCCATCCATGATTATGGACTTGGATAGACTTCTACCAATGATGTAACAATACTTCCCTCCTTGCTTTTGCACCTCTTGCTGCCGTTCTTGAACCTTAATTGACAGAATTAGGACTTCAAACAATATAGAAAAATTATAATGGTATAAAAAGTCACATAATGTGCTGATAAGGTATTATGCTAGTTTTTTTTAAAAAGACTTTAAAGTTTATTTGAAAAGGTCTTAGATCTGATAACTCTGTTTTTTTTTCCCAAACACAACAGTTAACTGCTTAGTCAGACATTTTGAACTTGGATGGTAATTTATTTATAAGAAAACATGTTTTTAAAGAGGAAAATGACATTATTGTGCAGTAAAAGTTTGTCATTTAAAAGTATTTGCAAAATGAAAATAATATTATGATAGATTTGAAAATTAAAAGATAAACACCCCATTTTTTAGATAACACACACTAGTGTTGGCCATTTTTATGATATACTTCTTAAATGTGTCATGCTTATAAAATTAATAAATATATTGACTAACTATAAAAATAAAATCTAAAATTGGAAATAAGTGTTCAGTAAGCAATCTGGTTAAGAAAATATTTTGCTATCTTTATTACAATTTGAATACTTGTTTTACTACGGGATAGGAATTACACAACTTTTAGGAGAGTACTACCTATAAAATTAAGTACCATAACTCTTCCTTTTCAATATCTTTGCTCTTAATTCAAGAATAAAGAGAAATTTTACAAGCAACCAATTCCACCAATGCCTCTCAGGCATTTGCCATAAGACGTGAGCTTCTCATTTTTTTATTAAAGAACAATGATGGGTTCAGAAGAATACAGTACTCAGTGACAACTTTAATTGAAATCTAGATGCCTACCTTTCATTTTAAAGCAGTGTCCCATTGTTCAAAAATGAAAGAGTATTTCCTATAAGGGAACATCCAGATGTCAAAGAATGGACTACATATCAGTAAAGGAATGTACTAATATGGATTTTGCATTTAGGATTGTTTTTCAAGTTAGGATTTAAAACCCCTTCTATGGGCTGAAGTAAAGGCCACTGAGCTACAGGATGCTCCAGCTCATTGAGCATGTATTTCCACAGAACTGGAAACATATGAAGGGTGAGGAGTCATGTGGGCAGCTGCTCTATACCCCCACTCCAGGACTGGGTGAAGAGAAGTAGCTATATGGATGAAGAATACCTAGCCTGCCAAAAAGTAAGTATCTAATAACTTTCCAATTCCATCTTAATCAGTAACAATGTAGTATTTAATATAAAGTTTCTATACTTATACAGTTAAACTTTCTAAGCAAACAAAAGGATGGATAGAAGGCAGTAAAGATATGCTCAAAAATATCACTTTGAACATTTTTCTCAAAAAATGGAAGGCTGTACAAATACAAATACACACACACACACACACACACACACACACACACACACATACACACAATATGCTTGTGGACCTGCTACATTAAGTAGAGAATAATATTCTTGATATTTGGCCACCAACTTCTGTAGAAGACTTCTGCCTACTGTATGTCAAACTCTGATATGTATCACAACTTCATATCTGAGGAGAGGGAGAAATAATGAAACTTTGTCAAAATAAGATAAAAATAGTATTTAAGCTAGAATCTCCTGTGGTGACAATGATATTTTACAAGTTCATAAACTAGGACCTAAATGTGAGTTGACCCGCCCAAGAAAGTGGAAAAGGTGCATCAGATTACAAATTTTGTCCAGCTCAACTGTGTGTTCGGCTAGGTTATTATCTTAAGGTTTAGCATTCAGGAAACTGGGAGCAAATGAAGGTGGTTTTCCAAATTAAAGAGTTTAACTAAGGGCAGGGGACCCCTTCCAAAATTTGTACTGCCCACAAACTCACAGAGTAACATACTTTCATCTCCTCTATATTCCTGACACTGTTACTCATCAATTGCTTCTATTTGGAAACATTGAGGTAAATATCTTTTGTCAATATTATATGTAATGTATAATACCTTATTTAAAAGTCTAATATTTTAAAAGAAGCTATATGTCATTATTTGGGATAACCCCAATAATGTATGACGAGGACAAGTACAGTATAAACAGAAATATTAGCCAATAAATCCTTCCCCAGTATGACAACTAAAAATGTCCCCAGACACTATCAAATATCCCCTGGGTGGGGGGATGTTCCAAGTGACAACTATTGAATGATAATGATGGAAGTGAGAGGGGGAAGTAAAAGGATCCTGCATGAGTTTTGGTGACAGAACTGGGGATTTGCTAATGAATTATATATGGGAATAAGGAAAATATAATTAAATTTAGGGCATTTAAAAAAATTAGGATGCTTTAGGTTTTTATCTTAGGCAGCTGGTGAATGGATGTTCTATTTAATAAGAGGAGAAAGAATAGGAGAGTTCTATACTGTGGATAGCACTTGCTGCATTATATTGAAATTACATATCTGTACCCTCAACAGACTTTGAGTTCCTTGAGAGCAGTGCCCAAGTTTTATATGTCTTTCTATTTCCCCCAAAAGTACCTAGTATCAGCATAAATGGCAGATGTAAAGAAGTGGGAGAATTCAAGGAACATTCATAGATTTCTGTGTTAGGACAGTGGGTGGCTGTTGGTTACATTTGCAGAGATGGGGACACCTGGAAGTAAACCATATGTGGGATTAGAAGATGATGAGTTCAGTGTTACGCATATTTATTTGGAGCTTCCTGTTTTTCATACATTGAAGGTATTCAATATCCAAATTAATGTATGTGGCTAGAGCTTAGAATCAATATTTGGGCTGGGGATATAGATCTGAGAGTTATCAGTAATTAATTGATAACTAAAGCCATTTGAGTAAATGAGATAACCTTAAGAGAGAGTATAGAATGAGAAGAGGGTACAAAAATAATCATAGGGAATATATACTGTTATTGTATGCATAGATTATATCCTGAGGAGGCCAAGAAATAAAAAATAAATGCCTGTGTGCACCTGCGCACTTGCATGCACACACACAATATTAAGATACTGTAGAATGATAATTATTATCATGGCAAATATTTATTGAGTGCATGCTATGTGCCAAGAGAACTTCGTATATGCATTACCTTATTAAATCTTTCTTGATAACATTAAGAGCTTAGATAGGTACTATTATTATCTCCATTTAAGAGATAAAGAAAATGAAGTACAAAAAGGTTAATTAATTTGCCCAAGGTTACATTACTAGTAAGTGGTATAGTCTGCATTCAAACATTGTGACTGAAGAGCTTATTCTTCCATCCAACTGTTGGATTGAAGTTAAAGGAGAAGAGTGTCTCAAGGAGAAAGAAGTGGCATCTTTCAATGTGAAGGTCTAGCATATCTTTCATAATATTTGCTTCTAAGTATTTTATTTTTCTTGATGTTATTATAAATGGAGTTTTCATTTCATTTGATAGTTACTCATTGCTAACATGTAGAAATACAATTGATTTCTGGATATTGACCTTTTATCTTGCCCCACTGCTAAATTTTATTATTAGTTCTAGTGTTTTTCTTGTAGTTTCCTTAAGATTTTCTATATAATCTAAAAAAAAAAGATTTTCTATATAATCTATACAATATTTAATTTCTATATAATGTCTTTCTCAAAACAGTATTCTTTATTTCAAATATTTATACCTTCTATTTATTTATTTTTTTCTGCTTCACTGCAAAGATCAGCAAACTATAGCGCATTGGCCAAATCCAGACCACATCTTGTTTTGTAAATAAAGTTTTATTGAAACTTAGTCCTGTCTGTTCATATAAATATGGTATATGGCTATTTTTTGCTATAATGGTAGAGTTGAGCTGTTGCACAGAGACCATATGACCCACAAAGCCCAAGATACTTAATATCTGGCTCTTCGCTTAAAATGTTTTCCACTCCCCTGTCTTATTGCACTAGTTGGAACTTCTACACAATAATGAGGAGAATTGGTTAGGGTTGATATATCCCGGTCTTTTCCCAATATTGGGGGCTTAAAGTCAAGAAACTTCCTTTTTAGTTCTAGTTTGAGGAGAGTCTTTACAAGAAATAACTTGTGTAAACAAAAAATGTGCCCTTCTAATATTTAATTGGCAGAAATATGTCCCCAAAACAAAACTATCACATTTAAGCCACATCATCAAAAAGAACAAACAAAACAAACAAAAACGGCAGAAAAAAACAGAACATAATCCCTTTTTACTGATGTGTCTTAGAAATCGACAGGACCAAAAATCATACATTTTCATTCAATTTCCAGTTCCATGTTCCACAACATGCACCAATAAATATATGCTTCTGTAATTTCCGAAGGATAGTGTGTAGGATTAGAATTATTTCATCTTAAATGTTTGATACAATTTATGAATGAAGGCACATAACCTGGAATTTTCTTTGTAGAGGTGTTTGAAATGATGAATTCAATGTGTTTTATTGATATGTAGCTGCTCAAGTTTTTTCTTCTTTTTGGTTCAATTTAGATATTTGTGTTTTTCAAGAAATTTGTCACTTTTATCTAAGTTGTCAAACTTATTGGCACAAACTTGCTAATAATATCACTTTATTTTTAATGTTATATGATCACTATGGTGTCATTACATTCATTTCTGATATTGACAATTTGTGTCTTCTTTCCTTCCCTCTCCTGCCCTCTCCTCTCATCCCAGGTGCCCCAAAATTTTGTTTTTTTTTTTCTTAACTGTAATATTATTTGGTGCCGAGTTGTTTCATTTGCAAACATTTGAGGTTTTTTCCCCTAAGTTCTTCCTATTATTGATTTTGTTGTTCAATTCCATTATAGTCCAAGAACGTCATCTATATGATTTCACAATTTTAAATGTTATTGAGATCAGCTTTATGGCCAGAGTTAGGATTTTTCATGGTGCCCTATGCAGTTCAAAAGAATGCTGTGCAGCTATGGTTATATATAGGGTTTTATACTATTTATTAACTCAAGGTGTTTGATAATGTTTGATAATCTATATACTAATTTTTTAGTTGTTTTATCAGTTACATAAAGGTAGGTGCTGAAATATCCAATTATGAATGTGAAATCATCTATTTTCCTCCTTTAATTTGGTCAATTTTGCTTTATCTTTTCAAAGATACATCACTAGGCACATACAAACTTATGATTAATAGATCCTTCTGATAAATTAGCCATTCTAACATAGTGATATATCCATCTTTATTTCTTATAATCATTTTTGTCTATTTTGCCTGATATTAGTATTGCTTGGCATAGTTCTGCCCTTCCTTTTGTTTCCAGTATTCAATATATTCAATATCTTATAGACTGCTTATAATTATGTTGTTTTAAAAATAATCTTTAATGGCACCTGGGTGGCTCAGTGGGTTAAAGCCTCTGCCTTCAGCTCAGGTCATGATCTCAGGGTCTTGGGATAGAGCCCCACATTGGGCTCTCTGCTCAGCGGGGAGCCTGCTTCCCCCTCTCTCTGCCTGCCTCTCTGCCTACTTGTGATCTCTCTCCTCTCTATCAAATAAATACATAAAAAATCTTTAAAAATAATCTTTAATTCTGATAATATTTGCCTTTTAACTGGCATGTTCAGTTCTTTAATGTAATGATGCTGTGGTTGTATTGGGGTCTATTTTATTATTTGCTTTGTAATTGTTTCAACAATATTTATTCCTCTAATTCTTTCCATGTCTTTATTGGATTTTATAAATATTTTGATATCAATATTAATTTCCTATTGGCTTTTTAATTATATTTGTGTTATGTTTTAGTTATTGATCTATAAATCACAATATATATGCTGAGTTTTTCACAATCTACTTAATCATATATGTCTTTTTAAGATTTTATTTGACAGAGAGAGAGAGAGATCACAAACAGGCAGAGAGAGAGGGGGAAGCAGGCTCCCCGCTTAGCAGACAGCCTGATGGGGGCTCGATCCCAGGATCCTGGGATCATGACCTGAGCCAAAGGCAGAGGCTTTAACTCACTGAGCCACCCAGGCGCCCCTTCTTTCTCATTCTTTTTTTTTTTTTTTTTAAGATTTTATTTATTTGACAGAGAGAAACACAGCGAGAGAGGGAACACAAGCAGAGGGAATGGCAGTGGGAGAAGCAGGCTTCCCACAGAGCAGGGAGCCCGATGCGGGGCTCGATCCCAGGACTCCGGGATCATGACCTGAGCCGAAGGCAGCCGCCTAACGACTGAGCCACCCAGGTGCCCCCCTTCTTTCTCATTCTTAATGCTTGGAATGAATATGTGTTTGAGCCCCAGGTTAAATCTTATAAATAAGGACAACATTCAAGGGATAGAAAAGCAGCAAAGTGGAAGGTTTGTGGGTTCCAGAATGAGCAGGTGAAGAAAAGCTGTCTGCAAACCTAGGTTACATCAATTGGGAATTGTATGAAAGAGAAATTAATGACACTTTACTAAGTCATATTGTTTCAGGTTATCTTTGTTACAGGAGCTTGGGCTTACCATAGATAGATAGATAGATAATAGACAGATAGATAATAGATAATAGATACTTAAATGTACCTAAATATATAGAGCTTTGTACTCAAACTGACTGACCCACCCAGGTGCCCCTATATATCACAACTTCTTTTTTTATTATTATTTTTTAAAAGATTTTATTTATTTATTTATTTATTTATTTATTTATTTGACAGAGAGAGAGAGATCACAAGTAGGGAGAGATACAGACAGAGAGTGAAGCAGAGAGCCCAATGAGGGATCTCCCAGGCGCCCCAATCATGTATGTCTTCATATGAAATACAGCAACCTTACATAATTACAGATTATGCCATTGCCTACCTTTATATTTTATATTTGTCATTATGTACATATGTACATAATTATCATATATATATTATAAACCCCATAAAAGCATGCTATATTTTGCTGTACACTTATGATTTAAAATATATTAAGATAAAATCAGAAAAAAATAGGCTTCATTTTTATCCAGATTCCAATCCTCTATTCATTTTTGAGCATCCCAATTTCCATTCAGTATCATTTCCCTTATCCTGAAAGCTTTTAGCATTTCTTCTAATAACAGCCTTCTGGCCATAAATTCTATTGGTTTTTGTTTAATTAAAAAGTCTTTTATCTTTCCTTCATTTTTGAAGAGCTGTTTTTGTTTGTTCATTCGTTTTGTTGAATATGTAGTTCTAAGTGGATAGATTCCCCCTCCCTCATTACTTTAAAGATATTATTTTCACCTTCTTGCCTCAGTTTCTAATAAGAGGTCAGCAATCAATTCTGTCATTGTTATCCTCTTTGTAATGTGTCATTTTCTCTACTTGTTTTCAAGATTTCTTCTCTTTGGCTTTTGACAGTTTGTCTACAATATGCCTCAGTGTACACTTCTTTCTGTTTATTCTGCTAGTTATTTTAGACTGCCTCATCTCTATACATATCTCAATTTTAGAAATTTTTGGCCATTGTCTTCAAATATCTTTTTCTGTCTTGTTCTCTCTTCTCTTTCTGGGTTCCCAATTATGTGTACATTGGATATTTTTAGATTTTCTGATCATTCTCTGAAGCCCTGTATTTTTCCATTGTTTATCTCTTAGATCTTTACATTGGATAATTTCTATTAATCAAACTTCATGTTCACTTATTTCTTCCTCTAATGTATCCATTTGGCTGTGCCCACTCTCTACCAGTCATTTTATTTCACTTATGATGATTTTCACTTCTAGAATTAACATTTGGTTCTCTTTTATAGTTTCTGGTTTCCTTTTGTTATTTCAATTATTCTCTGGAAATATCTGTTATTCTCTTTTTGAGTACAAGTGACTACTTTGGGAAACTTTCTCCAGAAGAGACCACATACTGGGTCAAAAGTCAGTCAATCAATACCAAAAGATTGAGATGATTCCCTGCATATTCTTAGACCACAATGCTTTGAAACTGAAACTCAACCACAAGAAAAAGTTTGGAAGGAATTCAAACACTTGGAAGCTAAAGACCTAGAAGAAATGGATGCATTCCTAGAAACCTATTAACATCCAAGACTGAAACAGGTAGAAATTAACAACCTGAATAGGCCAATAACTAGTAACAAGATTGAAGCAGTAATCAAAAACCTCCCAAAGGGGATTCCTGGGTGGCTCAATGGGATAAAGCCTCTGCCTTCGGATCAGGTTATGATCTTAGGGTCATGGGATCGAGCACCGCATGGGGCTCTCTGCTCAGCAGGGAGCCTGCACACCCACCCCCCCACCCCCCGCCTGTCTCTCTGCCTACTTGTGAACTCTTTCTTTCTCTCTGTCAAATAAATAAATAAAATCATTAAAACAAAAACAAAACAAAACAAACAAAAAACCACCCAAAAAAACAAGAGCCCAGGACCTGACGGATTCCCTGGGGAATTCTACCAAGCATTCAAAGAAGAAATAATACCTATTCTTCTGAAGCTGTTTCAAAAAATAAAAACAGAAAGAAAACTTCCAGACTCTTTCTATGAAGTCAGCATTACCCTGATCCCCAAACCAGGCAAAGACTCCATCAAGAAGGAGAATTTCAGACCAATATCCCTGATGAATATGAATGCCAAGATTCTCAACAAGATCCTAGCTAATAGGATTCAACAGTACATTACGAAGTTTATCCACCATGACCAGGTGGGATTTATCCCTGAGATGCAAGGGTGGTTCAATATTTGCAAATCAATCAATGTGATAGAACGAATCAATAAGAGAAGAGACAAGAACCACATGGTCCTCTCAGTTGATGTAGAAAAAGCATTTGACGAAATTCAGCATCCGTTCCTGATTAAAACCCTTTAAAGTATAGGGATAGAGGGAACATTTCCTCAAATTCATAAAATCTATCTATTAAAAACCCACAGTGAATATCATTCACAATGGGGAAAAGCTGACAGCTTTCCCTTTGAGATCAGGAACACAACAAGGATGCCCACTCTCACCACTGTTGTTCAACACAATAGTAGAAGTCCTAGCAACAGCAATCAGAAAACAAAAAGAAATAAAAGTTACTCAAATTGGCAAAGAAGTCAAACTCTCTCTCTTCACAGATGACATGATACTTTCTATGGAAAACTCAAAAGACTCCATCCCCAAACTACTAGAACTCATACAACAATTCAGTTATGTGGCAGGATACAAAACCAATGCACAGAAATCAGTTGCTTTCCTATAAACTAACAATGAAAACATGGAAAGGGAAATTAGAGAATCAATTCCATTTACTATAGCACCAAGAGTCATAAGATACCTTGGAATAAACCTAACAAAAGAGGTAAAGGAATTGTACTCGAGGAACTACAGAACACTCATGAAAGAAATTGAAGAAGACACAAAAAGGTGGAAAAACATTCCATGCTCATGGATCAGAAGAATAAATATTGTTAAAATGTCTATATTGCCCAGAGTAATCTATACTTTCAGTGCCATCTCAATCAAAATTCCACCAGTTTTCTTCAAAGGGCTGGAACAAACAATCCTAAAATTAATATGGAACAGTGTGGAGATTCCTCAAGAAATTAAAAATAGAGCTACCCTATGACCCTGCAATTGCACTACTGGGTATTTACCCCAAAGATACAGATGTAGTGAGAAGAAGGGCCATATCTACCCAGTGTTCAGAGCAGCAGTGGCCACAATCGCCAAACTGTGGAAAGAGCCAAGATGCACTTCAACAGATGAATGGATAAAGAAGATACAGTCCATATAAATAAAGCATATACTATTGTCTCCATCAGAAAGGATGAATACCCAACTTTTGTACCAACATCTATGGGACTGGAGGAGATTATGCTGAGTGAAATAAGTCAAGCAGAGAAGAGTCAATTATCATATGGTTTCACTTGTGGAGCATAAAGAATAACATGGAGGACATTAGGAGGAGGAAAGGAAAAGTGAATTGGGGAAAATCAGAGGGGGAGATGAAGCATGAGAAACTATGAACTCTGAGAAACTAACTGAGGGTTTTTGATGGGAGGGAGGTGGGGTGTTGGGTGAGCCTGGTGGTGGGTATTGAGGAGGGCACATATTGCATGGAGCACTGGGTGTAGTGCATAAACAGTGAATCTTGGAACACTGAAAAAATAAAATAAAAAGTGGTAAAAAAAAAAAAAGTGACTACTTTGGAACCATACTGCCTGGATTTGAATTTTATTCATTAAACAACATATTTTATTTTATTTCATTAATTATAGTATTAATATATTCTTAAAATCTTTATCTTTCTCTGCCACTTCTATATCCTGTTTGTATTGAAGTTGGAGACTTGATTTTCTTATCTCTTGTGAATATGTTTCATTTTCTCAATTCAAGTATTTGGATTATGTTCTGGATATTATTGTTGAATCGTAAATAATCTGATTTTTTTTCAGATGAGTAATCTTTCTTTTGAGAAATGTTTTCTGGTTTTGAATACTGACTCTACCATTTACACAATGAATAAAATAAACATGTTTCATCATCTCTCTGTTTCTTAGCTATGCGTAATAGAAAAAGTACTTATGGTAATCTGTTGTATATAACAAACTCTTCATTAAATGCCAACTGTCATTATCATCATTGTTTTGATGATTCTTTCACATTTTCCCCAAATATTTGGTGATACTGGATTGTATAGGTAAGTTGCCAAGTAAGAAATATAGGTTGTCACCATCATTTAGTTTTCCTTACCCAATAAATTCCTGTCCTGAATCAGGTTCTGATGAGTGGTTTGTATGAGTGGATGGGGAGTACTGACCCACAGATTTCTCTCTAAGGTTGCAGAGGGGTGGATTGCTAAATTGGAGATCCAGTCTCCCCAGTGACTAAAATAATAGCTGACAACCATATTTACCTTCTAGTCAGCAGCATCATGGTAATTTGCCTCTCCCTCTGTTTATTTATAGTCAAAATCTGAGGTCTGAAGTAATTCCCAGGCAGGTGCTTCACTCTTTTACAGTGAATGTCTTGAATTTATAGAATTTACTAGAATTCGTAAAATTATATACTACATCAAAACTGCTACTGTTCCTTGCATGTGTGTGTGCACATGCATATGCGCTTTTGGATGGGTTAAGGAGTGCACTCTGATGGAGTTCAGTGTTCAGGATGTATTTATTTAATTAATTAAATAACCCAATTGTCCTAATGCTTCTTTCCTATTTTTCTGTATTTGTTCATGCTGAGATTAAACTTTCTTCGAATACTTTGCCTTCATCCATAGGTTTCTCCTCCATAGTTGGGCTTTAAGCAGTCTATTTTCATTTGCATATTATCTTACAGAAATTGCTCAAATTCTGTGTTCTCTAATAGTGTAGCGATTTCTTTCTTTCTTCTGCCTATTTGTACTTTTTAGAGATGTCTACTAAAGCACTCACCCTAGACTCCTACAAATATTTATTTCCATCTTTGGCTCCTCTAGTATACTATAATTAAATCAAAGACAGGTCCCTCATTTATACAACACAAGATGACTAATTCCTGTACAGAACACAGAGTAAGAGTATGACCAAGACTTTTTGAAAAAAAAAAAAAAAGTAAGCTCTTTGAGAAAACAATTTAAAATCTGTTGAGGTCACGTGGATTGATGTATATTCTTTGATATATGGGAATATCTTGTTTACGTCCTGACCTTTTTTTAATAACCCAATAACATACCTATAGAATCCAAAGTTTCTTATGCTACCTGCCAGCCATTTTCATGTCTCCATTCTTACTAAGTGTGTGGGTAGGTATAAAGTAAGAACGTACTCTCACAACCTTCCCTCATCAAGAAAGAAAGAAAAACAATTTTCAGACAATGTCTTTCACTTTCAGTCAATTAAAAAAACAGGATTTTAATGTTATCAAGTATACAAAGAGTTATTGATTAACACAAAACAAAGCTCTGTCTCTAGGAGAATGTGAATTTCTCCCATAGACTATTTTCAGGTATTATAAAAGGAATAATCCCCATGAGAGTGAAGTGAATTTAGTTGCATAAATTTGTGGTGATAACGGCCACCTGATAAATATCACCAGGGACAAACCTGTCATCAAACAAAGTTCTGTTAATTAAGTTTCTACCACAAAGGAAACCAGACAGGAAAGGAAACAAGGGGTTTTTCATCATACTAAGGAAGAGACAGGGTAAGATAGAATTTGGTGGAAGTATGGAGTTTAAGTAAAATTTAAGTGAGGCAGTGTTTTGATAGGCACAAAACAAACCAGAATATATATAAAGGTGTAAAAATATTCCTGGAACAAGAGGTTTTCTTGAAAACCATAACATTAAGTTGGAGTGGTGTGTTCCAAATCCTTTATCTTTTGCTCTGCACCTAGGTTGGAAATCAAGGTTTCTTTTATGTCAAAGGACCATATTTTAGATCCTCCAGGAAAGAATGAGATGTTTCATTCCTGCTAAGATGATTTCAATCAACACATTTCTAACAGTCCATAATTTTAGTGAGCAAGGTGTCTTAGCACTGTGCCCCTTTGTTAATCACCCAAAGAATTTTAAAGTTTTGCCTAAGGGTGAAGTAAGTGTCTCCCCCAGTGAAAATCTGTCACTTTTTATTCCTAATTTGACAGCCAGAAGAACAATGCCATCTGTTTTTACCCTCAGAATCCCTCAAAACTCAGTTATTTTCATGTGAAGCCAATAGAAAATTAACATTCAGTGGAAGCCAAACTCTCCTAAATATGCCCAAAGCTTCCTAGCTAAAAGGGACTTATTTACTTCTGTGGAAATGAAGGAACATATAAGAGAGAATGGAAGAAAAGGAAGACTGTGAGAAGTAAGAGAAGGTAGAATACTAGAAATTATGGGAGTTCTATTTGACACATCCTCTAATTTGCTTTTCAAGCAAGATCCTGACCCCTGTAGAGCAAGAGAGAAGGAGCCAGCTGCTGTCTTCATATTAAAGTAGCCACTTCAGCCTTTTTATGTTTACTGTGTACATGGTAAATACATGTCCACAGATTCTTGAATAATTATCCCTTTAAGAGTAAGCTTAATTCTCCTGTTTAAACAGAGTTGGATTTAGTCACTCACTTGTAATGAGGAGAATATGAGGAACACGATAGAGTGTGACTTCTCAGACTTGGACACAAAATATATTGAGGTTTCCTTCTTTTGGATTACTCATCCTGGGGAAAACCACCTGCCCTGCTGTTAGGACACTTAAGGAGATCCACGCAGCTAGGCACTGAAGACTCTGGTCAATACCCAACAAAGAACTAGGGCTTCCTGTTAACAGTTATCTAAATGAGCCATTTGAGAAGCAGATTTCTCCTGCCCTACTTAAGCTCTTAGATAACTGGAATCCTGGCTATCTTGACTGCAACTTCATGAGAGAACTTAAGTTAGAAATAACTAAGAGTCACCTGGGTGGCTCAGCTCTATCTACCTTTGGCTCAGGTCATGATCCCAGGGTTCTGGGATCAAACCCCACATCAGGCTCCTTGCTCAGTGGGGAGCCTGCTTCTTCCTCTTCCTCTGCCCCTCCCCTCAACTCGTGTCCTCTCTCACTGGCTCTGCTCTCTCTCTCTCAAGTAAATAAATAAAAAAAAGAAATAACAATTAAGCCACTAATGAATTCATGACCCACAGAAACTATGAGATTGTAAAATCTTCCTATTTTAAGCTGCTAAATTTTGGGGAGATTTCCTATGCAATATTAAATAACAAATACGCATGGCATATATTTTTAATCTATTTATTTTCCATTTATCTATGTCTTCATACTTTAAGTTACCTTTTGTGGGTAGCATATAAAATATTTCTGTTCTATTCTTTCTATCACTACATTTTAAATAGCCTTCTTAGGTTATTAGCATTTATTTTCTCAATTATTTTAGTAGAAAAAAGAGAAAGAAACAAACTTCCAGTTATAAAATAAATTAAGTCATGGAGATGAAAAGTACAGTATAGGGAATATAGTCAATAATACTGTAATAATATTGTATGGTGACAGATGGTGACACTTAGTGTTGAGTACTGAGCAATGTATAGAATTGTCCAACATGGCATATTGAAACTAATATAACATGGTATGTTAATACCTCAATAAAAACAAAACAAAAATAAAAAAACTTAACAAAAAATAAGCCTCAAATGAAAACACATGTACACACACACACACACACACACACACACACACACACACACAAAATGGCTGTTAATATTTTTAAAAGGAATTAACCTCACTCATAATTAAAGAAGTACAAATAAAAACTAGAAATGCCATCTTCACTTATTAGGGAAAGAAAAAATTTTAAGACTGATAACTATTTTTTATGATAGGAAGTCTAATTATGCCTCCATACTCCTTGAGTTGAGGTATCTTTTTGAAGATATGTATATCCTTTGTAGGTCATTAACATTTAGTTTAAGTATTGGTATGCTTGGATTTAAGTCTGCTACTTTATTGTTTTCTATTTTTCTTTTCTGTTTTATGTTACTCTTTTACTCTTTTCCTGCCTTTATTTGAATTATTTGAGTAATTTTTAGGATTTCATTTCAATTAATCTGTTGGTGTTTTGGGTATATCACATTATACCATTACCCGGTAATTAATCTAGGAATTACAATATACATATCTATTTCTTCACAATCTACTTAGAGTTAATATTGTACCACTTCAAGTAAAATGTAGGAGCCCTTTAATGTTTTTTACACTCAGTTCCATTATTCTTTGTTATAGTTGTCATATGTAATATATCTACATTCATCAAGAACACCATCAAACAATGTTACAAATTTTGTTTCTGACAGTCCTCTCCATTTTTATATTGAGCCTATACAGTGGATTTTATTTCAAGTGTTATATCTTTCAGTTCTGAGGTTTGCAATGTATTCAATTTAAGCTTTTTTTTTCCTGTCTCTCCAGAGAACATCTCTTTCCATTCATTTCAGGTGTATTTTCCTTGACCCCAAGTTGCATAATCATAATAGCTGCTTCACGATTATTGTCTTCCCCATGGCTTTATTTTTTATCTTAATTTGTTTTTGTCAGCTTTATTGAGATATAATGGACATATAAACATTTTATAAACTTGAGGTGTACAATGTGTTGATTTAATACACTTAGATATTACAAAATTATTCCTACCATAGTGTTAGCTAATACCTCCATCACATTACATAATTATATAATTTTTGTCTTGTAATTCCAGTCTCTGGGTTATCTTGGGTATGGTTCCTATTGATTGCTTTCTCTTATGAGAATGGGTCACACTATTATGTATATTTGTATTCATTATTGAAGAGTATCTGGTGTTATATTCTGAACATTATGAATATTCTGTTGTGTAGAACCAGTTTCTCATTATAATCTTCTGGAATAAGTTTTAATTTTAGCTGATAATCAGCCCTATTAGTTTCAAACTATAAGCTCCATTTCACCTTCATTAAGTAGTCATTCAAATTCCAGTGCCTTTCTCAAAACCTTTGCTCTACTAGTTTAGGTCTGTCCCACACATTGGCCTCTCAGGGATTAGCCTGAGTCTTGTGTGGTATTTTATAATTTACTCTGATTCTCTATGCCTTAGCTATTATGGTTTACATGTCTTTCACTTTTTAAAAATATTTTATTCATTTACTTGAAAGAGAGAGAGAGAGAGAGGGCGCACCAGCAGGGAGAGCAACAGAAGGAGAGGGAGAAGCAGGCTCCCCGCTGAGCAAGAGCCTTGGAATCGTGACCCAAGCTGAAGGCAGACACTCAACTGACTGAGCAACCCAGGTGCCTTTACTTCTCTCTTTCTTAAACATTCAAAGATCAGAGATTATTTTGACAGTTGTGCAAATTCAGACAAAGATTTAGAGAGCACCTTCTTGGTCTGCTCAGAGATGCTCCTGTCATTTTGCAGTCCCGAAGGACTCCTTTTTCTTCTCTCTTTAGCTGGAACTGTGGGGTATCTAATGGCATTTTACTCATTTGGACCATCACTGGCATTGTTTTGCTTCATAATTGGGCTCTGCCCTCAGAACAAAGCTATATGGAAATAAAACAAATGAGGAACTGAGTCATACAGTCACATCTCCAACTTTTGACTGCCTTCCAAAATCTGCCTGCTTCTGTTTATTTTTCAGAATTCTCCTTGCCAACACAAAGAAAATAACTAATATAGATAGATAGATGGATAGATAGGTAGGTAGGTAGATAGATTCAAAGACAAAGATTCAAAAACAAAAATTAGTTGAAATAAAAGATATAAAAGTTAAATCATGTGAACAGTATCTAAAAGACATCTGAAATAACTATAGTAATAGGAAACAAATAGACATTAGGTCAAAAATTGTTTTATATTTGATATTCTTCCTTCATTTATTCTTTTGTACATTTATTCATTAATTCATTCAAACATAGTTATTGAGTGCTTATCATGTGCTAGACACAAAATCCCAGATTTTGTGTGTCTAGGAAATGACACACATATTTTCCTATTATCAGTATTACTATATTAGTAGATTCCTTCAGTGTCACATATCAAGCAAACTTATAAGGCCAAATGGTTCAAGTATGGCTTTACGCATTGTTTTAAATGGACTATCACCAATTCACCTGGGTCTTTATTCTATTACTACACACATTCTTTACTTTCACTTTAGCTGGTGTCTTTTGTCTGCTTTGAGTCCATCTTCCCTGATAATATTATAATTAAAATTTAAAATAAGTAAAACAATAAGAACAATAATAGTAGTGGTAGCAGCCTACTTACTAATCATCAAAGCCTACTTATTAGTACTACTTACTAATCATTGATAACTGACAATGACACTCTTTCCTTGTGTGAATTTCAAAGATTCAAGTTCTCAGAATTATAAGGAACTTAAAAATCAATTACCAATGTCAGAAGACATGAAAACTATTTGCTATCCTGGATCAAGAATGTTTCACAGAATTCTACTGAACATATCCACAGCACTTCCCATGAGGTAACATACTCTTATTTGGGATTTTATCCCAATTTTCACAATAATTTTCCTGTATTATTTTGATTCAAACTTAGCTTATTTTTCATTATTGATCTTTTTGTGAGTAAAAAAATATCTTATAAAAGGGACTTTCTATAAAAAAAAAAGGGGGACTTGAAGTATATTGACTTCTGTGTTGATTATTTTACCCTTTACTAAATATGTGCACATGTATTTAGTAAAGTATCTAAAAACAAGATATCTAAAAACAAAAATATTATTTTTGTCTTATAGTATGATTCTAAGAGGAGATGATCCATGATAAATAATTTTCTTGTAAGGCTCTTTACCACTATGATCATTAGTTTGAATGTCTTGTTTTCTCAGGATTTAGGAACAAAGACATCGTTTTAATGTGGTTGGGGCAGGATGTTAACAGTATTTTATTCGTCATATCATTGGATTATTCAATAAATAGAGTTGGACAAGATGATTTTGCACATGGACATCCCAGAAATTGGATGTCTCTCACACCATATATTAAAAAAAAGTAACTCCATATGGATTACAGACTTAAATATTCAAAGCAAATTTTTAGAAACTTTACTAGAAAATACAGTAAAGGCATATTAGACCCTGACATAGCAAAAGCTTTCTTTTTTTAAAGCAAAAGCTTTCCTAAACCAGATTCAAAATCCATTGACATAAAATGAACTGTTATTAATTAGAACTCAAGTTGTTCACCTACAACTCTCTAAAATAAAACCATGTTGGTTCATCTTGAAAGTCTGTGCCCTGTAAGAGAGAGATGGAGAGAGAGAGAGAGAGAATGAGAGAGAAAACAGGCCCAAAATAGAGTCGCTTGTGCTAAGCTTACATCACCAAATAGAGACATAATACTTAACCTAATTGCAGTTTTGGCCTCTTCCAGGAACATATAATCTTTACCAGTCTGGAATTTCCTGGTCAGCACTAGTGAGCTAAACCACCTGATGGACTCCTGTCATCCCCCAAATGAAGGTCACCCTGTCTGAAACAATCTACTCTTTGCTAGTATCTTCCTTGTCTTGCCCACTTCTGACTATAAAAGGTTTTGTTCTGTACAGCTCTTTGGAGTTTCCTTTCTATTTGCTAGATGAGATGCTGCCTGACTCATGAATTATTGAATAAAGCCAATAATATTTTTAACATTTACTCAGTTGAATTTTGTTTTTTTAACAACCTTTTCCACTCTACCCCCAAATATAACCCTTAATATGATTAAGTATAACCCTTAATGTGAATGCCTCATTTTATGACATTGTTAGGCATGTTTTATGTTATTTCTATTTATATATGCTTACCCCTTTCCATTAGGATTATGAGCTTTTTGAGGTAAGCTCTATAACCCCAGTATCTTTCCTATTTTCTGTACATACTAAAGAGTTTATTAAAATTCTACGTAGTGACTATTGCAAGGGTGATTTGTTTTTCCCCTCCTACAGATAAACTATAATGGTTTCCATTGTTCATGTCTCCCAATAAGGCACTGGATTCTTTCTTTGATTAGCAGGCCCTTTTAAAATGATCTTTAATCTATACAGCTGTTATAAAGAAAAATAAAATTTGTACAATAACTTGAGCTACTTAAATAAGTAGTAATGCATAAATAATCTGATTATGAAAATTTATTTCTGCAAAATGAAAAGTCATAATTCACATCCTCCATAGGTGTGAGAACTACTAAAAAAACTCTTATGTCTTAGAAAATTATTTACAAATCTGGGGCACCTGGGTGGCTCAGTCTGTTGCATGTCTGACTCTTGATTTCAGCTCAGGTCATGATTTCAGAGTTGTGGGATCAAGTCCCATGTCAGTCTCCACACTCAGCAGACAGTCTGGTTCAGATTTTCTTTCTCCCTCTTCCTCTGCACCTTCTCTTGCTCATATTCTCTCTCTCTCTCTAATAAATAAATCTTTAGAAAATTATTTACAAATCAATCAACTGTGTCAACTGTTCAATGAAGCACTGAAGCAGTTGTGCAAAATTTTAAGTTTAGAAAATCAATATTAACAGTATGGTTACACATGCACTAGAAAGGAAGCAGAGATCTCATGGTTAAAATAAGAATTAGTGCATCAGGATAGGTAGAATACAGGAGACTGGTCCAGTGCTAAGATGTATAAATGTTAGTTCATCTCTGTCATTAATGTGCTGTATAAATTAAGGAAGGGAATTCACTGCTCTGGGACTCAGCCTTCTCATCTATGAAATAAAGGAATTTGACAAGATGATTGATTATTTACCAAGGTGAGCAGGAAAATCATCTAAAGAACTGTGTTTTAAGGCAGATTCCTAAGCTTTGTTCCCAGCAGATTCTGATTTAGAAGGTCTGGAGTGATATTTAAATTCTGTACGTTTAAAGTCCCATCAGTGATTCTGATGAGTACCCCCGTTGAGAATATTTGGATCGGAAATCCAAGTTCTCTTTTAGCTCTCTGTTTTTAGACATTAGCTCTAATTAACAACCGACATAAATACTTTTTAAAAATGAAATGGGAGGGGCGCCTGGGTGGCTCAGTGGGTTAGGCTGCTGCCTTCAGCTCAGGTCATGATCTCAGGGTCCTGGGATGAGCCCCGCATTGGGCTCTCTCCTTGCTGGGGGGCCCGCTTCCCCCTCTCTCTCTGCTTGCCTCTCTGTCTACTTGTGATCTCTCTCTCTCTCTGTGTCAAATAAATAAATAAATAAATAAAATCTTACAAATGAAATGGGATTCACTCACTTATCTTTTTGTTTTGAAATGTTTTTAATTTTGGAAAGACTAAATATCAACCATGTAAAACAAGAATGAAAATAAAATCAAAAGACCAACTGAAACATTGGCCATATATTTGTAACGAAGAGGAATTTATGAAACAATGGTCCTAAAGGTCATTGTGTTTCTCCTGTTGCATCCCTAAAGAAAATCAGTGATGGATGGTGTATTATTGTAACATCTTTGATAATAATGATGGTCTTAAGTTAAAAGGCATATTTGCTAAGCAATCTGCCCATGGTCCTTGTTCTATCTAGTCCAATTAGATTCTGATTAAAAAACAAAATAAAACAAAAACTAAATAAAGCAAAAAAGTTATAATTGAAACAGAAACAATGTGAGCTCTTCATGATACCAGCTTCTTTGCAAATGTCACCAATCTAAAACATGTTAGCTAACAGACACTGTTGAGAAGGAAGAATTTTCTCTGCCCTTCCAGGTCCTTCTAGCCGGACTAAGAACCAAATTGGCATGAGGCAGATTAACAGGAAAAAATCAAATTTAATGATATACATATGGGGAATCCAAAAAGACATGGAAATTCCAAAGACAGTGAGGCAACATGATGCCTTAAGGAGCTAATGGAAAAGGCAGGGATCTGTGGCTACAAAGGGAAGAAAGTCCGTTACTAGGAAAGTGAAAGGAGGTATTTGGAAAGCAAAGGTTGCCCTATCATGCAGATAAGTTTCTTATGTAAAGAGGAACCTTTGTTAACAGATCTCTTCCTAGTATAAGCAGATAGTTGGGAGGGGGTGAAGAGCTTTTAAATCTGCTGGGTTTCCATTGCTTTTAACTCAAGGTAATATTAATGCCAAAGTGGCCCATCTTGGGGTAGACGATCCTTGGCCCCTACAATACTCAGGTTGCATATCGCTATCTTCCTAAAACAAACATACATGCATACATGTACATGCACACTCATACATGTGGCAAGGTGAAGGCTTCTAGGCTTGAGAAAAGGATGGAGAATGTTCTTTTAAACACATATTTGCACAAAACAAACAATAAAACTTATGTCCAGCATAGCTCAGAGAAAGACATGTAGTAAACTTATCAACATCACTGTTTTTTAAATATTTCATTTTCTAACTCCTTAGTAAGACATATTTAAAGTTCAGATGACCCTTGAACAATGCAGGAGTTAGGGGTACTAACCCCCCACATGTAGTTGAAAATCCACATATGATTTGACTCCCAAAAACTTAATTACTAATAGCCTATTGTTGACCAGAAGCCTTTCCAATAACACAGTCAATTTTGTATATGTATTATATACTGTATTCTTACAATAATACCTAACTTTCTCTTATTTTGGGGGCATTTCTAGGTTACATGATTCGTCTGTGAGTTTTTTCAAATACCTGCAAATCTCCCCAAAATTTTCCAAAATGTGTATTGAGAAAAGTCCATGTATAAATGGACCTGCACAGTTCAAACCCATGTGGTTCAAGAGTCAATTATATAAAGTGATGTTGAATGGAAAAAGAAGTTTTCATGGATGGCTACTTTAGCTGTCCACATTAGCAAAAGAATTGTCTGAGAAGACATGTGGTGATCAAAATGTGTGAGGAAAGGAATCAAAGCCACAGTGTTTCTCACGGTGAAAAATTATTATGCTTGTCTTCCTGTCAAAACATCTTCAAACATTGTACATATTATAAAAATTATAGCATATATTGCAACTAGTTTCGTGCCGGCAAAGTTGAGAAACATATCCCTACAGTACTGTGGTTTAGTATTTTGAGGTACACTTAACCCATCTAACTCTCGGATTATTCTCTGGAGACAAATATGTAAGACACTTGCTGGCACTGTGTGAGGTGAATTTTAAAGAGAATGGCCAAGAATATTCTTATGAATACATTCAATAAATAAATGCTGTATTGTCATATTCTGATTCAAACTACCAAAAAAGAGCACTTTATGCTTAAAGCCAGCAATGAATTCATTGTTTCCAGTATTTTCAACTGAACCCTCAATGCTTAGGCTACTTTTGAAAGCCATGACATAAATGGTTGGAGTACTTGTTTCTTTTCAGTATGATTGGCAAAATAATAATAATAAAAGTAATAATAATAAAGAAAACAACTAAAATTATTGAGTATAGTATGTAAACACTTCAAAGTGCCTTACCAATATTATCATTTTTTTAAAAATTTATTTATTTGACAGAGAGAGAGAGAGAGAGAGATCACAAGTAGGCAGAGAGAGGGAATCAGGCTCCCCGCTGAGCAGAGAGCCCGATGCGGGGCTCGATCCCAGGACCCCGAGATCATGACCTGAGCCGAAGGCAGAGGCTCTAACCCACTGAGCCACCCAGGGGCCCCCCCAATATTATCTTATTTATTATGAAATCTTTGAACTAGATTCTTAGACAGACAGCATATTGTGGTCATTAAGAACACCAGAATGGAGCTGGAATGGGTTAAATATTTTTTCTGGATTACTTGCTAGTTATGTTCCTTAAACTCTCTTAATTCCAGTGCTCTTCATTTTAAATTAACCACTATGCTGATAATTTAACCTACCTGGTACAATTTTCAAAGTCAAATTAGTTACAACATATATAAAAAATCTTATAATAGTGCCTGACACATAGTAAATGCTATCTAAGTTTTATTATCTATTATTATCTCCATTTTTATGTGTGACAGAGTCAAAAGGTTAATAAAATTACCCAAGGTTATACAGCTATTAGGTGGTAAATCTGATTTAAACCAAGGCAGTTTGACTCCAGAACCTCTATTTTTAGGCTGAAAATTATGCAGTATTTATACATTTTTGTTTTTTTATGAGATGTGTGAAATATTTAAACACAAAATTATATAGATAACAGTTTAATAAGATGGCTACCTATACATGCCTCCTCCAGATTTTTAAAATCTATTTTGCCATATCTTCTGTTTTAGATATTTCTCAGCTTGGGTCTCCCCCATTTTGCCCCCCTGAAAACAATAGGATATAAAGATCTTGGGTACAAGCACTCTATTTCAGGAAAGCACTACTAAGAAAAAAATGATTTTTTTAATAAAATGATTATCAATGACATGCCCATTGAATATATGTCAAATCCCAATTTTGGCAATGTTTAAGTACAAAAATTATAGAAATTTGAGTCATAAAAATATGGTCTCAGTGTCAAGTCCCTATATACATCTTAAGTCAGCTTGTATGCTCTCAAGTCTGTTGTATTTCCAGGGCTGAACCAGGAATTTGTTGCTTCTTGGTACAAGATTATAAACTATAAATTTCTTGAAATGGGCTCCTAGTGACCATGAAGTATGATATTCTCAGCCATCACATGCAGAGTTACAAAAAAATAATGGTTAATAATTACTTTTTTTTGTTTATTTAACTTCTTTGTATAAATATTCTTCCAGAATTTTCTAAAGTGTGCTCAGTGATCCAATAAGTTTAAGAGAAGCTAAATTAAACACAGTAAAATAGGAGGATTTGCCTTAGGATTTCTTGTTCTCTTAAAACATAGTTATGCATTGTGAATATACAAGAAAGAATGTTCATAGCAGCAATGTCCACAAATAGCTAAACGGAAGGAGCCAAGATGTCCTTCAACAGATGAATGAATAAAGAAGACGTGGTTCACATATACAATGGAATATTACTCAGCCATTAGAAAGGATGAATACCTACCATTTACATCGATATGGATGGAACTGGAGGGGATTATCCTGAGTGAAATAAATCAGTCAGAGAAAGACAACTATTGTATGGTTTCACTCATATGTGGAACATAAGAAATAGTGTGCCAGATCATAGGGGAAGGGAGGGAAAACTGAATGGGAAAAATCATAGAGGGAGACAACCATGAGAGACTCCTGACTCTGGGAAAACAAACTGAGGGTTGCAGAAAGGGAGATGGGTGTGGGGATGCGGTAACTGGGGGATGGGCATTAAGGAGGGCACGTGATATGATGAGCACTGGGTGTTATACACAACTAATGAATCATTGAGCACTTAAAAAAAAAAAGAAATTTAAGTGTACAGCCTTTCCCAAAGCCATGGGGGCTTTCTTTTTTTTCTTACTATAATTTTGTGGAACACTAGAGGCAACTAATGTTCTATAAAATATACTTTGAGGGGCGCCTGGGTGGCTCAGTGGGTTGGAGCCTCTGCCTTCGGCTCAGGTCATGATCTCAGGGTCCTGGGATTGAGCCCTGCGTCAGGCTCTCTGCTCAACAGGGAGCCTGCTTCCTCCTCTCTCTCTCTGCCTACTTGTGATCTCTGTCAAATAAATAAATAAAATCTTTAAAAATAAAATAAAATATACTATGAGAAATGCTAACTTATTTTATTGTGACAATCAAATAATATAGGTAAAATGTTATTAAATTAATATGCAATTTAAAATGCCTTTTAAAATATTGAATGAGTCACATATAATTCAAGAAAGGAATTACAGTGTTCCTCAAAGTGTAGTCATTGATCATCACTGAATTATGTACTCGTTTAAAACTTATTTTCTTATGTCCCACATTTAGAGTTTGAGGCCTAGAAATCTGCTGCTTAAATAATTAATTTAAACATCAAGGTTTAGAAACATTGAGTTATTTTATACAAGTTTTATGAAGTTTAGAGATTTTAAAATATTTTAAAATATATATATCCCTCACTTTTCAAAAGTTTGGCTTATGCCACCTCTCTTTAATGAAAGACTTATATTAGTATCACCAAACTCCTTCCCCAAGGAACTATATACAGCATCTCAGGATCAAGGTGCCAGAGCTTTGAACTGTGTCTGTGAGCATCTGTGCTTTATTTTGATTTATCTTGTAAATCTGTTAGCAAGATGTGTCCTGAGGTATCAGAAAACAGTAGGGGATTTTGGGGGGAGGGAGTCTGAGAATGTTAAAAAATTTTTCATATAAATTAACGGTAATTGCTTCTTTGCTTTATACCATTTCTGCTTTTGAAAAGTTTCATAGGAACCTTCCACTTTCAGATAGTGGGGAAAACCTGTGTGTGTGTACACATATATATTTATCCCAGAGAAAATATGATTAGGAAGTCTAGTTGTGTCAGAAACTTGCCATGAAGAAGATCAAGGGAAAAAGCATAACTTGTAAGGAGACCTTGGGTTTGTCTCATAGAAGCCAAGAACAATAAAGTGGCCAGATTCTAGCCACAGCTGTAACCCAGGCTATTAATGCTATCAGAATGTTCAGTCTCTTTTCCTGCTTGAGTCTCATTGCTTCATTCTCTGCCATTGGGATGACTTCCCTTTGCTTCTGAGGCTACTTGGTATATTTTAGAGTCCCATGGCATAGAAAAAGATAAACTTAACTCTCTTAATTTTAAATCTAAATTATGCAGACCTCTGATTGGCACACCTTAGGTAAAATGACTGCACTTCTGGATGAACTGTGTTGAGTTGCATGGAGAACAAATGAAGAAACATTGTTTGGTCAAATGTGATACACACCCTTGGTAGTATAAACTGGCCAAGGATATAATCATATGCTACTAACATGGCAGCCTTTGTCATGACTCTAGAGTATGAGGCAGTTTTCATAAGAATGCAATTTCTATAACTTGAAGAGGATCTGCCCAGACCAATGGAAAAGCCCAATATGCAAAATGAAAGAAAAACTCCTCAATCTCCCCCGTATTCCCTCCTCATGGTGGCTACTGAGATGGCTTCACAGACTCTTTAGAGTTTTACAAAGCATAGCCTAAAACTTATACAGGAGAAGACAATTGGCTTGAGAATCAAAGTTGAGTTTGAGTTCAAAGTACTGTGACTTTGAACAAGTCATTTCAATTTTCTGATGCTCTATAACACAAAGGTAAAAGGACTACCCTTAGGGTTGTGTGTGAATCCAGTGAGATAAAAATGAGGTTATGGATGTGAACTACTTTTTAAGCTGGATATAATTGTTGTACTCTTCAGACATAATTCCAATGGAATCCCTATCAAAATTCCAATGACATTTTTTTCTGGAATAGAAAAATCCATCCTAAAATTTGTATGGAACAACAAAGGACCCTGAATAGACAAAGCAATCCTGAGAAAGAAGAACAAAGCTGGAGGCATCATATTTCCTGATTTCAAACTATACTATAAACCTATAGTAATCAAAACAGTATGGTACTAGCTTAAAAAAACACAACACATAGACTAATAGAACAGAACTGACAGCACAGAAATAAAGCTACACATATATGGTCAATTATTCTTTGATTAGGATTCCAAGAACACTCAGTGAGGGGAAAGATAGTGTCTTCAATAAATGGTGATGTACAAACTGTATCTATAGGCAAAAGAATGAAACTTGATCTCTACCTTATACCAAAAATTAACTCAAAATTAAAGGTTTAAATGTAAGACGTGAAACAATAAAAGTCTTAGAAAAAGTAATGGGAAAATGTTTCTTGGCATTAGTATTAGCAATAATTTTTTAAATATAATACCAAAAGCATGGGCAACAAGCAAAAATCAACAAGTAGGATTCATCAAATTAGATATCTTCTGCATAGCTAAAGAAATAATCAACAAAATGAAGAAGGAGGCAACCTATGTAATAGAAGAAAATATTTATAAACCGCCTACATGATAAGGGGTTTATATCCAAAATAGAAGGAACTCATACAACTCAACAGCAACAATAATAATAATCCAATAAAAATTGGGCAAAGGATAAATAAATAATCTTTTAAAAATTGGGCAAAGGACTTGAATAGCCATTTTTCCAGGAAAGAGAGAAAAATGGCCAACATGTAAGTGAACAGGTACTCAACATCACTAATAATCAGGGAAATGCAAATTGAAACCACAAGGAGTTATTGCTTCACACCTGTCAGAATGACTGTTCTCAAAAAGACAAGTGCTAGTCAGGATGTAGAGGAGAGGAAACCCTTGTGCACTGTGGTGGGCATGTAAATTGCTGCAGCCACTTTAGAAAACAGTATGGAAGTTTTTCAACAAATTCAAAGAGAATTACCATATGATCCAGAAGTCCCACTTCTGGGTATATATCTGAAGGAAATAAAATCACTATCTTAAAGAGATATCTGCACTCTCATGTTCATTGCAGCATTATCCACAACAGCCAAAACATGGAAACAATCTAAGTGTTTGCTGGCAGATGAGTGGATAAAGAAGATATTGTATGCATACATATAGAATGGAATATTATTCAGCCATAAAAAAGAAAGAAATCCTGTCATTGTGACAACATGGATGAAGGTTCGGGTCTTATGCTAAGTGAAATAAGTCAGAAAAAGATGATATGATATGATATGATCTCACTTATATGTGCAAACTGAAAAATACCAAACTCAGAAACAGAAAGTAGATTGGTGGTTGCCAAAGATTGTGGGAGTTGAGAAATGGGTAAAGGTGGTCAAAGGTACAAAGTTCCAGTTATAAAATGAATAAGTTCTGGGGATGTCATGGATAAGGAGGTGATCATGGTTACAATATTGTATTGTGAAAGAAAGAAAAATACCATATGATTTCACTCATATGTGAAATTTAAGAAAACAAATAAGAGAGAGAGAAAAACTAAGAATCAGATTCTCTTTTTTTAATTTATTTTTT
>CM053612.1:5713297-5753841 GCA_028646535.1 Procyon lotor | reverse complement strand
CACAACCCAGCCACCCCATCCCTATCCCCCCGCCTCTCAGCCATCCTTAGTTCCTTTCGTGAGTCTAGGAGTCTCTTATGGTTTGTCTCCCTCCCCATCCCTTCCTGTTTCATTTCTCTCCCCCAGCCCCCCAAACTCCCGCCTTGCCTCTCAAATTCTTCATATCAGAGAGATCATGTGATACTTGTCTTTCTCTGACTGACTTATTTCGCTTAGCATAATACCCTCCAGTTCCATCCACGTCGTTGCAAATGGCCAGATTTTGTTTCTCTTGATGGCTGCATAGTATTCCATTATATATATGTACCACTTCTTCTTTATCCATTCATCTGTTGGTGGACATCTAGGGTCTTTCCATAGTGTGGCTATTGTGGACATTGCTGCTATAAACATTCGGGTGCACGTGCCCCTTTGGGTCACGATGTTTGTATCTTTAAGGCAAATACCCAGTAGTGCGATTGCTGGGTCATAGGGGAGCTCTATTTTCAACTTTTTGAGGAACCTCCATCCTGTTTTCCAGAGTGGCTGTAAACCAGCTTGCATTCCCACCAACAGTGTAGGAGGGTTCCCCTTTCTCTGCATCCTCGCCAAGATCTGTCGTTTCCTGACTTGCTAATTTTAGCCAAGAATCAGATTCTCTTAACTAGAGAAAAAACTTATGGTCACCAGAGGGGAGATGGGTGGGAGATGGCTAAAATGGGTGATGGAGATTAAGGAGTGTACTTGCTGTGAAGAGTACCAGGTGCTGTATGGAAATGTTGAACTGCTAAATTGTACACCTGAAACTAACATTACACTGTATGCTAACCTGAATTTAAATAAAAACTTAAAAAAAAAACACAAAAAACAATACTGTATTATATACTTGAAAGCTGCTAAGAGAATAAATCTTAAAAGTTTCATCTCTCTTTCTCTGTCTCTCTGTCTCTCTCTCAAACACACACGCACACACACACACACACACACAAAATGGTAACCATCTGAGGTGATGGTTGTGATAACAGTATGGTAGTCATTTCACAGTATATATGTTTATCAAATCATCACCTACACAATGTTTAATAAAAAAAAAATTACCTAAATAATAAGTTCAGTTGTTTAGCCAGAGAACTCTCCAGAAACCTTGATGAGATCTTTTAATTGCTCAGTCTGTGGGCTGAAATGTCAATTTCCACTAGTCTCATGAGATAATAGATGACATGAACAGTGGAATGGTAGATTGCTCATGTAGTTAAGGGCTATTTTTAAAGGAATATTTTAAAAAGAAATGATTTTGCAGATGCCTGTGGTGATCTTTCTGATGGGTGAATTTGGCTAAGCTACAGTCCCCAGCTATTCAAACAAACACTAATCTAGGCATGGCTGGGAAGGGATTTTGCAGATGTAATTAAAGCCTCTAATCAGTTGGCTTTAAGGGAACTTAAGTTTGGGTGGGCCTGACTAGATAATTTGTTAAGGCCTCAAAAGCAGGGCTTCCTGGAGAGTGAAGAAATTGTACCTGGATCTAGGCCATTGCCTACCATCACATAAGCCAATTCCTTGTGTGTGTGTGTGTGTGTGTGTGCAGGGGGTGTTCTATTTATCTCCATATCCTACGAGTTATATTTCTGTTGTTGAATCCTGACATGTACATGTGTGGATGTTCCCCCACACCCCAATTCCTCCACAAGTTGTCTGCATACCACCTCTCTTTTTTAAAAAATATTTTATTTATTTTTGAGAGAGAGAGAGAGCGAGCAAGTGAGCACATGAGCAGGGGGAGAGGCAGAGGGAGAAGAAAACTCCCAGCTGAGCAAGGAGCCCATGCCATGAAGGGCTTAGTCCCAGGACTCCAGGATTGGGACCCGAGTGGAAGGCAGATGTTTAACCAATTGAGCCGCCCAGGCACTGGCATCCCATCTCTCTTTACCTTTTAAGGACTTTGCTCCACTGTCTTTCCTTTATCTTCCATTCTCCATACAGCTCTATGAGATTATCTTCATTAACTTCAACACTTCCCAGTATCTCTTGGGATCTCCATTTCCTGAATCTCTGATCTTTTCTCCTTCCTTCTGATTAGAGTACTGATTTTTCAAGAAATAAAAATATTCATACTTGGTGTTCTAACTTCCTCACCTGCTATTCATTTTTAAAACCATTACATTCTGGTTATGGTCTCTCATTAATCCACTGAAACTTTTATTTCCAATTATCTCTGTTTTGCCAAATCCAGTAGAATCATTAATTTTAATGTTACTTGATGTATCACATAGATGACCACTCAGTTCTTGAAGCACCTAATATTCTTTCATTGTTTTAGTGACAATATACTGTCTTTCTTTATTTTTAGCCTACTGCCCTGACTTTGTCTTTCTCACCATTAAATGCTTCAATTTCTTTAAAACATTGCATTGGACTCTTATCTTCTCTTTTTCTACATTTTCCCTTAGTAATCTCATGCCATCTAATGTTGATTACTCCATAATTTATGTCTAAAGTTCTTGTGAGGCAGAGACTTGCATATTTAATTTCCTGGTTTATATCTGCACTTGGAGGTCTCATGGGCATTTTCAAACCTAACAGTACCCAAACTGAGTTCTTCTGAATCCTCCCTAATCCCTGCATCCAAACTGCAATTAGTCTCAGACCATCCTTCTGTAACATTCTCCCTAGATTTAATCTTTGTACCATCCAAGCCCATAATAAACATTTACACAATTTTTACAGTTATTTTACTATAATTATTTGCACAACAATAAAGCAAGAGAAGGTCCAATGAAGGATAGTGAAGGAAGATTCCTATACCTTAATATAATTCTCTTTATCTACATAGTATTATTTATAGTTACGTGTATTCATGAGGAAATTTAAGAGACTTGATAAATCAAACCTCAGTCTGAGAGAATGCCATGTTACCACATACATTATGGAAGAATCTGTTAGCTTCCATATTCCTTGCCATCAAATTGTCATGTTTCATGTTTCCTGCAACTGCCTCATGGCAAGTGCAAGCAAAGCCCTATAAAGTCCTGCAAGTTCTACGCACAGAATAATATTCAATCTTACTATGTCTCTAGTTGCCCTCTCCTCTAATATTGCAGTCCTATCATCACAATCACCTACCTGGACAACTGCCTCTCAAATGAATTTCCTGCTACCATTCTTGTCCCATTTAATCAAATTCTCTAAAGAGATAACCTTCAATCAATGCAAATCAAACCTTACCACTCACTTTCTTAACATCTTTCAATGGCTTCCTATTGGGCTTTGGACAAAATCTACAATCCTCAGCTTTGCCTATAATACTTTGCTTGGTATGGCTCTTATCTTCCTCATATACACTCGGGTTACTCTTCCCATTTTCAAAAGATTCAGTACAATTCAGTCACATAGGGCTTTTTTTTTTTTTTAACTAAAAATCTTCAAACTGCTCAAGTTCTTTCTTCTTTCTTATTTACAAATGCTGTTCACTGGAGCTTAGCATACTGTCCCCATATTTTTGCTTGACTAACATAGATTCATATAAATGAAGCCCTCTATCATACCAGACTCATGCACTTTACTTTTCCTTTTTAGCAATTAAAATAATTCTTATTTATTTGTAAGTCTTTATCACTAAACTATAATCTTAATGAGTGTATGGTCTTGTCTTCATAGGGTTAATGCTGAAATAAAATGAATCAGTGATATAATCCCATAAAGTAACCTAAACATTATCTGCCAGGGACACTTCTGCTATAAGTGTTTACATTTTGACCCCAGATTATCAGTACTTGGCATCATACTGAGCTGTTTTGTGAAACGGTTAAGTTATAAGTAGCATGATACAGGCTATTTAGTATTTAAAGTGGCTCATCTAGGCTTAGGTATGGTCACAAGTTGCCTCTCCTATTTACACCATACTTTATACTAATTATTTTCTTTTTGTGCCAAGATATGAAAATGTTTAAGAAGAACTACAATAAATCAATACTACTGATAAAAGTTTGTTTTTTCATATAAACATGCATTGATCCTTTGCAAAATATAATTTTTTCTTGATACTCCATTGAGACACTTCAGTTGTTTCCCAAGTTCTCTTGGGATTCAGTACATCTTTAATTCCATGAGGCAGTATAGTGTTTCTCACACCTGCCTGTGTATCAGAAACACATTATGTTTCTAAGCCTTTAAAAATACAGTTTCCTGGAAATAGCCAGGGATTTCATAAGTTTCTGGTGGTTTTGGGAAAAGCAAAAGCACTTATTTTCACTCCTGATTCTGTTTTCCCTGTAGAGGGATGTATCATAGTGTAACCCACTCAGCCTTTTTGTACCTCTTACTTAGTTACTAATGAGTGAGTCAGGCAGGGAACTGGTTATGGATAGCCCTGTCCCTTCTTATCCAGTCTCTCTGGGGAATGTCTATGGGGAGCACTTAATCTTATCTGGTCTTCTTATATTGTAAATCTTAAAGGGGCAATCCCTCTTCCCATGGGGAAATCTTCCCTGCCTACTGCTATCACTGAGTGGAGAGACAACTCTGCCTGCTTCTGGAATTCAGTATTAAGTCTGCTTCTTTTCAGATATAAGCTACATTATCTAATACCTTTGTTAATAACAAAGGTGATATTTTGAAGATTTATTTACTTGTAAGACAGAGAGAGAGAGAGAGAGTGAGAGAGCATGAACAGGGGGAGCAATAGGCAGAGGGAGAGGGAAAAGCAGGCTCCCCACTTAGCAGGGAGCTCAAGGCAAGGCTCATCCCAAGACCCTGAGATCTTGACCTGAGCCTAAGGCAGACACTTAACCAACTGAGCTCCCCAGGTGTCCCAACAAAGGTGATTTTTTTAAAAAAAGATTTTATTTATTTATTTGACAGAGAGAGAGATCACAAGTAGGCAGAGAGAGGGGGAAAGCAGGCTCCCTGCTGAGCAGAGAGCCCAATGCAGGGTTCAATTCCAGGACCCTGAGATCATGACCTGAGCTGAAGGCTGAGGCTTAACCCACTGAGCCACCCAGGTGCCCCACAAAAGTGATATTTTGGTCTCTATCTGTGGATTCTTTGTCTTGCCTCTTAACTGGCTCAGACCTTGGACAGCACAGAAGGTATTATTTTTTTTATCCCTTCAGGGGGAAAAACACTAAAAATTAAAAACTTGGAATAATATTTTTAAAGCAATTTTTCATATCATTATAATGATCACTATATTTTGAAATCTTGAGTATAATTGGGTTATTTGCCCAGCCCTTCTTTTCTGGGAATTGCTTACTTGACTAATAGGGTTGGCCTTCTAGCAACTATATACTTGTTGTTTGTCATCATACTTAGGGCCATAGTAGATTGTTGTAAGAGAGGGGGAAGGGGGGAGGGAGGGAAAGTGGGGAAAGGGGAAATAAGAGGGGAGTGGGGAAAGAAGGGGGGAAAGGGGAGGGGGGAGGGGAGAGGGAGGAGAGGGGAGAGGGAAGAGGGGGGAGAATGTGGAAATCACATTACAGAAATTAAAATTAATGTGTACAAAGTTTTGGCCTCTAAAATTTATGATATTTTCATGAAATGATAAACAATTTTCTATTGATGGAATTTGGAGTACACGAGAAGAATGGAGAGAGATACAAATATAGAAAGAATGTGGAAGGTCTTAGTCCATGTTTAGTATGGAATTTTTCCTGAATCATATAGGTTTCTTCAGAGGAATTTTTATCATGAGAGTGGTACTGTTACACTGATGTATACAAAAAAAATTGGAAGACCATGAGACAAGAGGTAGACACTACTTCAGAGGCCAGTGCAAATGTTCAAGCCTGAGTTCATAAACGGTAGTACAAAAAGGAAGAGAAGGTCAATTCATAAGATGTTTAGAAGGTAAACAACTGAGGTACTCTGTGGTAAACAAAGCCATACATTCATTTATTCAATAAACATGCTCACTGCATGTTAGATAATCACAAAATATTAGAACTCAAAGGGACTTTAGATCATTTAGTTCAATGACTTCATTACCAACCTGAGCAAAGGGAGGCCAAGAAAAGAAAAGCAATTCCTTGGATAATTAATAAATTAGTGAAGAACTGAACTTAGAATAATCTTCTATTTATTAGTGAAATGGGTTTTTCCCTTCTAAAACAGATTACAATTTATAGCAAGAATACTGCACATTTTAAAATGAGGGAAACTACATCTTCTACCAGTTAGCTCTAAAGAATTCTGAACCATGTAAATATAAATAACTTTCCCATTTTCTCTTTACTAATTAAAGGGAAAAATCTCCCTACCTCATTAAACTTGTAAAGGACAGCAACTATAGAAGATTTATGGAGGCATTTGGAAGGACATATGCTTGGAGAGTCTATCCAAAGCATAATATGAATAGAAATGAGGGAAAAAAATGAATGAAAGTCATATTAGTAAATATAAAATGTAAGCTGCTTAAATCTCACTTTCAGATGTCCTTGATCCCAAATTGAAAAGATAAAAATGCTGGCATTTCTCATAATTATTGTGCAGATGAAATGAGAGCACGCATAAAGCATATATTCCACACCTGGCTTACTTTAGCAACTCAATAAAAGGAAGCTATTGTTACTGTTGATGGTTTCATTATTATTATTTGCACATAATCAGGCAAATATTACTCACAATTGAAAACAATTGTTATGATTTCTGGATTTGTTAGCATCTGTGCATCCTTCACATTGATTTAGCTAAAGTTCAGTCCAATTCAGTAGTTACTGATCTCAAACTATGTACTAACCACTCTTCAAGGCACTGGAATTAAAAGAAAAATTAGTTCTCGTTTTAATGTAAGTCCTAGTCAATTAGGAAACTTAGTCATATGAAACAGGTTATTTCAATACAAGATCTATGTGCAAGAAGGATAGGTACCTATGGGAGCAGAGGTGATTGTTAATAAACCTGCCTAAATGTGTAAGAGGAGGCTTTTTAAGATGAGTTGACATTCATGCCCATCTTTAGAGATGATCAGACATTATCCAGGCAGAAAGAAACCACAAATAGATGGAATAGCAAGAGCAAAAGTATTAAGGCATGATGAGGTATAGTATATTTTAGGAATTATAAAGGAAAAACTGAAGTGTGGGGTAGAGTGAACATACACATATATACATTCCATATATATATTAGATAACATATTATTAAGATTCTATCTATCTATCATCTATCTATCTATCTATCTATCTATGTATCTATAGAGAGAAATAAAATCCCAACTTATTCCAGGGTTTTCCCTTAATTACAGTATTTATATGTGTTTTATATATAATATATATAAAATATATGTGAATACTAAAAACCCTTTTGTACAAAAAAGCAAGATAATATAAGTGAAGTAGACAAATTCCTATAAAGATGCAAACTACCAAATTGAATAGCCCTTTAATAATATATACGTATGTGTATGTGTACCCTGGCTCCAAAACCACACTGCGAGTGTTCATGCCTTGACACTGAAGCCACTGTGCTACAGCAGGCATGCCTATGCACTGCACCCCAGAGCTGTGGCAACTTCCATGCCTACTCTGCAGACCCCGACTCCATGGTCACTCCACAAACACTTGAGCCTAGGATGCCTGAGTTACTGCCGCAGCGGTATCTCCCATATCCCAACCTTGGAGCCAATGTTGCTCCATGAACACCTGCATTCTGGACCCTGGCCCAGTAGCCCTACTCAAGGAGTTTCTATGTCTTGCACACCATTAGCAAAGCTACGGTGAGGGGGTGAGTCTCAGGCACCGACAGCACTGTTACTCTGAACTCCAGAGCTGCAGTCTCTCCATATGTACCCATGCTCTAGACCCTGAGGTTCCATGGCCTCTCCAAGGGCACTTGTACATCAGACACGGGTGCCACTGCCACCAAAAGTGCACCACAAACTGGAGAGGGTGCCAAGAGAGATTCCCCCAGCCACAACATCCCCTATTGGGGAAAAAGAGTAGGGGGACCCTCGCAGCTTTTGCTACCCCAAACTACCTTTGGGGACACCTGCAGCCTTGGTAGTAGAGAACCCTTGCAATCTTCATTATGATGACATCAGCTGATGGAGCGGTGTGGAAACTGTGATGTTGTGCCCCTCCCTAAAGCAAGAACCAACACATACCATCAAGTGGCCCCTCAAATCCACCCATATATGAAGATTTTCTTTACCAAAACCAGTCAGTAAACTCTATTAAAATGTCCATACTTTCCTAAACAACTGACTGATTCAATACAATCTCTATCAAAATTCCAATGACATTTTCACAAAAATAGAAGAATCAATCTTAAAATTCATATGGAACTACAAAAGACCCAAAATAGCCAGAGCAACTTTGAACAAGAAGAACAAAGCTGGAGGCATCATACTTCCTGATTTCCAACTGCACTGTAAAACTATAGCATCAAAACAGTATGGTACTGGCATAATAACAGGCACAGAGATCAGTGGAACAGAATAGAGAGCCCAGAAATCAATCCATGCAAATATATTCAACTGATTTTTTTAAATTTTATTTATTTTTTCAGTGTTACAAGATTTATTGTTTTGCACTATACCCATTACTCCATGCAATACGTGCCCTCCTCAATACTCACCACCAGGCTCGCCCAACCCCCATCCCCCTCCCCTCCAAAACCCTCAGTTTGTTGCTCTATGAGCAACTGATTTTTGACAAAGCCACCAAGAATAAACATTGAGAAAGAATAGTCTCTTCAAAAAATAGTGTTGGGAAAACTACGTCCACATACCAATGAGATTGGACCTATATCTAACACTATACACAAAAATCAACTGAAAATGGATTAAATACTTAAATGTAAGTCCAAAAATCATAAAACCTCTGGAAGAAAATAGGGAAAAACCTACTTGTCATTGGTCCTGGCGATGATTTTTTTGGATATGGCAACAAAAGCACAGGCAAGAGAAGCTAAAATAAACAAGTAGAACTACATTATACTAATATGTTTCTACAAAACAAAGGAAATAATCATCAAAATGGAAAGGTAACCTATGGAATGGGAGAAAATATTTGCACACCATATAACCAATAATCAGTTAATATTCAAAATATAGAAGGAATTTAATAATCTCATCAATGACAAAACCAACACAAATAACCTGAATTAAAAAGGGAAAAAGATGTGAACAGACATTTTTCTAAAGAAGACATACAAATGACCAAAAAGTACTTGAAAATGTACTCAACATCACTAATCAATAGGGAAATGCAAATCAAAATGACAATGGGATACTACCTCACACCTGTTGGGATGGCTATTATTGAGAAAGACAGAGAGAGAGAGAGAGAGATAACAAGTGTTGCCAAGGATATGGAGAAAAGGGAAAACCTGTACACATTTGGTGAGATGTAAACTGTCCCAGCCATTATGGAAAACAGGATGGAGATTCCCCCCAAAATTAAAAATAGAACCACCATATAATCTACCCTTCACACTTCTGGGTATATATCCAAAGGAAATGAAATCAGTATCTCAAAGAGATATCTGCAATTCCATGTTCATAGCAGTATCATTCGCTGTAGCCAAGATATGGAAACAATCTAAGAGTTCAACAATGGATGAATGGATAAAGTCATAGTGTGCATATACCATGGAATATTATTCAACCTTAAAAAAGAAGGAAATTCTGCCATTTGTGACAACATGGATGAACTTGGGAGATATGCTATGTGGAATAAGAGAGATATGGAAAGCCAAATACTGTATGACCTAACTTATATTTTGAATATTAAAAAAACTGAACTCGTAGAAGCAGAATAGAATGGTGGCTGCTAGGTGCTAGAGGGTTGGGGGGGAAGAGGAGAGGTTAGTCAAAAGGTACAAACTTCCATTTATAACATGAATAAGTTCTGGAGACCTAATGTATAACATAGTGACTGTAGTTAATAATAACATACTGTATACTTGAAATTTGCTAAGACAATAAATCTCAAGTGTTCTTGCCACAAATAAGTAACTACGTGAGATGATGGATTTGTTAATTCACTTGATTATAGTAATTATTTCACAATGTATTTATATAATAAAAAATCACATCATATACCTTAAATGTATACAATTTTGTTAAACATTCAATAAAACTAGACAGAAATGCTAATTGTTGGGAAGAATAATGAAATCTGTGGCATTTTAACTTACTCTGGTTTCTTCTTTTGCTCTCCACACCAGCAGTAGCCATGAAAATAACAGAGCACTTTCCAAGTTTTGGTACTCCGTACTGGAAGGAGCAGAACAGATCTCACTAATAATAATTATATTTATTTGTACTGACCTGTCTGGTGATTCCTTGGAAGATTTACTCAAAAGGCTTGCCTGGGAACTGGCCTACTGTCTTTTTTTTTCCCTTGAAAGTGAATAATTTTTATTTTACATTTATCATTAGTGAATATGATCTCAAACTTTGTGATACTCTTCTCTCATAAGAAAAAAAAATGAAGTTAATGTAATGGCCTACTGCTTTTAAAGCTACTTCCCAGAACATATTTGTTGTATACATTTACAGGCTAATATCTTAGGTTGCTTCTGCCTGAGGTAATAGATAATATTTGTGGCAATCAACACAGTAGCAATATACCTTAGGAGGAAAGGGTAGGGAATGAGATGTTCCCAAGGGCCTGGAAAACATCAAAGATATTCCTGGAAATCTGGAGGGTGGTTCACATGCTCAGAGCTGTGCACATATTCAGGAAAAACCTGAGAAGGCCCTATGCTTTCTCAGAAGGAAATGAAATTCCATATGTGCCTAAAGAAAACTACCATAAAAAAATAAAAGACAAAGAAAACCACAAATAATATAATTGGCAAAACTATCCTTTAAAAATGAAGGAGAAATTAAGACACTGCTAGGTTAACACACACACACACACACACACACACACACACACACACACACGTCATTACCAGGCTTGCCTACAACAAATACTAAAAGCAGTCTTTCAGCCTAAAATGAGAGGACACTTCACAATAACTTGATCCTACATAAAGAAATAAAGAGCACCAGAAAAGGTAACTATTTGCATAAATACACTTTTTAAAAGATAAACTGTTTTTGATACCATGAGTTAATGAGGTTCAAACCAGCAGAAAATGTAAAGCTTGTTTTTCAGAGAACAGTTTTTCCCTAATCAGCTACTGTCTTTTCAGACCTCACTAACAAATCCACAAGCTGTCTCCGCAAAAGCCTGGAGTCCAAGTCAACTGATATGGTTCTAGGCTGTGAACAAGCAAGGCCTTTCATTCCTTACCCCAGATAACAGGCCAACACTCCATCCAGTTTATACCAACTCTCAGAGCATGCCCATAGACACTTCTCCTAAAATAACCTCCTGACATCAGGGGCTGAATTTTGCCTCCTTCTGTTGTCAAGTCCACCAGAAAATGAAGAGGTGATGTATGTTACATATATGTTTGCTCAATGTGCATGCTCCAACTTTCCTTATGAATAGTCATAAGCTTCCTTACCCTTCTCATCAATATGTATGTAATCTCAACCCCTAGGATTATAAAAAAGAAAAACACCTTGTTCTCTGTTCCCCCTTCAGGGAGGCAGATTTGAGGCTTGCATCCCATTTCCTCCTTTGGCCAACTCTCAAGTAAACCCTTTCCTTGCTGAATACCTGATATCTCAGTGATTGGTTTTGCTGCGCATCAGACAGATGGACTTGGGTTCTGTTACATTTTTTTTCTTTGTCAATCCTCTATTACTGTTTGATTTAAAAGATAAATTTACATGAGTCAATAATTATAAATCTAAGTTCTTGGGTATACAATGTATAAAGATGCAATCTGTGATAATAACAGCATAATGACAGGGTGGAGAATGGATACATTTATATATTACTTAGCAGACATTTATATACTATTGAAGGTAAGTTGGTATTAATATGTTCTAGGTGGTTACACATTTAAGATGTTATTTGTAATCCCCCAGGTAACCAATAAAGAATTCAAAATATAGTAAAAGAAGTAACAAGTTAATTAAAATAATACACAAGAAAATATTGATTTAAGAAAAGAAATTACACAGTAATAGAGGGATTGAAGAAGAAAGAAAGGACACAGACATATAGAAAACAAAGAGCAAAATGGCAGAAGTAAATTCTTCCTTATTGGTAATTGCTTTAAATGCAAATGGATTAAACTCTCCATTTAAAAGGGAGAGATTCAAACAACAGATTAGAAAACATGATCCAACTCTATGCTACCCATAAAAGACTCACTTTAGATCCATAGACACAAATAGATTGAAAATGAGAAGATGGAAGAAGACATTTCAAGTAAATAATCTATAGAAAACTGGAATGGCTATACTAATATCAGATAAAATAGACTTTAAGTCAAAAATTGTTATAAGAGATAAAGAAGTACATTATATATTTATAAACATGTTAATCCACCAAAAAGATAGAATAATTATTGATATGTACACACCTAATTACAGATTCCCAAAATATATGTAGCAAAACTGGCAGAATTGAATGGAGAAATACATTCTCCAATAAGAATTCATAAAATAATAGATAGAACATCTAAACAGACCATCAGCAAAGGAATACGAGTTTGAACAACATTATACACCAAGACTACTAAGTATATCTATAGAAGACTCCATCCAACAACAGTAGAATATACATCTTTCTCAAGTTCTCATGGTACATTTCCAGGATAGAGCATATGTTAGACCACAAATCAGATCTAAATAAATTTTCAAACACTGAAATCATATAAAGTGTCTTCTCCAGGCACAATGGAATGAAAATATAGAAACTGGAAAAGTTAAAAATGTGTAGGAATTAAACAACACAGTCTTAAACATCCAAGAGGTCAAAGGAATGATCATAAGGGAAAGTAGAAAATACTTTGAAGAAAACAAAAATAATACAGCATAGCAAAATGTGTGGGATATGGTGAAGTCACTGGTTAGAGGGAAATGTATAGGTGTGAAATCCTGCATTAAAATTAAGATCAGTGGGGCACCTGGGTGTCTCAGTCGGTTAAGCATCTGCCTTCGGCTCAGGTCATGATCTCAGGGTCCCGGGATCGAGCCCCACATTGGGCTTCCTGCTTAATGGAGAGCCTGCTTCTCCCTCTCCATCTGCCTGCCACTCTGCCTACTTGTGCTCACTCTCTCCGTCCCTCTCTCTCTCTCTCTCTCCATCAAGTAAATTTAAGAAAAAATCTTAAAAAAATAATAAAATTAAAATTAAGATCAGAAAGGATGAATACCCAATTTTTGTATCGACATGAACGGGACTGGAGGAGATTATGCTGAGTGAAATAAGTCAAGCAGAGAAAGTCAATTATCACATGGTTTCACCTACTTGTGGAGCATAAGGAATAACATGGAGGACATTAGGAGAAGGAAAGGAAAAGTGAATTGGGGGAAATTGGAGGGGGAGACGCAAAATGAGAGACTGTGGACTCTGAGAAACAAACTCAGGGTTTTGGAGGGGAGGGGGGTGGGGTTGGGCGAGCCTGGTTGTGGGTATTAAGGAGGGCATGTATTGCATGGAGCTCTGGGTGTGGTGCATGAACAATGAGTCTTGGAACACTGAAAAAATAAAATAAAATTATGAAAGATCAAATCAATTACCTAACATTACACCTTAAGGAACTACAAAAGAAGAGGAGACTATGTCCAAAACTATCAGAAGAAAGGAAATAGTAAAGATTATAGCAGAGACAAATGAAAGAATAGAAAAACAACAGAATTAGTGAAAATAAAATTTGGTTCTTTGAAAAAATCAACAAAATTGACAAATCTTTAGCTGGAATTACTTAGAATAAAACAAGACTTGAATTACTAAAGTTAGAAAGGAAAGGGGGGTGATTACTACAGATCTTACTAAAATAAAATGGATTTTAAAGTAATACTACAAACAGTTGTACACTGACAAATTATTTAACCTAGTGTAAAATAGTCAAATTACTAAAAACAAGTTATGAAAAGTGACTCAAGAAAAAGTAAAAAAAGATATCCAGAGACTTATAACAAGTAAGATAGATCTCCCAGCAAATAAATCCCAGGAGTAGAAGGCTTCACTGGATAAATTCCACCAAACATTTAAAGAATACATACCAATCCTTCTCAAACTCTTATAAAGAATGTAAGATGAGAAAATATACCAGAGTCTTTCTGTCAGAGGGCACTTCTGAAATTTGGAAAACATAAGTTATAGATTTTGATGTGTCCATCCCTTCCCACAAAGGGAATCACTGGCTTTGTACATTATAGTTGTTCATTAACTGGTTAATGAATTAAATATGAGTTCGCTGAGCACAACAAATTTTAAAATTGTAATAAATAAATATATAAAAGCACACAGTGGGCTTAAAAAGCATTTGGTAAACTGAAAATTAAAACTGGAAAGTAGAAAATATTAGGATGAAAATGAGCTTCCCACTTTCAGATGAACTTTTTGTTATCAAATCATCAATTAATTGGCTCTGCCTTTAGAGAGATTTTCTGCTAAAGGGGGCTAGTTCCACAAAGATCAAAGTTCTGAATAAGGTCTTAATGCAAATCGAATAAAAAATAAATTTGCCTGAAGAAATTTATATGCATGAATACTCCATAAAAATAAATTGGCAAATAGGATTCCTGGATGAAAACATGACTTCAGAAATTATGAGGTTCCTTATTTAATTTTAATGTGTTAAACCTGATTTCTAGATAGAATCATGAAGCACTGAAGCTTGAAGGGGCCTGAGAGATCTAGTCCCACTCTCTCATTTTATAGAGAAAGAAACAGGGACTTTGGGAAGTGGTTGGGCAAGGCCATACGATGAAATGGTGCCATAGTCAAAAATAGAACACAAATTTTCTGGATCTTAGTCCAACATTTTGATATTACTCTCAGCATTATTGTTCTAGAAAACATTCATATTTAGGATGATTGATAAAATGTCTCACACAGAAGATGTCTATCAGGAAACCAAATTGGGGAAAGCAGAGGTTAAATTAAAAGACCAGCTGTGGAGGAACTGAATTGTGATGAAGGAGGAAAATGGAGGCTTTGGTTCTAACTCTTACATTTTGACACAAGAACTATAAACTGGTATCTTCTTTCAGAACACAGATTTACAAGTAGTTATCAGTTATCTCTTTTTTCATTAATGAATACCTAACATACAACAAAACTCACACTTTTTTTATGCATTACTAAGAGTTTTCACAAGTGCACATAGTCATATAAGTATGGCCACATTCAAGAGATAAATAAGTTCCGTTACCTCAAAAAATATCCCATTCCCACTGAAAATTGACAGTTTCTCCCACCTCCATGTCCTGGAAGCTACTGACTTCTTTTCTGTTCCCATACTTTTGTGTCTGTAAAATGGTCTAATTTTGGATCTAATTCCTTTGATTTGGCTAATGCCATTCAGAGCATCCATGTATTGTTGGGTACCAGTAATCAATTCGTTTTCATGGCTCAGTAGATTTCAATGTATAAATGTATCAAAACCCATTTATCCATTCCTCAGGTTAAGAACATTTGGCTTATTTACAGTTTTTTATTATGAACGAGGCTAGGAACATCCATGAGGAGGTCTTTGATTTATAAATGTTTTCATTTATCTTTGGTAAACACCTAGAAGTAGAGTGTTTGGTACATATGGAAAAGTATACATTTCACTAAACAAAAACTGGCCAACTGATGGCCTTCTGCGATCACTCTGCTTTCCTACCAGATGCAAAAGATAAACATCAAGGTAAAACAGCTCTTCTTTAACAACAACCACTGCTTCAAGAAAGCTAGCATTATAAGAGGGGAAACATTAGCACAGCCTGAATGAAACACTGAATCAGAATCTGCCAAATCAGGATCAAGAGTCCCTCGAGAACTGAACCACTGCAAATGGAGCCGGGAACTATATAACAAGGGCCAGATACCTCAGAACTATCTATTGCAGCTTTAAATGGCCAACTATGTAGAGACTAAAGATTACAACAGAATACATAAATGGTGGTGAATAAAAAAAAAGTTAAAATAAAAATAAAAATAAATAAAAAAATAAAAGTTATGAAAAGATCTTCCTTCCAGGGGATGTGTGTGTGCTTTTTTTGTGAGGTCTCTGATGGTGAGGAGAGAAAGTAGGGAACAAACAGGTGTGGGAATGGAGTCCTGCAGGGTTGAGGTTCACAGTTAGCCAGACACTGGGGATAAGGACTCGGTGAAGTCGGAACACAGAAGACAAATTTCCTCTGAAGCACTAACACACAGGCAAGGTTGTGGTGATTCTATGTGTGTTTAGGGTAGGGATGACGTCAGGGCCTAGCCTGCCAGAACCCAGATGGAAAGAAGGTTTGGGGTGTGGAAGGTGACAATAACAGTCCCCCAAAAGAGGCAGACTAAGAAACTGCCCACGTGACTCACCTCATAGTGATATTTGTTCCACCTCACATTATGCTATAAGGATCTAAAGGCCCTTTGGAGAACCAAAAAACTCATCCTTTCAAAAGTTACCAAGGACTGAAATAATGGTATTTGAGAGGCACAAACCCAGCACTGATTAAATTGCAGTGGCCTCCCAAGGGAGAGGTGTGGGAATGAGCCTCCCCAGTTCAGGCAATAAAGTGGAACATTTTCTTCAGAGATTTTTAAGACAAGAATAAAACAGTGTAAAAACTAGTCTTGCTTTTATTATACTATATTATTTCTACATAATGTCAGTGTGTAAATAATGTCTCCCCTAATAATCTTTTGTTGGTATACATTCTAAAAGACTATGTTTAACATTAAATTTTTATTATATATATCACAGTTTTATATATTTATATGTAATCATGTATACATATATAATTATTATATATCACAGATACATAAAATTATATATACATTAAATTATGTGTGTGTTTAAGATTCAAATTAGTATATTTATAGTATATTTATATTTATAGTATATGACTATATATACATTTATAGTATATGACTATATAGTCATTGTACAAGGTTGGGTTTTTTTAAAGATTTTGTTTATTTATTTGAGAGAGAGCATGAGAGAGAGCAGGAGCAGTGGGGAGGGGCAGAGTGTGAGGGAGAAGCAGACTTTCCACTGAGCAGGGAGCCCCACTGCACCGGAGCCTCAGTGCATGAGGCTGGATCCCAGGACCCTGAGATCATGGCCTGAGTCGAAGGCAAACACTTAACTGACCAAGCCACCCAGGCGCCCCTTGTACAAGGTATTTTATTTGGAGAACTTTTTGTTAGATAGCTAGGCGCTGACACAAGCCTCAGCTGCCCTGCTCCTTTCTAAAGCATAGTGTTCATGACTGGGAACTGCTGAAGCTTGCTTCAAGCACACTTCCAGTCCCCCGGCCCTGTGGAAGTGTACAGCGCACATATACCTGGATCATAGACAGTAGCTTATAAAAGAACAATAAAAGCACGATTATTATAAAGATAAAAGAACCCTCAGGTTTTACAGTTCTGTCATTTTACGCAACCACTTCTTTTTACTTATGTCTGTATCAGTGAAACAAAGTATGAACGGCAAGGTGTAAATTGTTTGAAGGGGCATGCAAAATTTTACTGGATTAGAACATAAAGTATTTTACTGAATTTGAACAAGAGCTTTCAAAGTAAAGTGTATTCTTTAATTAATTATTTGTTTTTAAACTGCAGGACAAAATCAGAAATGAAAACACTACATTTGCTTTTATGACTTAGTAGTTACCTGAATTGTAGTATTTGCAGTCTTTGCTTTCTTTAAAAAATTCCTTGTTTTAACTATCATAATTATATATAAAATGTTCAAACAACATTTACTACATTTTTTCTGATTACTATTATTTTCTTTAATTCATGAGTATAATATTTTTTCTGTTTAAAAAGATGTGTTAAAAAATATGTCTCTTTGAATGTCAAATACACTTATTATGCCACTGGAGGGGGATATTTTATTGCCTAAAATCCTTCAGGATTTAGCCCTAGTTTCTGGGTTTTTGGTTTTTTGTTGTTGTTGTTTGTTTTCATTTTAAACAACTTAATTGAGGTATAATGGACTTAGAATAAACCACATATATTTAAATTGCACAGCGTGATAAGTCTTGATGTCTGTATGCAACCATCACCTTGGTCAAAAGACTAACTACAGTTGACCCTGGAACAGAGAACAGCATGGTTATTAGGGGCACTGACCCCTGGTTGTCAAAAATCTGCATAAAACAAAACTACTAGTAGCCTACTATTGACTAGAAGCCTTACCAAGAGCATAAAATTGATTAACACAGATTTTGTATTTTATATATATTCTGTACTACATTCTTACAACAAAATAAGCTAGAGAAAAGAACATGTTAAGAAAATCATGAGAGAAAATACATTCACTATATTGGAAATATATTGTATAGTTCCAACATGGTTATGTATATGAGAGAAAATACATTCACTATATTGGAACTATATATTCCAGTACTATATTGGAAAAAAATCCAAGTGTAATTGGACCCAGGCAGTTCAAACCCAGATTGTCTAAGGGTCGACTGTAATTTTATCACCCTCAATAACTTCCTTTGCCTCTCTGCAATCTGCCGGTTGCCCTCCTTGCTACTCCCTTATACCCAAGCAACCATTCATCTTTCTGTTACTATACTACACATTTTCTAGAGGTTTATATAAATGAAATTTGTGCAGTATGTACTATTTTATGTCTGTACTCTTTTATATTGAATTTATTTCAATCAGTATAATCATCTTGAGATGCATTCAGGTTGTTGCATGTACCAATATTTTATTTCCTTTTTATTACTGAGTAGTGGTATTACATTTTATGGATATACCAAAATGTGTTTACTCATTCCCCTATTGCTGGGCACTTGAGTTGTTTCCATTTTTTCACTATTACGAGTAAATTACAAGTAAATACTGTTACAAGTATTACTGCTTTATGTGCAAGTCTTTTAGTGGATATATGCTTTCATTCATCTTAGATAAATATTTAACAGGGGAACACCTAGAATCCAAGGTAGGTGTATGTTAACTTCATAAGAAACTGTAAAATGTTTTTCCAAAATGGTTGTACCATTTTAAATTTCTACCAGCAGTTCGCAAAAGCTCCAGTTCCTCCAAACCACATTTGCTATGGCCAACCTTTCAAATTTAATTTTTTAAAGATTTTATTTATTTATTTTGGGGAGGAGAGAGCGTAAGCCAATGGATGGGTAGAGGAAGAGGGACAAGCAAACTCCCCAATGAGCAGGGGCCTGACGTGGGGCTTGATCCCAGGACTCTGAGATCATGACCTGAGACAAAGGCAAATGCTTAACTGACTGAGCCACCTAGGCACCCCTCTTTGTAGATATTTTTTAAGCAGAAAATTATCTTTTTTTCTCCAAATACATTTATTTTATTTTTTCAGTGTTACACCCAGTGCTCCATGCAATACGTGCCCTCCTCAATACCCACTACCAGGGTCGCCCACCCCCCACCCTCTCCCCTCCAAAACCCTCAGTTTGTTGCTCAGAGTCCACATTCTCTCATGGTTCACCGCCCCCTCCGATTTCCACCCATTCCCCCTTCCCTTCCTTCTTACAATGCCCTCCGTGTTTTTCCTTATGCTCCACATGTGAGACCATAAGATAATTAACTCTCTCCGCTTGACTTATTTCACTCAGCATAATTAATTTGGGCCTAGTATATTTTTGAATGTTCTATTTACATTGAACATTAATGTTCATTAATGAACATATTCATATTACATATGCATGTATATGTATATTACATAAGGAATGCATATTGCATTACACTGTGCATATTACATAAGGAATAGCGCAGAGACCACAGGGGAAGGGAGGGAACACTGAACGGGAAGGAAGCAGAGAGGGAGACAAACCATGAGAGATTCTGGACTCTGGGAAACAAACTGAGGGTTACAGAAGGGAGGGCGGCAGGGGGATGGGGTAGTCCGGTGATGGGTATTAAGGAGGGCATGTGTTGTGAGGAGCACTGGGTGTTGAACACTACATCAAAAACTAATGATGTACTATATGTTGGCTAACTGAACATAATAAAAAACATTAAAAAATATGCATACTGTTATTGATGGGTATAAAGACATATATGGAATAAAATATTCCATAACATATTATAGACTTATATTAATATTGCTATATTTTCTGCGTATTTACTTAATTTTTTCTTCTTGATCTGCTAAACTCTGCAAAAGCAACTAATGACTTATTTAGTTCTTTCCACTATTATGGATACTATATACTATCAGATGTGCTTTATATTTTGAGTCTGTATTTTTGTTTCACAATTGTTACATCTTTTTGATCTATTATTTCTTTGCAAGCACATACTCTCCTTCTTTGTCTTTTATGATGTTTTTGACTTCATATCTTATTCATCAGATAGTACAATGTTTACCTTGGCTTCCTTCTGAAATATTAAGATTTTTTAAAAATTCATTTATTTTCTTCTCCTTTTTTATTACATTAACACTTGACCTTAGTTCTCTCATCTTATGCTATTCTTCCTGATTTTTTTTTCTGCTTTTACCATATGGCAACTTTTTATTTTCAATCTCCCTGTCGTTTTTATCTTAAATGTGTCTCTTATAGATACTTCATCTCTAGATGGCGTTCTTCCTTTCCTTCACTTTTATCTTCTATTCTATTGAGTTCATTTTCTTCTGCTTGCTTAATGATATACAGTCTACTTTTTTTTTTATATTGGTTACCTCTATCCTACTAAGACAGACTTACATTTATTTTTCATTACCAGTGTCTCAAGCTTGTGAAATACATATGTCTGCCTCCAAATAAGACAAGAAGTTCAGCACTTCAAATTATATTTTTCCATTCTCTTCCTCCATGTCTATTTAACTCACCATATTGAAGGTTTCCCTCCCTACTAACACCAATATACTTTCTTATGTCTTTATCTACATTTTTCCTTCAACTCCTTCTTATTCTCTTTCTCATCATCCTCATCCTCATCCTTTTTCTTTATTATTTTCTCTAATCTGGCACTGCTGGGGTCCAGGGAAATGTGTACAAAAGAAATAGCTATAAAGATTCTACCCCCTCTTATCCCACCCCCCCAACACTTCACACTCCACTACCATCTTAGTCTGCTTGGGCTGCTGTAATAAGTTACCATAGACTGGATGGCTTAAACAACTAACATTTATTTCTCATATTTATTACTCGTGTTTCTGAGAAGTCCAAGAGCAACACGGCAACAAATTCAGTTCTTGGTGAAAGCCCTCTTGCTGGTTTACAAATGGCTGTCTTCTTGTTATCCTCACGTAACAGAGAACAGAGAACGAAGCAAGCTTTCCCCTTTCTCTTCTTGTAAGGACAAGAATCTCAACATGAGGGCTCTACTCTCATGATCTAATTACCTCCCAAAGATCCAATCTTTAAATACCTTCACATTGGCAACTAGGGTTTTATAACATTAATTGTGAAAGGACACAAATGCAGTCTCTGGCATCTCCCCAAACACACACACAAGTCCAACTACATTCTATCTCATAAACATCTCTATTCTTTCAAGACTGGTTACTTGTTCAATGCACCTCTGAATTTGACCAACCTCTTTACCTCACCTCTGCTATCTTCAGGATTAGATTGGCAAAGTGAGGCAGTAGGCTGGGTTCATTTACCATCTTGTCAAGAATAAACTTTTCCTTTATTCACTTCAACAAAAGCTTCTATGTCAACTTTCCCTTCAGTCCTCTGAACATCCACTTTTTCCAGTCACATCAGGTTTGGTGCTTGCATATTTTAAAAATATTATCAAACATTGGGGTAGAATAATGCAGTGGAAAGAATGCAGGCCCAGAAATCTTATATCCAAGTTACAACTTACCATAACCCTTATAAATTTACATGTAATGTAGGAAAAATAATGAAATTGCTACTATCCTAAATGGGACTTCTTGAAAGGACAAATTGCATGATGGATATACAAGTTTCTGGATAAGGTTACATAATATACAAATGTAATGGTCTGTATCAGTTATTATTGCTATAGTCATGTGAGAGGTGTACCTAGAGCTTTCCTTGAGCTTAGCCATTGGCCTCCTGTGAAACTCAACAACGCAAATGTCACCTTCTCTGGGAAGCCTCCTCATATCCTCAAGAAAGAATTGCTCACTTTCTTGTTAGACTTCTTACACTTAATCATTCTTCAAAACTGAGCCTTTCATCTCATCTGGATTATTAGCACCCTTCATCTCTCACAAAAGTTCTTGTACTTACCTCTACTGTGTGTGGTCGGTATATAACAAGGGTCTATTTTTTCTCTCTGACTAAATACTCAGAATTCCATGACAAAGACCATGTATCTATATCTTTGGTGTCCAGTGTAGTTCTTGGTCCCAATAAGGTACTGAGTAATTATTTAGTGGCATTGACATAAAACAGCATTAACTTTTGGGGATTCTAGTTCTACTTTTTGTCTAACCTATGGAGCACTAGAAAGGCTTAAAAAAAGTTAACTGTGGTAGGGAAGGTGTCCTGCTGGCTCAGTCATTAAGTATCTGCCTTCTGCTCAGGTCATCATCCCTGGTCCTGGGATTGGGCCCAACACCTGACTCCCTGCTCAGTGGGGAGTCTGCTTCTTCCATCCTCTCTCCCTAATAAATAAGTAAATAATGTCTTTTAAAGATTTTATTTATTTATTTATTTGAGAGAGAGAGGAAGAGAGAGCACAAGCAGGGGAAGCAGCAGAGGGAGAGGGAGAAGCAGGCTCCCTGCTGAGCAAGAGAGCCCGATGAGGGGCTCGATCCCAGGACCCTGAGATCATGACCTGAGCCAAAGGAGGACACTTTAACCAACTGAGTCACCCAGGTGCCCCAAATAAAGTCTTTTAAAAAAAGTTAAGTGTGGTAGGAGAATAAGGGCCTCCATGAGCCACATACTCACTAACCCATTTATGAATCATCAGTGAATTCATTTGTGCTTTTGTTTACATCCTAATGCTCTGAGCAGATTTCCTCTCCTCCATAACTCTTCTCCACAATGTCTGTGAGATTAGGCATGAGATGTGTATCCTAACAATTGAGGCTAATAAAAGAAAATATTTCTCTGGAACATAGAGTGCCATTTAGAGCAATTAATTTTAATCCAAAGGAATAAATTCATTTAGTAATATTCCTGCCGATAGTACTGAAAGAACAATAATTTATTTTCAAATTACATTGTAAAATTCTTCTAAAATTGGAATAAGTGAAATTATTTTTAAAAAATCTAATAATGTTTCAGAAGACAAGCTATAATAAGCATCATGCAAGTCAAATAATAATAGTCTCAAGGACAATGAAATTAGTATTTTTATATTTGAAAGCAATTGAGCTGGATGTTTTTAAGTACTCATAAATCTTTGTAGTTACAATCGAGTTGAATATATGAAACAGATTAATTTTAACTGAAGATAATAGAATAGAGGGAAGAGATTATAGATGTGATCCATTTGGAATAAACATTATTTGTTGGGGGTATAATGAAGGTAATGCTAAACATATTTCTTTAGGAGTGGGTGTCGGGAAATTGAATCTGAAACAATGAACATTACACAAATCCCCATTTTTATCTTCAAGACACTGTCAAAGCAATTTTCTTTATATTAAATCTCAAAAACATAAGAATTATCTAAATGAAAATAGATTATCTATTATATTAGCAATAGATAACTTCTGGGGATGGTTTTTACTGAATTTTGAATAAGACTATTTAATATTCTTGGTATGTTACAGCTAAATCCAGTAGTTGGAAATCGTGAACATTAAGTTTGTTTTGTTGAAGACTGAAAATTCAACTCCAACCCAATTCAATCAAATATTTTCCATAATGATTCTTTTGCCATGAAAACTGTGAATGCTTATTGAACCACCCTTAGCATTATATCTTTATGAAAATAGTTAAGAGAAAAGGAATGACAATTAGTACACTGTATTTTGTTTCTTCTATGTGCAAGGCTCTAAACCAGACAGATCATTTTCATGCAACCTCTTTAGTGGTAATGTAATGATTTCATGCCTTTTTGAAACTGTGACTCTCATTTGATATTATAACTACAACATGCCAAATATGAGGGTTACTGGACCCTCCCCAGAAGACTAGCTTTGGGTCCAAACTTTAGGATCCCCTATATTTTTTTAAAGATTTTATTTATTTATTTGAGAGAGGGAGAGCGAGAGAGAGCATGAGAGGGGAGAAGGTCTGAGGAAGAAGCAGACTCCCCATGGAGCTGGGAGCCTGATATGGGACTTGATCCCGGGACTCTGGGATCATGACCTGAGCTGAAGGCAGTCACTTAACCAACTGTACCACCCAGGCGCCCAAGATCCCCTATTTTGTTTGAGAAAACCTCCCAACAGGATATCCAAACACACTTCTCACACAGTATGTGGTGTGACCCTAAAGTCCATGTCCTGAACACTACGGTAATTTCCAAGGGCAGCTCTGGAATAATATTTGGGTACATGAACCCATACCTCACACTATACACAAACTATAACTCTAAATGATAAAATATCTAAATGTAAGAAGTAACACCATGATACTCTTAGAAGAAACTACAGCGTAAATCTTTGGGGCTTTGAATCGGGTGACAGTTTCTTAGATCTGACACAAAAAACACAAACATCCTAGGAAATAATTACATAAATTATATGTCATCAGAATTAATTTTTTTGCATCAAAGGACACTATTAAGGAATTTAAAAGTGTAATAAACCTGTAGAGTGACAGATGGTAGCTACACTTGTGGTGAGCATAATATAACATATAAAGTTGATGAATCATTATGCCATACATCTGAAACTAATGTAACATTATGTGTCAACTGTTCTTCAATTAAAAAACGAAAGTGAAAAGACAACCTACAGAACTGAAAAAGATTACAAATCATATATATGTTAAGGATCTTTTTTTTTTTTTAAAGATTTTATTTATTTGATGGAGAGAGAAACACAGCGAGAGAGGGAACACAAGCAGAAGGAATGGTAGCAGGAGAAGCAGGCTTCCTGCTGAGCAGGGAGCCCGATGCAGAGCTCGATCCCAGGACCCTGGGATCATGACCTGAGCCGAAGGCAGACGCTTAATGACTGAGCCACCCAGGTGCCCCTATTCTTCAATTAAAAAAAGAAAGTGAAAAGACAACCTACAGAACTGAAAAAGATTACAAATCACATATATGTTAAGGATCTAATACCTGAAACTTATAAACCCTTAAACTCAACAACAAAAAGGCTAATAACCCAGTTTAAAAATGGGCAAATATCTGAACAGGGACATTTCTCAAAAGAGATATACAAATGGCTAACAAACACATGACATGTTGAACATCATCAGTCAAAATCACAATAGGATATCATCTCACACTGACTAGGGTAGCTGTAATTCTTTTCTAAAAAAACAGAAAACAACAAATGTTGGCAAGGATATGGAGAAATGGAGTACTAATACACTGATGGTGGGAAAGTAAAATGGAGAAGCCACTGTGGAAAACAGCTTGGCAGCTCCTCAAAATGTGAAACATACAGTTACCATAAGACCCAATAATTCTACCCCTGCCTATATAACCGAGAGAATTGAAATTACATGTGCACACAAAAATCTTTTCCATGGATGTTTATAGAAGCATTATTAATAATACCCAAAGAGTAGAAATGATCCAAATGTCTATCAGATGATGAATGGATAAACAAAATGTGATATAATGGATACAATGGAATAGTATTTAGCTATAAAAAGAATGAAGTGGATGGCTCAGTTGGTTAAGTGCCTGCCTTTAGCTCGGATCATGATCCCAGGGTCTTGGGATCGAGTCCCACATCGGGCTCCTTGCTCTGCCTGCTGCTCCCTCTGCTGTGCTCCCTCTCTTTCTGACAGATAAATATTTTTTTTTAAAAAAGAATGAAGTACTGATACATGCTACAGTGTGGATGAATCTTGAAAATATTTTGTTAGATGAAAGAATCCAGACTAAAAAAGTCCATATATTGTATGATTCCATTTAGATAAAATGCTCAGAATAGGAAACTCTATAAAGAAGGAAAGTAGATTAGTGGCTGCCTAGAGGGCTCAGTGGGATGGGGGAACAGGGGAAGAGCAACTAAAGAGTCTGAGGTTTCTCTTTGGGTGATAAAAAGATCATGAGATTAGAGAGTGGTGTGGTGATGCTTGCACAACCTCATGAATTTAAAAGACATTGAACTATACTTCAAAATAATACACTTATGGTATGTGAATTATATCTTAGAAAAAAATGAGGGTGAAATAAAGACATTCCCAGATTTTTTAAAAACTGGGACAATGTGTTTCTAGAAGATCCACTTTACAGGAAATATTGAGAGAGCTTTTTCAGGTTGAAAGCAAATGACTCATTTGATAGCAAGACGATCATTTGAATCCAGGGGAAATAACAGAGAATACTGGTAAAGCTAATTATGTAAAGTTACTTCAATATAGTTCTGTTTACTTGTCCCCTTTTCTGTGACATTGGCATTTATATATATTATTTCAATACATTTTAAATCTCAAAATTAATTTTATTTATAAAACATACTCTATTTTAATCATCTCAGGAATTCAACTTACCATATGGTGTCAGTTCCTTATTGAAATACAACTCTTTTCCCCCACTCTCTGTTCTATTGTCAAATAGATTGTATTTCTATATGCTATAGCCTCAATCATACATTTACATATCATTTTATACATTGCTTTTGATAGACAGTTAAGAGATGAAATAAGAAATATGCAATTACAATATCTTTTGTAATTACCTACATAATTAGCTCTACCAGTGGTCTCTGTTATCTCCTCTGGACAAAAATAATCATCTTGCTTTTGATGCCAACATTGCCACTATTAAATAAAGACTCTCAGAATTAGGTAAGAGGAAGGTCAGAAACTCAGATCTATATAAAGGTGAAAAAAGGCTCAGAGAAGGAATAAATGAAGATAAAACACAATCTTTTTTCTTATTCTTAATCTAAAAACAACTGCCTAGAATAATAAGAGTAACAGTGTATCATGTGATTATAGAACATAGATAAGTGAAATGAGTAAAAGCAAAGTCATAAGGCACTGAAGGGGGAATTAGGAATACTCTGTTATAAGATACTTGCAATAAATATCAAGTGGCATTGTCTTATTTTAAGGTAGACACACAGTAGTTGTAAATGCATACTGCAAACTCAAAGACAGCAATTTAAAATATTTAAAAAGGAACACAAAAATAGAATCTTAAGATTCTGGAGGTCAGAACTCTGAAAACTTGCCTTATAGAATTAAAACCAAAATGTCAATAGATCTGCATTCTTTCTGGAGGCTCTAGGGGAGAACTCAACTCCCTGCCTTTTCTTGATTCTAGAGACCAAAAGCATTCGTTGTCTTGTGACTTCTTCCTTCACCTTAAAACCAGTTGTGTAGCATCTTCGCATTTCTCCCATGCTGATCTGGCTTCCAGCTTCCATAGTTATATTTCTTCTCTGACAGTCTTATCTCCCTTATATAAGGACTCTTGTAATTGCACTGGTCCCACCCAGATAACCCAGGATATATCCCCATATCAAGATCCCTAACTTAATCACATCTGGAAAGTCCTTTTTGCCATGTAAGTTAACACATTCACAAGTTGTGGGGATGAAGAAGTAGACATAGTGGAGGAAACATTATTCACATCACAATCATAATTAAGAAAGCTAACATTACTAGTATACTAGTATCCCCCTGTGCCACTCTCCTCCCCAAACAGATAATCACTATTCTTTTTCTTGAGATAATAATAGTTCTCTGGTTTTTCTCTACATTTCTGCCCCTTAAGTATGTCTTTTTAAAAAATAACTTGCTTCATATTGAAGAACAAGTAGCAAGCACAAATCTAGCCATGTTAGGAAAGTGTAGTATTGCCACTATTAAGACTGACAAAATTAGATAAGCTAAAAATCAGTTCTCAGTTTCCCCAAAAGTTTATAAAATCCCCTGCAGGAAAGTCCATGTATCAAGTCGCAAAAAGCCTGGAAAGCATAGGGTTCACCCAAGTCAGGGCATCTGCTAGACTTGTATGTGAACCAGGTGCTGAATGTCTGACAAAGATATAGTTAGGTTGGGTATGTGTTTTCTTTATGATTTAGAAGTCACTACTTCATTCATTCCAGTGGTACTTTCTGAGATTTTTATAAATGTGTGTGCCTGCTCAGGACTCAAGGCTTTTGTACTTTTGTACTTTAAGCAAAAATTATTTCCTAACTACAGGCTGATTTATAGTGCCTATCTACACTCATTTACAGTTGCACCTCACATTTCTGCATTTATTCTATGTGAAGCTTTAGCAATTATTATTCTAATCAGACATCAGTTCTCTTCTAAAGCATGCTTTACCTATGAGGTTAAACAGGATTCAAACATAATAGCAGGCTGTTATTTATTTCTGACTTATAAGGTCACTTCTCCATCTTGAAATACTGTTATTCTCCTGTCCAAAACTCATATATATATCCATATGTACACTCACACACAACCAGTTCAGGCAGAGTTGCTGCTTATTTTGGACAATTGCTTCCAGCACCTAGAGAGTTAATCTGCTTTCTGGGTAGGTTGGTGTTGCCTGTGATCACTAGAGGGTAGCAGAAAACTAGGTGGAGATTAGAGTCTACTGACTGAGGCACCCTGGTTAATTTCTTGTGGACAATCTATGTTGGATTTTATTATGAGTCAAACCAGTTGCCTAGAATAGGTTTTTAAGGAAGGCATCAAAAAGAACGGTGCAATGAAATCAGAGATGATTTCCAAGGGCTGAAGTTTTTAATTTTATATATCTACGAAATATTATATTGAGAAAATAAAGCCTTTATGGGCCTTCCGGGACTTTCAAACAAGAACATACATGCAAGAAAAAGTGATATGACAGACCATTATAAAACTTTCCAATATCACTGAATAAATGAGGCTGAAGTAGTGGGGGAAGATGTGGCTGTTTACATGGAACTACAGTACTTTATTAGCATTGATGGGAAGAAGAAAGCATATAAAAGTATATATCATGCATAGAAAGTACCTTATTTTTATGACTGGTACTGATGCCTACACTTCTATTAGCTCTTCAAGTTTCTTTAAATGGAATCAGAGAGGAAAGTTAGTGGACTTCCATTTAAGTATATAAAATAAAAATTTCTTTAGGAATGAGCCATATCTTCGAAGTTTCACTCTTTAGTGTAGACCAGTAATAGCAAGGCGAAGAGATGACCTTGACCTCAAAATACCACCATTTAAAAAGTGTATGCCTGTTTGTTTGTTTTTAGCATGAAATAATCCTCACCAGCAGAGCAAAAGGCAAAGAGACTGAAAAATATTTTCTGATATTTTCTTTTCCCTATATCGTAGCTGCAAAGTCAAAATAAATCCTGGCCTTCTTTATGGTTGGAGAACTGAATTGGATTTGACTAAGCTGCTGCTCTTGGGGTCAAAGGCTTCTTTCTCAAAGCCCCTTAAAATAGAATTAACTTTAGCTGATCATTCACTACGTCACAAGCATTATGCTAAATATTTTTTAAAGATTATTTTTTATATTAGTGGGAGGGGGGCAGGAGAGGGAAAGAATCCTCAAGCAAATTCCCCACTGAGGATGGAGCCCCACACAGGGCTGGATCCCAGGACTCTGAGATCATGACCTAAGCCAAAATCAAGAGTTGGATACTCAACTGACTGAACCACTCAGGTGCCCCTTTTATACTAAATATTTTTTTTAATTTTATTTATTTATTTTTTCAGTGTTACAAGATTCATTGTTTTGCACTACACCCAGTGCTCCATGCAGTACGTGCCCTCCTCAATACCCACCACCAGGCTCGCCCAACCCCTACCCCCCTCCCCTCCAAAACCCTCAGTTTATTGCTCATAGTCCACAGTCTCTCATGGTTCATCTCCCCCTCTGGTTTCCCCCCATTCACCCTTCCCTTCCTTCTCATAATGCCCTCCATGTTTTTCTTTACGCTCAGCACGTAAGTGGGATTTTACATGTACTAGCTCCCTTAACCACAACAATCTCCTCATGACACAGAAATTCTCATTGATTTTATCCCCATTTAACAGATGATCATAGTTGTGTTAAATAAGGTAACTCATACCACAAATCTAAACTAAATCCTGAGGGCTTTATCTTGGAAATTTTTCCAGACTCCCACTGTTCATCACCATAACTACTGCTACCAACATCATCCAACACTTGGTAATTATAATAGTCTTTTATCTAGTCTTACAACAATCTTAACATTTTCAGTCAGGTTACTGAAACCAGAAGGGCGGAATGACTCCCACAGAATAATTTAGCTGCTAATTACCTGAACTAGAACAACAGTACATGTGTTGCTATTCATTCCTAACACTCTGAAAAATTTCTACAACATCATGATGCTTGGAATTCTAATAAAAAATTATCTCTGGGGTACCTGGGTGGCTCAGTTGGTTAAGCAGCTACCTTCAGCTCAGGTAATGATTCCAGGGTCCTGGGATCCAGCCCCACATCAGGCTCTCTGCTCAGCTGAGAGTCTGCTTCTCTCTCTCCCTCTGCCTGCTGCTCTGCTTACTGTGCTCTTTCTCTTTCTCTGTCAAATAAGTAAATAAAATCTTTAAAAAAATTATCTCATATGTGGAGCTGCTGTTAGAGAAATTATCTTTGCTTTGAGTGTTTCTTTTGCCTTTTTTATTTTTAGAAGATAGACACTCTTATGGAGTGATGTTCAATAATACTTTTTAAAAAGAATTGTATATATTACAGATACCTTATCAAAGACTCAGAATAATTTTGTGGTAGATATATGTCTGAATGTTATTATTATAAAAATTAGGTAAAATTGAAAATTAGGCTATTGTGAGGTCAAACAGATACTGGAAGCATTTACTTTCTGTATATACCCAAAGTACCCAAAAATGAGGGTTTTGGAGGGAAGGAGGGTGGGAGTTGGGTGAGCCTGGTGGTGGGTATTGAGGAGGGCACGTATTGCATGGAGCACTGGGTGTGGTGCATGAACAATGAATCTTGGAACACTGGAAAAACAAAATTTAAAAAAAGAGGTTTTTTTTAACTCAGTTTTCGATAAATGTCTATGGAAAAATTAAAGGCATGTAAATGGGTTAAATTATGCTACTAAAGTCTCTCACACTGAGAAGGGACTAAATACAATATCTATATCACATAATGCAACTTACAAAGAAAGTTAAAGTAAAAGGTTGGGTGCCATGCACCTACATCTGGCAGGTTGGTCCTCATACTACAAGTTTTTACCAATAAAAATGAATAAGTGAATGAGTCACTGGCTCATAAAATAAGACAGAGAACAAAAAAGTAAATCAAAAGAAAGTGCAAAAAAGAAAGAAAAAAGAATAATAAAGATAAAAGAAAAACCTAATGAGGTGAAGAGACTACAAATAATACATCAAAATCTTGTGTTTTTTTTGAAAAAAGTATAACTCACTAGATAACTTGATCAATTAAACATGGAGAAAGCATACATTTGCAAAATAAGATATGACAAGAAAGAAATAACAATTGAAACACATGACAATTTTAAAAAATCAAAAGAGACTAATTTGCAAACATCTTAGCAAATAAATTTAAAAATCTAGATAAAATGGATAATTTCTTAGGGAAATATAGATTACCAGAAGTTACCCTATTTTTTAAAAAAGCTCAAGCAGACCAATTTAAAGTTAAAGAAATAGAAGCATTTATTAAGTAAACACTCCTCTAAAAAGGACCAAGTCAAGAAAGTTACACAGAGGAATTCTAGAAAATCTTCTAAGACCAGATAACTTAATGCTCTAAAAATTATTCTGGAGCACTAAGTAGAAAAAATAAATCAGAATTTCTAAGTTCCTTTTTGAACTAAGCACAATGTTGTCCAAATCAGATGTAATAAAAAGAAAAACTACAAACCAACATCACTCATGAATAACAAAACAGTAATATTAAATAAAATATCAGCAAACAAAATCCAATGCCACATTAAGAAAATAATACACCAGATCAGTTGGGATTTACTCTAGTAATGTAAAGTTGGTTCAATATTAGACAAACCATTAAAAGTATGTACTATATTAATAAATCTAATTAAAATATATTATTCATTCCATTGATGCTATTGATCCTAAAAAGGCATTTGGCAACCCCCCCAAATAAAATAAGATACTGGTTTTAGTATATATAAAATACAGGGGTGCCTGGGTAGCTCAGTCATTAAGCATCTGCCTTCGGCTCAGGTCATGATCCCAGAATCCTGGGATAGGGGTCCCGGCTCGCCGGGAAGCCTGCTTCTCTCTTTCCCACTCCCCCTGCTTGTGTTCCCTCTCTCAGTGTATCTCTCTCTGTCAAATAGATAAATAAAATCTTTTTAAAAAAAGGATATATAAAATACACAAGACAAATATATCCTAAAGCCAATATCTTACTTAATAGAGAAACCTTGGAATTATTTCCACTGAAAGGAAAGCAAAGCAAGGATTTCCACTGTAACAACTACTGTTTAAAGTTGTACTAGAAGTATTAGCAAATTTAATTAGACAAGAAAAAATCAATTACATACATACGAATAAATGAAGAAGTAAACCTACCTCCACATGTAGATGATAAGTTAGTATACTGAGAAATCCCAAGAGAATCTCAAACAGTAAACAAATTCAGTAAAATAATAAGATAAATATTAACATAAAATCAATAGTTTTCATAAACAAATAAGAAACTGGGTATAATAATAGAGCAAACCCTATTTACAGGAGTAAATGGGAGATTAATATTCTTAGGAATGAATTTAACAAATAATCTGTGAACTTACAATGAGAAAAAATTTTAAATTCTTCTAAAAGAATCAAAAGTAGACTGGAACAAATGGAAAAAGCATTTTTTGTTCTCAAATAAGGTAACTCTGTGTTAAAAGATGAGGACATTAGAAGAAGGAAAGGAAAAGTGAAGGGGAAATCGGAGGGGGAGATGAACCATGAGAGACTCTGGAATCTGTGAAATAAACTGAGGGTTTTGGAGGGGCGGGGGCCTGAAGGGTTGGGTGAGCCTGGTGTTGGGTGTTGAGGAGGGTATGTATTGCATGGAGCATTGGGTTTAGTACATAAACAATGAATCTTGGAATACTGAAAAAACAAAATAGAATTTAAAAAAAAGATGAGTATTCTTGTAAGTTAATTTATAAACTTAATATAATCCAAATAAAAATCTCCACAAACTACATTATAGTGTTAGACAAACTGATACTAAAGTCCATAGGGGAAACAAACATGCAAGATTAACCAAGAAATTACTGGGAAAAAAAGAACTATAAAAGGGAACTACCCACATCAGACATTAAAGCAAAATATAATGCCTGTATAATTAAAGCAGCTTGGTAATGGTTCATGAATGGACATAAACCAATGGAACAGAGTGGAAAGTTCAGAATTATAGCCAAGTATATGACAAAGGAGGCATCTCAAATCACTGGGACAAAGATTAATTTTTAAAGATAAATGTCAGAATAACTGAGTAGCCATTTGGAAAAGGATAAATTTAAATCCCCAACCTAAACAAGAAAAAACTCCAAATAGATTATCTAAAGTAAAAATAATAATAATAGTAACAATAATATCATAATGAAAATATTAGAAAACAAGACATGAGTACATTCTTCTTTAATCTCAGCACTGGAAGAAGCTTTCTAACTACGACACGAAACCACAGATTCAAAAATATGACCATATGAATACATACATGTACACATATATGCATATAAATATGTACATGTAACATGGCAATAAATGCCATTGAAAAGATAAAAAGACAGATGACAAACTGAAAAAATATTCCCAACATATGTCACAAGGAACTAATATCTCAAATATATAATGGATTAAAAAAGAGACAAAGTCATGAAGCCTGATAGAAATATGGGGAAAAGCCAAGAACAAATAATTTACAACTATATATTGTAAATATACAACTGTACATATATTCTCAAAGTTAGAGGAATGCAAATTAAAATCTCATTTCTCACTTACCAAACTGGTAAAAATTAAGAAGTGTAACAACCAATCTTGGGAAACAGGCACTCTCATGCACTTTTGATGGAATGCAGACTGGCGTGACTTCTAGAATGAAATTCTAGTAATACTTAACAAAATTAAACATGTAACTTATCTTTGACCCAGAAATATGACTTTTAGGAAACTACCGGGAGATAGACTTCCAACAGAACGAAATATATATCCACAATTTTATTCATTGCAGCACATTGTAATTGTCATGTTTAGGAAATAATCTAAAGGCTTTTCCCTAGTAGTGAAATGGAATAAACTATGATACATCTACTCAATGTAATCCTAATACAGATGTAAAAAAAGTAGTGATTTCCTTCACATGATAATTTTAAAAAGCAAAGTACACAGTCTCCAATAGGCTACTCTCCATGCAAGAAAGAGTTATAAAAATATGCACATACATGCTTATTTGTGCAAAACAAATAAAAAAAGTTAAATCAGAAACTAAAGAAATTAAGTATTAGGAGTAGGTGTGAAATAAGGGGAGAACTAGAATGAGTTCACAGAGGTGATTAAAACCTTTTTAATGGATCCACTCTTATTTTTTTTTTCTTCTTCAAGATTTTAATTAAATTCCGTTTAGTTAACATATAGCGTAATATTAGTTTCAGGCATAGAATTTAGTGATTCATCGCTTATATACAATACTCTGTCCTCCTCACAACAAGTGCCCTCCTTAATCCCCATCACCTATTTAACCCATCCCTCCACCCACCTGCCCTCCAGTAACTATCAGTTTGTTCTCTGTGGTTAAGGGTCTGTTTCTCGATTTGCCTCTCTTGTCCCCCTATGTTCATTTGTTTTGTCTCTTAAATTCTACATATAAGTGAAATTATATGGCATTTGTACGGAAGCACAAATGACCCTGAATAAACAAAGCAACCTTGAAAAAGAAAAGCAAACCTGGAGACATCACAGTTCTGGACTTCAAGCCATATTACAAAGCCGTAGTGATCAGTCTGGTACTGGCACAAAAACAGACACACAGATCAAGGGAACAGAATAGAAAATCCAGAAATGAATCCACAACTGTATGGCCAACTAATCTTCAGCAAAGCAGGAAAGGATATCCAATGGAAAAAGGTCAGTCTCTTCAACAAGTCGTTTTGGCTGGACAGTGACATGCAAAAGAATGAAACTTGACCACTTTCTTATACCATACACAAAAATAAATTCAAAATGGATGAAAGACCTAAATGTAAGGCAGGAAACCATAAAAATCCTAGAAGAGAACACAGGCAATAACCTCTTTGATATTGGCCATAGCAACTTCTTACTAGATATGTCTCCTGAGGCAAGGGAAACAAAAGCAAAAACTATTGGGACTACATCAAATCAAAAAGCTTCTGCATAGCAAAGGAAACATTAACAAAACTAAAAGGCAGCCTACAGAATGGGAGAAGATATTTGCAAATGACATATCTGATAAAGGGTTACTATTCACTCTTGCTTCTGTTGAGAAAAGTCATCATGTAACCTGCTCTCCATCTCCAAGATTACCCCGAAGATTAGTGCTCTAGGCCTAGAACATTCCCCTATATAAGCAGGCACTTAGCTATCACTTGGTCCCAGATTCTTCTTCCTTATCAGAAAAAGCCTTTCCCCTATTCTGAGTATACAGGGAACTTCCTTGTTTTGCTTAAGCATGTGCTTCATAGAGCATCTGGCCAGCTCCATCAGTATATCTGGCCATTGTGGGAACAGAACAGGGTCTTGGCCTGCAGTACGAAGAGGGTGCACACAGTTCATCACCTTGCATAGGCTATAAGAGAGACCCACTGGCCATCGGAGACCAGTGCACACCACCAATGTCAACCTTGCTCCATCTCTTCTGTGTGTAAGAAAAGCCCTGCTCTATTTAGTGACTGTGCCTAATTTATAAATTAAACTTTATCATAGCTACATACATATAGAAAAAAAAAACATAGTCGATATAGGGTTTGGTACCATCTGTGATTTCAGGCATCCACTGGGGGTCTTGGGACATAGCTCCTGTGGGTAAGAGGGGACAACTGTATGATATTCTGCAGATCAAGATCACTTGTCTGCTACTCCAGTCTTGCTACTCCTTGTGATAACTCTACCCTCTGGCTTCTGGAGGTGATGCAACACCATCACCACCTCGCCTCTGTTATTTCAGAGCCCTATCATGCCTTTTCTACCAGCAATCTATGTTATATAAGTAATAATAAAAGGGAATGGTAACTTTAATTTTTTTAATTGTGGTAAAAAGAACATAAAATTTGCCATATTGATCAACAGTGTACAGTTCTGTAATGTTAAGTATAGTCACACTGTTGTATGACAGATCTCCAGAACTTTTCATCTTGCAAAACTAAATCCTATACCCATTGATCAACAACCCTCCATTTTCCCCTCCCCCCATCTCCTGGGAAACCATCATTTTACTTTCTGCTTTTTATGAGTTTGACTACTTTAGACTCCTCATAAACGTAGAATTATACAATTTTTTTTTGTGACTGGCTTATTTCACTTAGCATGATGTCCTCAAGGTTTATTCATGCTATAAAGTGGACCAGGATTTTCATTTTTAAAAGATAAGTAATATCTCATTGTGCATACATACCACATTTTCTTTATTTATTTACTGATGGACATTTGGGCTGCTTTTAGCTCCTGGCTATTGTGAATAATGCTACAATGAACATGATACTTCAAATTTCTCTTTGAGATCCTGCTTTCTATTCCTGGATATATATCCAGAAGTGGGATTCTTGGATTTATATGGCAAATCTCTTTTTAATTTTCTTAAGACCCTCCATCCTGTTGTCCTTGGTGACTACACCATTTTCTATTCCCAATGACAGTGCACAAGCATTCCATTTTTCTATATTCTTCCAGTACTTGTTATTTTCTGGGTGCTTTTTGATTATTTTTTAAATAGTGGCCATCCTAATGAATGTATGGTGATATTTCATTGTGGCTTTGATTTGCATTTCTCTAACAATTAGTGATGTTAAACATATTTTCATATATTTGTTGACCACTTATATATCATCTTTGGGGAAATGTCTATTCAAGCATTTTGTCTACTTTTAATCAATTTTGTTTTTTGTTGTTTTTGTAATTTCTTTATACATTATGGATATTAACCCCTCATCAGATATATAATTTTCAAATATTTTCTCCCATTCTCTAGGTTGCCTTTTCACTTTGTTGATTGTTTATTTCATGTGCAGAAATTTTTAACTTTGATGTAGTTCCATTTGTCTTTTCTTACTTTTGTTGCCTCCACTCTTGGTGTTGTATCCAAGAAGTCATTGTCATATCCAGTGTCATGAAGCTTTTTCTGTATGTTTCCTTCTAGGTGTTTTATAGTTTTAGATCTTAAATTTAGGTCTTTAATCCATTTTGTGTAATTTTTATATATAGTGTAAGATAAGGCTCCAACGTCATTCTTTTTCATGTGGAATTCTAGTTTGCCCAGCATCATTTGGTAAAGAGATTCTCCCTTCCCTATTGTGTGACTTGGCACTCTTGCTGAATAGTGTTTGACCATATAAGCAGGGTTTATATCTGGACTCTATTTTGTTCCATTGGTTTATATGTCTGTCCTATACCAATACTGCACTATTTTTATTAGTGTAGCTTTGTAATATATTTTGAAATCAGGTGTTGTGATGCCTCCATATTTTTTTTTCTTTTTCAAGGCTGTTTTGGGTATTCAGGGTTTCTTCATATGCTATATGGATTTTAGGATGGTGGAATGGAATGTTTTTTATTTGAATTCCAGTTAGTTGACATACAATGTACTATTAGTTACAGGTGTACAATATAGCAATTCAACACTTCTATTCAATACTCAACACTCAACATAACAAATGCATACCTTAATCACTATCACCTATTTAATCCATCCTCCCACTAGTTGAGTTCCCTAAGTCTATTCTCACGTTGCATAATTCTTCTTTCTCTCTTTCGTTCAGCTTCATTATTTTCCATTACTTTGTCTTCTGGGTCATTAATTTGTTCCTCTGCTTCTTCCATCCTGCTGTTCATTGCATCAACCCTGTTTCCAATCACATTTCCTGCATTCTTCATCTCTGACTATTTTTTTGAACTCTTTTATCTCTGTGGTAAGGGTCTCACTAATGTTTGCTATTCTTTTCTCAAGCCCAGTGAGTATCCTCAGGATTGTTGCTTTAAATCCTCCATTAGCCATGTTACTTAAATCTGTTTCACTTAGATCTCTGGGCATTGCCTTATCTTATTCTTTCATTTGGGATAAATTCTTTCATCTTTCCATTTTGTCTAAGTCTCTGTCTTCTTCTCTGTATTACAAAAGCCAGTTATATCTCCTTATCCTGAAAGTAATGGCCTTAGAAGAAGAGTTCATGTAGTGCCAAGGGCCTGGCACTTCAGGGAGTGTATCTAGTTGCAGTTGCTGCATGTGCTCTGCTGTTGTGTTCTGCCTTCTTTACCCTTCAGACCAGTCATCTGCAGAGTCTCTCTTTGCCTGTCATAGGCAGTATTTGGTATATAGCCTGAATGTAGCAAGTTTTAACTAGGTCTGCTCTGGTCTGCTTGTGAAATGAGACCTGATGCCACTTCCAGAACTGAAGCCCTGCAGAACTCTCTGGACAGGACATGGTGTGGGCAGGATTCTATGCTAGTCTTCTAGGGGAGGGGCCTGCCACACTGGAACTGACACCATCTTGACTGAGAAAGACCATCCCATCAGACCTCTGGGTGGGTAGAGCTTGGTGTATACAATTTAGGCAGTTTGTGCTGGGCTGCCACCTGCAGGTGACTCTGTGTTTATGTTGAGGCATCAGAAAGGGAAATGGTGTCAGCCAGCTCCATTGTTCCTGTAGAGGCATCTCCATGAATGCTGCCTCTTAGGAGCCCACTCCAAGAAGAGTGAATATTCTCTCCCACTGCGTTCCCTAGGCATTCTTCAGATAGCTGTTTCTACACTGTTTGCCCCTAGGTTTTTTGCCTGCCATCTCTTCAGGAGTCATGCTGTGCTCTCTGGGCTCTATCACAATCAAGCCTGCTGAGCCTTTACAACTCCAGGTTTTAAGACCCACCAGTCCCAAGAACTCATAAAATTCAGCCTCTCTCAACTTCCAAGCCAATGCCTTTGAGGAAACATTCTCCTTGTGTCTTCCCTTGTGTGCTCTTCTCTCTCACCCTTCTCTGTGACCACAGCTTCCTTCCATCCACAACACCTGTGATCATTTCTCCCCTAAACCACATCTCCACACTTCACATCTTCTTCAATGTGGCCTCTTCTCTCCCGTTAGTTGTGGAGTTCTGTCAGTCTTCATGTCAATTTCTGGTGTATTTAGGATGATTTGATAGTTATCTAGTTGTGTTTGTGGGATGAGGCTAGTTTAGGGTCCTCCTACTCCACTGCCACCTTCCTCTCCCCCACTGTAATGGCATTTTTGATGTATTGAAAGAGAATAAAAAACTGCTCAACTTAGGATTCTATACCCAGCAAAAACATTTTGCAAAAATGAAAGAGAAATAATGACTATTTCAGTTGATCAGAATAGGGAAGTATAAAACATCCCTCTCAATAGCTGATAGAACAAATTGAAAGGAAATCAGTAAGTTATACAAAATCTGAGGAAAACATGAACAAATATAACATACCTGATATGTACATACACATCTCTTCATCATTTCATTCAATAACATAATTAATAATTTTTCTAGTACATGTGAAATATATATCAAAATGCACCATATAAAGAACCGTATAGAAACCCTCAACAGAGTTCTAATGACTGAAATCATTTAGGGCATGTTCTTTGATCACAGTGCAATTAACATTCTATAACTTTCTCCATACAGTGTGGCCCTTGGAGTTAAAAAACATTTGAAAAAATTCAGCATCCGTTCCTGATTAAAACTCTTTCAAAGTATAGGGATAGAAGGAACATTCCTCAACATCATAAACTTTATCTATGAAAAGCCCACAGCAAATATCATTCTCAATGGGGAAAAGCTGACAGACTTCCCTTTGAGATCAGGAACATGACAAGGATGCCCACTCTCACCACTCTTGGTCAACACGGTGCTAGAAGTCCTAGTAACAGAAATAAGACAACAAAAAGAAATAAAAGGTATTCAAATTGACAGTGAAGAAGTCAAACTCTCTCCCTTTGCAGATGACATGATACTTTATATGGAAAACCCTAAAAGACTCCACCCCCAAACTACTAGAACTCATACAACTATTCAGTCATGTGGCAGGATACAAAATCAATGCACAGAAATCAGTGGCTTTCCTATACACTAACAATGAAAATATGGAAAGGGAAATTAGAGAATCAATTCCATTTACTGTAGCACCAAGAACCATAAGATACCCGGGAATAAACCTAACCAAAGAGGTAAAGGATCTGTACTCGAGGAACTACAGAACGCTCATGAAAGAAATTGAAGAAGACACAAAAAGGTGGAAAAGCATTCCATCCCCATGGATAAGAAGAATAAATATTGTTAAAATGTCTGTACTGCCCAGAGCAATCTATACTTTCAATGCCATCCAGGTCAAAAT
>CM053612.1:5690421-5712797 GCA_028646535.1 Procyon lotor | reverse complement strand
TAAGCTTGTTTGTTTTAGCCCTTTGAAGAAAACTGGTGGAATTTTGATCGGGATGGCACGGAAAGTATAGATTGCTCTGGGCAGTATAGACATTTTAACAATGTTTATTCTTCTGATCCATGAGCATGGAACGCTTTTCCACCTTTTTGTGTCTTCTTCAATTTCTTTCATGAGCGTTCTGTATTTCCTCGAGTACAGATCCTTTACCTCTTCGGTTAGGTTTATTCCCAGATATCTTATGGTTCTTGGTGCTACAGTAAATGGAATCGATTCTCTAATTTCCCTTTCCATATTTTCATTGTTAGTGTATAGGAAAGCCACTGATTTCTGTGCATTGATTTTGTATCCTGCCACATGACTGAATTACTGTATGAGTTCTAGTAGTTTGGGGGTGGAGTCTTTTGGGTTTTCCATATAAAGTATCATATCATCTGTGAAGAGAGAGAGTTTGACTTCTTCATTGCCAATTTGAATACCTTTTATTTCTTTTTGTTGTCTGATTGCTATCACTAGGACTTCTAGTACTATGTTGAACAAGAGTGGTGAGAATGGGTATCCTTGCCGCGTTCCTGATCTCAAAGGGTAGGCTGTCAGCTTTTCCCCCATTGAGAATGATATTTGCTGTGAGCTTTTCATAGATAGATTTTATGATGTTGATGGATGTTCCTCCTATCCCTATATTTTGAAGAGTTTTAATCAGGAACGTATGCTGAATTTCATCAAATGCTTTTTCTGCATCAATTGAGAGGACTATGTGGTTCTTCTCTCTTCTCTTATTGATTTGTTCTATCACATTGATTGATTTATGAATGTTGAACAATCTTTGCATCCCAGGGATAAATCCCACCTGGTCATGGTGGATAATATTTTTAATGTGTTGTTGGATCCTATTAGCTAGGATCTTGTTGAGAATCTTGGCATCCATATTCATCAGGGATATTGTTCTGAAACTCTCCTTTTTGGTTGGGTCTTTGCCTGGTTTGGGGATCAGGGTAATGCTGGCTTCATAGAAAGATTCTGACAGTTTTTCTTCTGTTTCTATTTTTTGAAAAAGTTTCAGGAGAATAGCTATTATTTCTTTCTTCTTTGAATGTTTGGTAGAATTCCCGAGGGAATCCATCAGGTCTTGGGCTCAGCTCTTGTTTTTGGGGAGGTTTTTGATCACTTCTTCAATTCCTAGATACTGGTCTATTTGGGTTGTCAATTTCTTCTTGTTTTAGTCTTGGAAGTTTATAGATTTACAGGAATACATCCATTTCTTTAGGTTGCTTTACATATTGGTGTATAGCTATTGATGATAATTTCTGATGATTGTTTCTATTTCCTTGGGGATAGTTGTGATCTCTCCCCTTTCATTCATGATTTTATTAATTTGGGTCCTCTCTCTTTTCTTTTGGATTAGTTTGGCCAATGCTTTGTTGATTTTATTGATTCTTTCAAAAAACCATCTTCTGGTTTTGTTGATGGTTCTACTGTATCTCTAGTTTCTAACTCATTGATCTCTGCTCTAATCTTGATTATTTCCCTTCTAGTATGTGTGGTTGGCTTAATTTGTTGCTGATTTTCCAGTTCTTTAAGTCGTAAAGAGAGCTGGTGTATTTAGTATTTTTCAAATTTTTTGAAAAATTTTTTGAGGCTTCGATAGCTATGTATTTCTCCCTTCAGACCGCCTTTGCCATATCCCATATATTTTAGACCAATGTGTCTTCATTCCCACTGGTTTATGAATTGTTTAAGTTCTTCTTTGATTTCCTGGTTGATACAAACATTCTTGAGCAGGTTGGTCTTTAGCCTCCAAGTGTTTGAATTCTTTCCAAACTTTTTCTCGTGGTTGAGTTCCAGTTTCAAAGCATTGTGGTCTGAGAATATGCAGGGAATCATCTAAATCTTTTGGAATTGGTTGAGTCTTGATTTGTGACCCAGTATGTGGTCTATTCTGGAGAAAGTTCCATGTGCACTTGAGAAGAATGAGTATTCTGTTGTTTTAGGGTGGAATGTTCTGTACATAGCTATGAGGTCCATTTGGTCCAATGTGTCATTCAAAGCTCTTGTTTCTTTATTGGTTTTCTGTTTGGATGATTTGGCTGTTACTGAGAACCATGTCTTGAGATTTCTTATAATTAATGTACTCATATCAATATAACTTTTTATTTTGATTAACAGTTGGCTTATGTAGTTGCCTGCTCCTATATTGGGGGCATAAATATTTACAATTGTTAGATCTTCTTGGAGGATAGACCCTTTAGGAATGATGTAGTGTCCTTCTGTATCTCTGACTACAGTCTTTAGATGAAAATCTAATTTATCTGATATGAGAATTGCTACCCCAGCTTTCTTTTGAGACCCGTTGGCATGAAAGATGGTTCTCCATCCTTTCACTTTCAGTCTGGATGTATCTTTTGGTTACAAATATGTCTCTTGTAGATAGCATATGGACAGGTCCTGTCGTTTTATCCAGTCTGCAACCCTGTGCCATTTTATGGGAGAATTTAGGCCATTCATGCTGGGAGTGATTATTGAAAGATAAGTGTTTATTGACATCATGTTGCCTGTGTACTCCTTGTTTCTAGAGATTGTAAATTTCTGTTCTAAGTCACTCATGAGATCTTTCTACTTTTATAGAACCCCCTTTAATATTTCCTGGAGTGCCGGCCTGGTGGTCACATACTCTTTTAATCCTTGCCAGTCTTGATAGCTCTTTATCTCTCCATCCATTTTGGAAGTCAGCCTTGCTGGATAAAGTATTCTTGGCTGCATGTTCTTCTCATTTAGTGCCCTGAATATATCATGCCAGTCCTTTCTGCCTTGCCAGGTTTCTGTGGACAGGTCTGACGTTATTCTGATGGACCTTCCTCTGTATATAAGGAATCTTTTCCCCCTAACTGCCCTCAGGACCTCTTGTCTAAAATTATAATTCGTGAATTTCACAATGATGTGTCTACATATTTTTATAGACTCGTTAATCTTGGGGGGAGTCTTTTCTGCCTCTAGGACACACTTGTTCCATTCCTCAGATTGGGAAAATTTTCACCCAGAATTTGTTCAGCTATATCTTCTAGTCTTCTATCTTTCTCCACCCCCTTCAGGGATTCCAATAATTCTGGCGTTGGAACGTTTCATGGCATCATTTATTTCCCTAAGTCTGTTCTCATGGTTTCTAAGCAGTTTGTTCTAGGTCTCCTCCTGACCTTTCTTCTCTATCACTTTGTTCTCTAGATCACTAATTCTATCCTCTGTCTTAGCTACCCTAGCTGTTAGACTATTAAATTAGATTGGATCTCACTGATAGCATTTTTAACATCAGCCATATTGGCTCTAAGTCCTTCCCATAGAGATTCCATGTTGTCACTAATGTTTTTCTCCAACCTATCCATTTCATGGATAATTGTTACCTTGAATTCCCTTTCCAACATATTGTTTATGTCCCTATCCAATAGTTCTGAGGGAGAGGGTGCAATCTCTGGGTTTTTCCTCTGTTGGGTGTTTCTCATACTAGTTATTCTGATAAGAAGTGGTTGAGGGCATGTATAGCTGAATATATAAATCATGATCCAAGCAAGGTGTACCCTGGAAAGTTTTGAAGCAATCAGAATTCACCACCAAATGAAAGAAAAAAGAAAAGAAGAGAGAGAGAGAGAAAGAGGAAAAAAAAAAAAGAGAAATCCCAGCCCAAATGAGCCCCCAAAGTAAGATGTGTAAGGTAAACAGACATGAACAAAAAGACTGACAAAAGTAAATGTCAAGAAAAAAAAAGAATCCAGCCAAAATGAATCCCAAGAATAAGATGTATTAGAACAAAAACAAATTCACAGAGACATTGACAGAAGAATAAAATGGGAGGGCGGTTGTAAATCCTTGATGTGGGTGAGGAAGTTTATTTTGGTTCCTCCTGGGTGTATCTTGTTATCTTTGTTAAAGGACGTAACTTTCCAGAGATACAGGGAAATTAAAACTGGTTTATATATGGGGGTAGTATTGAATAGAGAAAAAGGATTACCTTGGAGCTTACATCTATATGTATACTAAAAAAAAAAGGAAAAGAAAAAGAGAAGAAAAAGAAAGAGAGACACAGGAATATGTATGAAAAAAAATCAAGTTAAAAAGTTATTATGGAATATGTTGTTTTAAACCTCTACTTGTAATGATAAGTGATTATGTAATGGCAAAAGATTAAATGAACAAGAATAATGAGAATGAATTTAAAAAAGTTGTATCTATGAAATATACAGGTTTGGGGGCAATGCTGGGAGCCTGATATATTGTTTTCCCCTGATGATGGGGTTTTTCAGTTTAGTGGGGAACTTGTGGTTATTGTCCTCTTGTTTTTGGCTTCTCTTCTGGGGGAGGGGCCTTCCACTCAGCACTGTTTTCTAGTCAATCTTGCTTGGGTTGAGTAGCCCTGCAGGCTATCAAGGGGTTGGGCTCTGTGGAAACCGGTTTTTCAGGCTTTTGCTCTCTGGAGGTTTTTGTCCTTTTGAGGCTTTTTGTGGCTCTTTGGAGGGTCCAAGCAAAGAATCTGCCTATTCTCAGACCTCCTCCTTAGAGAAAAGCCTCAGTCTGCTCCCCTCTGGGTGGTCCAGAACACAGACACTCCCCCTCTGCAGACTCTGCTGCACACCACAGCCTCCCACAGGCGGTGCTCCGTCCCAGCCACTGTCCCAGTGTTCGCCCAAGGCCCCCGCCTGTCACTGTACCCCCTTTCCACAAAAACTGTGAGTGATATTGGTCCTGGGAGCCCACTTCCAGTGGCTGCCATTGCCAGGACTGCTTTCTGGAGTCCAGGCCCATGCTGGGTGTGCTCACACCAAGTTCTCTTGTAATGCCCTCGATTTCAAATCCGAGAGACCACCGAGGAGCCGATACCAATGCAAACGCACGAGGGTTTATTTGCAAGCTCGAGCTTGAGCCCAAGTATATCCGACACAGCGGGATCAGGACTTGGACCCCTAGGTCAAGGGGCATAACAGTTTTATAGGGGCCAGTGGTCACACAGAAAGTTGCATAGTCATGTCGGTCCACACGCAGGTGGCCAATGAGGTTGTAACACACGCAGAAAGTTGCATAGTCATGTCAGTCCACAAACAGGTGGCCAATTGAATCACAATTTACCCTATAGTAACCGTTTGAACTAGCCTATTAATCTGGTCTAAATTGGCGCGCAAGTTTGGCGGGTAAGGTAACTGTTTGAACTAGCCTATTACTCCAGTTGCAAGTTTGGCAGGCAAAAGGAGGGGTTTACATCCTGCGGCAGTTAGGGGTTCCGCATTCCTATCGGCTAACTCAAACTGGTTCAAAGAGCGGCTAGGCAATGTCTGACATTCTGTGACCTTTCTCAGGAGCAGGTCATGTAGGGGTTATATACAAGATGACAGGTGTAGCACAAAATGAAGTTGGCCTTGTTCTGCTCTCTCACTCTCAGGAGCACACAGGAGTGCACTCAGATTCTATGGAGGATCAATGGAGGATCGCTGGCTGTTGCTCACATCAAGCTCTCTCAGTTGCAGGTGGGATTGCGCCCAGCCCAGTGGCAGAGCAGGGAGTGGAAAGCCATGGACTCAGGGACGACAGACTGGAGGCTCCTCCAGATTCCCTCTGACACGGGTGGTTGCCAGCAGTAGCCATCCTGGGTCTGTGGGCCTAGGCCCGTGCCTGTGCCCACTTGAATCCACCAGTTGCCCTCAAGATCTTTTGCTCTTTTCGAGTGCTTTTAACCAGACTCCAAGTTAATGCTGTTTCCAAATCACAGGGCACTTCCGTATTGGGGTATTACTTCCTTGAGTCCCTTCTGGTGGCTCCCTCCACCTTCTGTTTATCCTCTGATATCAATCCAAGCATTCTCACTCTGCTTTACCTCTCCACTGCTGTCTTCTGCCCTCGTAGAGATCCAGAAGGGTATAATCTTCCATCTCAGGCTCATTTCACGGGTGTTCAGAGTATTCTAGTAGATATTTAGCTCACTTTAGGGAATTGGTTGAAACAGGGTCTCCTACTTCTCTGCCATCTTGCCTCCATCCTCAAATAGTGGGTAATTTTTTGAGGAAGTTTAATCTGGCTCCAAAGGTAACTCAAGCAGTGTTAAAACCACACAAAGATAATCCCAGAATACTAAAGTGTCCCTTTCTTTTCTTTTTCAAGGTTTATTTGTTTATTTTACAGAGAAAAAGAGAGAGAGTGCAAGCATGAGTGGGAAGGGCAAGGGAAGAGGGAGGGAGAATCCCAAGAATACTTGGCACTGAGCATGGGGCACAATGTGGGGCCTGATCTCACAACATTGAAATCACGACCTGAGCTGAAACCAAGAGTTGGACACTTAAGTGACTAGGCCATCCAGGTGTCTCTAAAGTGTCCTTTTCATAAAAAGTTATTCCATATGCAATTCAAGCCAGAAATATAATAATAATAATAATAGTAATAATAATAAGAAGAAGAAGTGAAGAAGAAGAAGGAGGAGGAAGAGGAAGAGAACGAGGAGGAGGAGGAGGAGGAGGAGGAGGACACTCTAGAGAAAATGAAACAATGGAAACTGAGGTCAATCCTTCATTAGGATTTGACCAATTTTGGCTTTTCAACTCCTGTGACCACATAGGCCAGTCTTTCTCTAAGTGTTAACCATCACTCTCTTCCTGAAATTCATCCACTTTGACTTCAACAAACTGGTGAGTCCTCTTAGTTCTAACCTGTGACTGTCCTCACTCTGTTTAAATTATTTCATTAAAAATATATTCAGTGCCTAATATGTGATTTTGCTATACTAGTCGCTGTTAAATGGAATCATGTGTAAAATATGGTCTTGGTTCCCCTATAAGGATTTTACATTTAATTTAAGAAATAGACATGCTCAGAAACAAATAATGACTATAATAACAAGCACTTTTCCCAGAGTTTACTATCTTCTAGAAGCTCTTACAATTTATAAGTGTTCTCTTATGTAACCCTCTAAAGTGAGTACTATCTATATGTGTTATAACAACCTCATGAATTATTATTGTTATCTCTAGTGTATAACAGATTAAAATGAGGTAAAGAGAAATTAAGGGACTTCTCCAAGGTCACAAATTTAGTAAATATATTTTTTAAAAGGTGAAACATAATAAAATATAGATCAGCAAAAAGTATTATTTTAGCACAGAAAAAAAGATTTGTTTTGATTAGGGAATGTAGGGATGGCTTTCTGGAACAGGTGACTTTGGGGCTGGGCCCTGGATACTGCAATATAAGTTTTCTCTGACTGCTTCTTTGCACAGCAGTTCGCTAGCTCCATTTCTATTGCTCACCGATTAAATATTGGCACCAAAGTTAAGCCAAGATCTTTTTCTGTTTTTCTCTATTCCCTTCCTTTTCCATATACCCGTGATGATCTGAAGTATTGCTGGAATTTCTTTATTTCATTCATTCATTAACACTTTACATCCCTGAAAATTATGGAAGACTCCAAAGAGCTTTTATTTAAGTGGGTTTTATCTATTAATATCTTCTATATTTGAGGGGTGCCTGGGTGGCTCAGTGGGTTAAAGCCTCTGGCTTCGGCTCAGGTCATGATCTCAGGGTCCTAGGATTGTGCCCCACATTGGGCTTTCTGCTCCCTCTCTCCCTGCCTACCTCTCTGCCTACTTGCGATCTCTCTCTCTGTCAAATAAATAAATAAAATCTTTAAGAAAAAATATCTTCTATACTTGAAATTAAAATTGGGAAAATTAACAACTTATTAATTAACTTTAAAATAATAATAAGACAATTGCATCTTGACATAAATATTTTCTGAAAAGCAATTATATTTTCCAAAATGACAATGAATGTAGTGAGAACAGTGATACTGCTTTACATTTTTAAAATATCTTCAATGTCTGGCTTAATAGAAAACTACTGGATTTCCCTCTCTGTTTCTGTATCTGGTCCACTTTAATAAATTGTTTTGGTTGAAAAATATTAAAAAATTAACCTCATGTAGACATCTACTTAAAAAATGAAGGAACATTTTAATGGTCTTTTAAGACAACTAGATATTTTCCTTTGATACCACATAGAAACTCAACAAGAAATGGGGTTTTCTTAACAGTTGGACAGAAAAGAACTTTATTTGTGGATGCTGAAATTATTTGTTGGCATATAAGAAATCAGAGAAGTAAATATGAAGTATGCAAGCAAAGGTTTTTTAAAGGTTATTCACATTGTGGACTCTGAAGCCACATGGTTGAAATTTTCATCCTCACTTACATTAAAATCCACTGGTCTCTCTTGCACTTTCAGTGGCTCTTTTACACATGTGTAATTTCCTAACATCATGTGTGGGTCATTTGAAAAATTTCCATAGAGCTATGCTGATCTTCCAAATACTGAAATATTCCATAATACAATATGAAAAATCACATTCATTACTATGATCACTAGTCTCATCAGAAACTATTTCATGTATTGAGAAGCTGTCAGACTGATAGTGATACATACATGTTTTCCAAAATTATAATTTTTCACTGGAATGCTCAAATTTTACCATTGGGAATAAATATTATCAGTTATTTTCCTTGAGGTTATAAATTCACTTATATAATTTTCAATAAAATATCTGCCAAATGCCAGAGTCTGATAACCATAGCTTGTCTGTCAGTTGTTCTTTCAATAAAATAAAGTATCTAGTTTGGCTCTCAACTTAGTCACACAAGTCCTTTCTGTGAAGAGATAACTGTGATGCTGTGGTGTATGACAGAAGCAGTTTAACCAAAAGGCATGGCTTTCAGTCCCCACCATAAGAGACAAGTAGATGAAGGACAGTCCCTCCCTTCTGATGAGAGTCTTTAATGTAAGAGGCCTCAAAATGCCCAGGTGGGGACCAGTGAAAACTGAATGAGCCATATAATAGCTAACTGACTCTATTTAGCTCCATTTTATCTCAAGTTTCTGACCAATGCTAGAAACTTGAACTTGTAAGAAACATGAGCAGCTGAAACCTGCTGAGAGGTAGACATGAATAAACTATTCAACTTCCTGTTTTCTGCTATTGGGTTTTTACCTTCTTGTAAATGTTACTTACAGAAGAGCTTGAGACCCACTAAAGCTTTCTGATTTGGGGGGGTATTAATGATAAAGCATATCCTATGTTTCAACCCACACTCAGTATGTTCAGTCTTTTATGAAAATGACATATGCCTCCTTCATCAAGCCTTTAAAAAGTTCAATTGGGGACATATGTTTTAGGATTTTCCTATCCAATTCTAGGATATTGTATTCTCTTTAGTAAAACTTTGTTGCTTCAGACTGTTGTAATCTTATTGTCCACTCTCTAGTCTCTAATATCATATTGCCAGTGTTATTCTAAATGCATCTCTGAAAACATCCCTTTCCTGTTCAAAAAGTTCTCCTAGTGAAACTGGATAGAAATTTTACTTATCTTCTCTACCTCATGAAATTAAATCTCATTCTTCAAGGTCAAATATTTGCATTGCCTGACACACCGCAGTGCTTAATCAGTGGTAACTATCTTGAAATTCCTAAGTTAAAATATCACTTTATCTCAGAAACCCTCCTTGATTACCCAGTTTGTATGCCCATTTAAAAAATAGTGCATAGCTAATCTATAAAACACAGTGTTCTGGCAATAGATAGAGCAATGAGCAACACATGTAATAATTCTGTCCTCGGGAAACTTAGTCAACTGCAGAGATACTCTTTTTTTTTTTTTTTTTTTTGCAAGTACACTGTGAGTTTTTATTCCATTCTTTTCTTTTCAAAATGCTGGTCAAAACCCTCTAGTATGGATTTTGCACAGTTACACAGTTTTGTTTTGTTTTATTTTGTTTTTTACTTCTTTTTTTCAGTGTTCCAAGATTCATTGTTTATGAAAAGGGAATTGGGGGAAATCGGAAGGGGAGATGAACCATGAGAGACTGTGCACTCTGAGAAACAAACTGAGGGTTTTAGAGGGGAGATGGGTGGGGGGATGGGTGAGCCTGGTGATGGGTATTAAGGAGGGCACGTATGGCATGGAGGATTGCAGAGATACTTAAGCAAAAAATAAATCCATAATATAATGTTGGGTAGTGATAAGAACTATGAAGAAAGATAAACAAGTAACTGAGGGCTAGAGTGGTAAGCTCATTTAGATGGCAGTGATAAACAGAGAGCCAGATAACCAAAGAAATGTCTGGCCATGTAGAAATTCAGACATATTAAAGTAGCTTAGACAAAGAGTAGAAATGGAGTAGATAGATTTAAAATAACTTATTTTCATCATCACTTCTAATAGCACTTTAGTTTTATGACTACTACCACGTAATGCTTGACATAGACAAATCAGGATTGCAAGTTGTTTGAAAGCAAAAATTGTATCTTATCTCTATGTATTCCCAGTGCCAAGAATGGTGACTGTCTGAGTGGGAGCTTGGTACATGCTCACTCTTTAACTTCCTAAACCTTCTCTCTGCACAGATCTGTGACATTTGCATGATACTTCCTGTATAGGTCGAATCTATTCTGAGCCTCTTTCATTCTCCTCTCAGTGTTCCCGGCAGGCTTACAACACACCTTTGTAATAAATGAGCTTACACAGCCATTCTATTAATCACATAACAATTGTCAGTTCCAAATTAACTGCATGTGGAAAAATTAGATCCTCAAATAATTATGTGTAATCGGCTGCTTGAACTAAATAAGATTTAAGTGGTCATTTGCTCCAGAAACTAGCCCAAAAAGCCAACAGTTGGCTAATTTTATGTGTAATGAACTGTGTCTATTATTTCACCACCTGCAGCTAATTGTCTATAGATAATTATACCTTAAGAATGGAAAACTGCCCTGGGAAAGTTGAGCCTTAGTGGGGTCCAATATACTTTATCTAAAAGGCCTCTTATTTTAAGCAAGAAAAAAGAATCTGTTAGAAACAATTACACAAAAATGAAGATTGCCTCAAGTGCCAGGGTCTTTTTAAAGACATTGGTGTTGCAAGTTGATTTACATATCTGCATTTGTGTTGACCTAAAGTTTGTCTGAAAAGCAGCAGCCATAGGTCATCTCTCAGAATTTGTACCACTATCCTTCACTCACATGATCTAAAGATGTATCCAGATGATTATAGGACTGTATATTTATAAAATATAAACAGCCTATTTACTGGGCTTTCATTACTTCACTATTCAAATCAACCTACTGGGATTAGATATTCTCATGTTAAAATAAAATTGTTCTTTAGCAGATGTCTAAGGAGAAAACAAAGTAAAGAGGGATGTGGGACTCAAACCTTGGACTTTGTATATTTGGTAAAATATTCCTAGCATTAGGGGCACCTGGGTGGCTCAGTGGTTTAAGCCTCTGCCTTCGGCTCAGGCCATGATCTCAGGGTCCTAGGATGGAGCCCCGCATCAGGCTCTCTGCTCAGCGGGGAGCCTGTTTCCCCCTCTCCCTCTGCCTGCTTCTCTGCCTACTTGTGATCTCTTTCTCTCTGTCAAATAAATAAATCTTTAAAAAAAAATATTCCTAGCATTAATTATAGGGCAAACATGCACACTTACAGAACTTTAAATTGTTTTTAAAATTGCTTCAAACTAATTGCTTAATATTCCAAAAAGAAGTCTATGTTAATTACATACCTCATAATTGAGGTCTGGGACTTTTGCATGACATCTCATGGCCAACTTGAAATTCAATGCCAAAAGGTAATTTAAAAATGAATGGATATCAAAAGCATTTATGTTTCAAAGGAGAAGCTTCAATCCACTACTCATATAATGGGAAAGAAAAAAGCCTGTAACCCTAAAGTAGTTCAAATTATCATCTCAGAAGTTCTTTGTAAATGAACATTGCAGTGTAACGTTATTGATATTCATCCTTAAACCAATAAAAAGAGCTAATCAATTAATTCACATAGTGTGGTTAAATTGAGGTAGAAATGAATAGATGGTGAGAATTCTGACTGAGCTCCATCTGTATGGCTACACATTAACTTTGTTATTTTGGGAAAAGTAGTTAACCTCTCTGAGCCATATCTGTACAATGAGAACAATCTTGACAATTTACCAGAGCATTTGAGATAATTGAGATAAAACTATATATTTAAGTGCTTTCTGAAATGTGATATCCCATAGTAAGATACTGTAAGATGGTATAATAGAAATAACACTAAACATAGAATGAGAAGAGATGTTTTTGGGTCCTAACATTCCACTTATTGGACATATTCTCTTGATAAATGTGTAGACAAATGAATGCATAAATGAATGAATGAATAAATTGCATCAACCATTATTCATTGAACCACATGGTACTTGGCATTCTAATAGGCACTCCTGACATAAAAGTATATCAGGAATATTCTCTTCCCCGCAAACTTGAAGAAGGAAGGGTAACAAGAAAACAAATGGCTTGTTATGCAGCAATAGATAACTGTAACATTATGGAACCCATTCATGGACATCAAACATTAAATCCAGCTTCATTTAACATTTTGATGTTAAGCACATCACTTGGGATAAAGTGCATACTAATCAACTATACACAAGGCAATTTAAAAATTATGTAATTCCCACACACCAGGTAAGTAACAGTAAAGGTAAAGCATTCTAAAAGAAAAGTATCTACAGGTTATTATCAGGTTTCCCTGGGTTAAATTAAAAAATACATACAGGATCTTGTAAAGTTGTAAAAATTAATAATATTGTAGAACAAAAGGAAAAATAATTAACCAAAGCATATTATGCCATAGATTTATTAGCCTGTTCAGCATGGCTCTTTCAATTAAATGTGAAGTCCTTTTCTTTATTTTTTTTAAAGATTTTATTTATTTATTTGACAGAGAGAGGGAGATCACAAGTAGGCAGAGAGGCAGGCAGAGAGAGAGGGGGAAGCAGGCTCCCCGTTGAGCAGAGAGCCTGATGCGGCACTTGATCCCAGGACCGTGAGATCATGACCTGAGCTGAAGAGAGAGGCTCAACCCACTAAGCTACCCAAGCTCCCTGTGAAGTCCTTTTCAACATAGTACTCAAATAAAATAGGTTTTTATAATCATTTCTTTGTCTTTGGAATCACTAATATCAATTTTAGTCCATTTAGGTTATTAATCAACACAATATATTACTTTACCTACCCATTGATAATTTCCTGTTTTAACATTTATGCTTCTCCAGAATGCGAAAGAAATAATTTTGTGTAAAGTTACTTATAATGTTTAAAAATTATAATTAATTTCAAAAAAAGAGAAGCTTGCTTTCCTTTAAATCCAAGATGGTTTTTTCCAGGTGATTAAGATCCAAGAACAGAATTTGAATACACTCAAAATGTGGGGGGAAAAAAGTATGGTTCTTAAACCTATGACTGACAAACCACGTTATATAATTTCCTCTGATTCTCATATCATTATTCTATACACGGAGAGAACAGAAATTCATCTGCTACTTTAAAGGTTAATGCCTATATGATGAGGGAATTGATTTAAAAAAAAGCAGTGAGGATTACTCTGAAGGAAGATCAAACACTTCCATTAAGAATTTAGTATTAACTGGGATCAGACAAACTTTATCTGAGAGCAAATGAATGGGACTGATGAGGTCCAAAGCACTCAAGAAAGAAGGTTCTCCCATTGCAGTGAGCACATCTTGTAACCTCAGAAGTTAGTTTTCTTAAATTTGACATTCCAAATGAGAGTCAAAGGTGAAGCATTGTAATGCAAACTTTGTTAAGAAATACAATGGCCAGTTAACTATGTTTTCCAACTCCTATATATCTGAAAGCAAGAAAAAGACAACATTTTGAATTTCATATGCCTCAGATTTTTCATCTTTAATCATTTCTGCTCACCAGTCTGGAGTAAAGATTCTCCCATCTGTTGTGAAGGAAGAATTTTCTCTACCCTTCAAGATCCTTCTAGCTGGACTAAGAATCAAATTAACATGCAGATTAACAGGAGAAAATCAAATTTAATAGTGTACATACAAGGAATTCACACAGACATGGGAATTCCAAAGACAATGGGGCAATATGATGCTTATATGAGCTCAGGAGTCTGAAGGTACGAAGGAGAGAAAGACTAGTAGCAGAAAGTTGAAGGGAGATATTTGGAAAGCAAAGTTGCCCTGTTATGTAGATAAGTCTCTTAGTTAAAGAGAAATCTTTGTTAATAGGTTTCTTCCTGGTATAAGTAGGCAGTTGAAGGGGAGGTAAAGAGCTTTTTCTGAATCTGCTAGGTTTGGACTGCTTTGAACTCAAAATAATGTTCATACCAAAGTGGCCCATCTTGGGGTGGCCTGCCCTTTGGCCCCTACAGGACAAAAAAAATTTTTTCCCCTCAACCAAAAATCATTTCCAGTCCTCAATACCTTTTTTAGCCAAAAACACGTATCTTACATCTTACTCTTGCATACAGAGTTGTCTCCCTTATTATTTCTAGTCATCTTATTTATTAGAATTCTTAACTCTTAGAAACCTTAATTTATAGTAAAAACTACCCTACAACTGTTAAAAGCTGTATATGTAAAAAATAAATTCTACAATTATAAAAAAACTAAGTAGTAAGCTATTATGAACTATTTCCTATAACAGTATTCTTTAGCAAATTTATTAATACATTTCATAATTTCTAAAAACATGATTCATAATACAATCTTTCAATAAATCACAAAACATGTTTACTAAAAAACCTATAATTATTTTTAGTTTCTCTGTAATAAGACAAAAGTAGATAGACCAGGGCACCTGGGTGGCTCAATCGGTTAAGAATTTGACTCTTGATTTCAGCTTGTCATGATCTCAGGATTCTCTCTCTCCCTCTGCCCCCTCTTCCCTCTCTCTAAAAAAAGTAGATAAATCTATGTTTAGTACTTAATGTTTCATTATAATCTTATTTGGAAGTGATCTAGATATTCAATAAATTTAACTTAACTCATTTTTTAACTTAACAAAACTTTTAAGTTTCAGATCATCAAAGATTTTGAAGCTATTTAAAAGTTTTACTTACAGGGGCACCTGAGAGGCTCAGTCCTTAAGTGGCTGTTTTAAGCTCAGGTCATGATCCCAGAGTCCTGGGATCAAGCCCCCTGTAGGGCTCCCTGCTCAGCTCCCTTTCCTGCTCCCCCTGATTGTGCACTCAATCTCTCTCTGTCAAATAAATAAATAAAATCTTTAAAAACATTTTAGTTTTATTTACATCTATTTAATTTACTTGTTCTTAACAATTATGTTTGGATTACCTATAAAACTTTATGAAGCATTATTCTAAGTGAGTTCTTGACAAATTTTGCAACAGAGAAAACATGAATTCATTTGACTTTTAGCAAATACAGGTAGACTAAAAGTTTTATTTTAATGCTGAGAACCATAAAGACATGTCTATTTTAATTAAACCAACAACCTTAAATTAGTTTTAATACCAAACATTTTCCCAGATGACATGAATTTGAAAAACATTTGGGTTAGTTTCTATCTTTGAGTTTTGGAATGCCTTCAAACCAACTAAATAGAGCTCTTCTACAAATTAGCAATACAACCTGGAGGTATAGAAAATATGTCACATTTGTAACACATATGGACACACCACAGGTAAGATACAAACAAAAATCTTACAGCTTTTGCTTTGACTAATATTTGTGCAGAGGTCATTAAGGGCCTAATTTCCAAAAGTGTCCCTTTTTTTTGTTTTTGTTTTTGTTTTGTTTTATGAACAACTTCCTCCTCAAGTTTGTATTTCAAAGAATTGTTCTCAGGTCCTAGAGAAGATGGGGGGAGCATATGGAGAAAATTTACATCACAGAGGCATAGAGAAATTATTCAAGTTTTCTCCAAGGTGATTTGGAGCATAACTGCCTGTTGTCAGGGGTGCTAGAATCTGGGTACAAGAGCCCTTTTAGCAGTTTGTATTTTAAAAAACCTTCTCCCCCCCCCTTTTTTTTTCCTTCAGTCTCAGGTAATGGTGAGCTGTGTTTATATTTCAAAGGTATAATAAGATTTATAATTTCAAGGGGTAGAGAAAGAATGTAGTTTTTCCCCAGGGTTTTAGGGTAACTCTTATTTTAAATTTACCTTTATTAAAGTACAGGACAAAAAAATAAAATACAAGATAATATTGTTCTGATAGTTTTATCTTTCATAATATCCACAAATATGTTAAGAGAATAGGTAAGGTTTGGGGGTTGGTAAAGATAGGTGGGCTTTGACTTATTTCTAAAGTTGCATTTCTGGCTTTGTAGAGATTTGTAAAACAAAGATAGTGTTTCTAATTCCCCAAAGACCTGGATTATAGCCTGAATATCAAGGGACTGGCCTGCTTTTTAACTAAATTTGCTTCTTTATACAAGGGAGATTTTTTTAAAGATTTACTTATGTGAGAGAGAGAGAGAGAGCTAGCACAGGTGTCTGCGTGAGTGGGGAAAGGGGTAGAGGCTGAGAATCTGGAAGCTGACTCCCTGCTGAGCTACACCTCCCAACCTTTGAGATCCTGACCTGAGAGGAAACCAAAACTCAGACACCCAATCAACTGAGCCACCCAAGTGCCCCTCTATCAGGGAGATTTTTTTTTTTTTACTTTTTAAAAATATTTTATTTATTTATTTGACAGAGTGAGAGACAGAGAGGGGGAAGTAGGCTCCCTGCTGAGCAGAGAGCCTGATGAGGGGTTCGATCCCAGGACCCTGAGATCATGACCTGAGCTGAAGGCAGAGGCTTTAACCCACTGAGCCACTCAGGTACCCCGTGATTTTAGACTTTATAAATTCTACCTGAACCTGCCACACTCATTTCACCATCAGCTGATCAATATATTTACCTCCTGAATGGTGAAGCATTGTTGGTTTCAGTCCCAATGTGAGACTAAAAAGGATATAGCTTTGCCTTTGAAAAGCTCCTCAAAATCATTGTTTTAATGTTTTTTGGTTGGTGAAGCGGGAAAATAGACACTTAGGCTTCAAAATCTTAAGTCTAGATTTTGCTCCCCCCTTGTGTGAAACTAATTTATGTTGGGGAGGATATATTTTTTGAATCTCTTCCTGTGTGAGGTTTTACTTCTGACACTACACCAAAGTGATGTCTTGGTTCTGATTCTGAATATTTGCTTGTTACATTTTCAAAGATCTAATTGGACACTGAAACTTTTCATTTTTTTTCTATTCATAGGGAAAATCCATTTTTTTTTAAGTAAGAAACTTTTCCTGACACTAAACATGAAAGTACAGGAAGTAAGTTTCATTCTAATAGGATTTAAGGGAAAATACAATGGTTGCTTATGAGTACTTCCCATCTCTGTCCACGTTCCTGTATCCACCAGAAATAAAAGGGCCAGATCGGAAGCTCTGTAAGTTGTCCTCAGACTGAGCCTTCCAGATCCTTAAGGAAGAGCAGGGTGAGAATGACTGGGGCAGAAAAGTGATCTGAGAACATTGAATTAGTTTTAATTTAGTCTGGTGTTTGGTTACTTGGCATCTAGAGAACTTTTATTGCTTTTATTCTGCAACTATTTAATGGGTTAAAGTCCTGCCTTAAAATACTCTAGGGGATCAGGGAGATTTTTAACTAAAATGAGAATCAAAAGATTTATATTTTTGTAAAGTCTGTTTTAACAAAACCCTTCTTTCTGGGCATCCAATTCACCTTGGCTTCTCTTGACCCCTGAATTTTGACATCTTGCAGGTCATTTGCAGGAAGGCCTAGGAGAAATTTTGGTCCTGTTGCCTCTGTGACGGGGAGTTATGAATAGTCATTTATCTTTTTTTTTTTTTTTAAAGATTTTATTTATTTGACAGAGAGAAACACAGCGAGAGAGGGAACACAAGCAGAGGGAGTGGTAGTGGGAGAAGCAGGCTTCCTGCCGAGCAGGGAGCCCGATGCGGGGCTTGATCCCAGGACGCTGGGATCATGACCTGAGCCGAAGGCAGACGCTTAATGACTGAGCCACCCAGGCGCCCCTAGTCATTTATCTTTTTAGTTTTTCTCTAAATTCGGTAGGATCTTCTCAAAGTAGAGATTTAAAAAAAAAAGGCTTTATAATTTAAAAGATTCTGCTGCTGTCCAGGGACAAAAAGTGTTTTTCAGTGGTGGGTCTAAGGAATGTTGACACTGGCAGAGCCTAATTATCAATCTCTGGAAGGTAGTAGCAAAGTGAGCTTTACTGCACTTTCGGTGCCTTTGTTAATTCATGTATTGGCTTTCAGCATTTCCATGAGCAACTTATATACTTTGAACCTAGATATTAAGCTAGAGTGCTCCTTATAAATCTTGTATCGAAGTTAAAACATGCAGATGAGGCCAGATTTTAAGTCTCACGTCTAATTTCTAGGATTTCATCTTGTTAAGAGAGTCCCTAAGGCTAGACATTATACTAATAAGACAATTGAGAGCTCTCTATAAAGAAAACTTTTTTCTTTTAAATATAAGTGATTTAAAAGGATCCATTATCTGGCCCTTGATGAGTAAGATCTCTTAATGATGCAAACCAATAAACTTTTTAATTGCTTAATCAAAGATAAAGTAGACATCCAAAGAGGGCACAGATGATGCAGCTCCCATGATCCAAAAGTTTACTCCCAAAATTAGTCTAATAAAGGCCTTGGCTATGGATTCAAGATGGCCATGGAAGATGACTGAACTCCCCTCCTCTATAGAACACACCAAATTACACCTATTACTAGACAATTCCTCCTGAAGAAGAACTGAGGGATGACTGAATAGCTACTGAAAGATGGAGAGAATGCCAAAAGAAAAGCAAGAGAGATGGGAACATGGTAACAAAGGGAAGCCCCACCCCCAATGCTGTGAATGGTAGTGGGGATAGTACTGAAGACTGAGAACATATCCTTCTGTCCTGGGGCACAAAACAAGCCACATTTAAAAGAGCATATATAAACTAGCATATAAAAGAGACACACTGGAATTCTTCCAAGACTCACACGAGCTGTGTGAAAGCTCTCTAGGTCAGAGGGACTAGAGAACAACACAGCTTACATTCCCACTTTACCTTAAAAGCCTAGACCAGATCAGGGTCTGGACATCATAACTGGTGGATCCAGACATCACAGGGAGCTTGTGATTTCAGTATGTCCAAGTGCACAAGCCCACACCATTCCAGGTTGTGCTGGGACACACACCAAAAAAAACATGGTCTAGGGGCGCCAGGGTGGCTCAGTGGGTTAAAGCCTCTGACTTCGGCTCAGGTCATGATCTCAGGGTCCTGGGATCGAGCCCCGCATCGGGCTCTCTGCTCAGCAGGGAGCCTGCTTCCCCCTCTTTCTCTGCCTGCCTCTCTGCCTACTTGTGATCTCTCTTCTCTCTGTCAAATAAATAAATAAAATCTTTAAAAAAAAATGGTCTAAATGGGTGGAGGAACTGCAGGATCATTCTCTCCACTCCCACCTTAAAAGCCCAGACCAGAAGAGAGTACAGCTCACAGTGACCTGTGACCTCAGGGAGGGCAGGGACAAGCCCACACCAGCTACTCTGTGCCAGCCAATCTGTGGCACTAAGGGACAAGCCATGCTTTTGTGGGGTTTTTATTTTTAACTTTCATTTTTTTATTTTATTAATTTTTTTACTTTTTAAAATTTGTCTTGTTTTTTTATTTTTTTCTTTTGATTTGTTTTTTCTTGTTCTCTTTTTTCATTTTCTTCTTTTTTCTTCTTTTTGGTTTTTTTCTTTTTTTCTGTTTTCATTTCTAATCTTATTTATTTCATTTTTTTTCTTTTATTATTAATTTTTTATTTGTTCTTTTGGCAAAATTTAAGAGTAACTACCACATAAAACCACAGCACAAATCACCAAGAGCACACAGTCTGCATAGGGGATACCATAAAAAAGATGACTCCTTCAATTTAAGGAGAAATAACCATTTTTCCCAACCCATAGAAACAAACACAGAGCAGAAAGCAAAATGGGGAGGCAGAGGAATATGCTCCAAAAGAAAAAAACAAGAAAAAAATTCAGAAGGAGGAGCAAGAGGGCAGAAGGGTAGGAGACTGAAATATCATCAGGTCTCATGAATTCAGCTAGATATCAAACCATTCTGAACAGCTACAAACTCAACAGGAGATAGAAGAAGAGCAGTAATTCTAGGAACAGTAAATCAACCACTTTCCGGAAGGTAGGATGTGTGGAAAAGCAAATCCCAAGCAACAGGAAGAGAGACCGCAGGGGGAAGGGCTGGCTCCCCACAAGTGAAAGAGCAGTGGAGCACATAATCAGAACTTTCAGAAGTCTGCTCAACTGAGGGTTATCGCTCCAGAGCCTAAGCGGGGACAGTGCGCTCTCAGGACCTGCAGGGTCACAGAAAGACCAGGGGTGCCTGAGTGTGGCAGAGCTCCAAGGTATCAGAGCGAGAAACCAGCTGCAGAGATGGAGCCGAGCAGTTGGCTCCCACCTTACGCTTACTTTAAACTGTGACCCAAGGCACAGATGGGCCACTACCCTTTGAGCAGGAACCCCACAAGCAGCAGATCTGGGGAGACTCCCCTTCCTTCCTCAGGAGGAGCATGAGCACCCCGCAGGAATCTGCTGTGTTTGAAGACTGCAAATGGGGCCGAGCGGCTGAGATAGAAACACTCAGTCACAGACCAGGTGAGCACAGAGCATGGCTGGAGACCAGGGAGACGGAAGGGATTGACTGCTTTTCTCTGAGGGCGCACCGAGGCATGGGGCCCCCGAGCTCTTGGCTCCTGCAGGCTGGAGACTGGGAGGCCGCCATCTTCATTCTCTGGCCTCCAAAGCAGTATGGAAAGCGTTCAGGGTACAAAAGCTCCAAGCACAAACACAAGCAGATGACTTAGCCATGCCCCTGGCAAGGGTGGTGCAATTCTGCCTCTGGCAAAGATATTTGAGAATCACTGCAACAGGCCCCTCCCCAAGAAGACCAGCAAGAACTTCCAGCCAAGACCAAGTTCACCCATCAATGAGAACTGTGGAACTCCATGACTAGGGTAAAGAAACACATAAAATTCATAGCGTTTTCCCTTTAGTCTTTCAAAGTTAAATTTTTAAAAATTTATTTTATTTTTTATTCTATTTTTAAAAATTTTTACTCTTTCCTTTTTTAACGATTTTAACTATTTTATCTTATCAATGCCTTTTTTTTTAAGATTTTACTTATTTATTTGGTATATAGAGAGAGATCACAAATAGGTAGAGAGGCAGGCAGAGAGAGGGGAGTAAGCAGACTCCCTGCTGAGCAGAGAGCCTGATGCAGGGCTTGATCCCAAGACCCTAGATCATGACATGAGCTGAAGGCAGGGGCTTTAACCCACTGAGCCACCCAGGCGCCCCTTATCAATGACTTTTTAAACTCTTTTAAAATTTTCATTGTTATAGTAATATTTTATCTCCTCATTGTATTTAACCTTTTTCTCCCAATTACTTTTATTTTACTTTTTAAGTATTCCAAGATTCATTGTTCATGTACCACACCCAGTGCTCCATACAATACATGCCCTCCTCAATACCCACCACCAGGCTCGCCCAACCCTCCACCCTTCTCCCCTCCAAAACCTTCAGTTTGATGCTCAGAGTCCACAGTCTCTCATGCTTCATCTCTCCCTATGATTTCCCCCAATTCATGTTTCCTTTCCTTCTCACAATGTTCTCCATGTTTTTACTTTTGCTCCACATGTAAGTGAAACTATATGATAATTAACTCTCTCTGCTTGACTTATTTCACTCAGCATAATCTCTTCCAGTCCCATCCATGTCAATACAAAAGTTGGATATTCATCCATTCTGATGGAGGCATAATATTCCATTGTATATATGGACCATATCTTCTTGCTTATATACATATAGTTTTATTTCTTTAAAATTTGGGGATACAATTACTTCTAATAAATCAAAATATACTCTAAATCTAGCACATGGATTTGTTCTAGTCTCCAGCCTGATCACATTCTTCCCTTTTATTTTTTTCTTTTTCCACGACCTTCTTATCTTAAAAAATTCCTTTTTTAGAATCTTTTTTAATTTTCATCATTACAGTCATATTCCATTCCTTCATCATGTTTATCCATATTTTTAGTATAAGTTTTTCTTTCTTTAAAATTTTGGGGCATGCCTGGGTGGGTCAGTGGGTTAAAACCTCTGCCTTTGGCTCAGGTCATGATCTCAGGGTCCTGGGATCGAGCCCCGCATTGGGCTCTCTGCTCAGTGGGGAGCCTGCTTTCCCTTCTCTCTCTGCCTGCCTCTCTTGCCTACTTGTGATCTCTCTCTCTCTGTCAAATAAATAAATAAAATCTCAAATAAATAAATAAATAAATAATAAATAAATAAATGAAATTTCAGGAGGTAGTTTCTTCTAACAGTCCAAAATATACCCAAAATCAAGTGTGTGGCTCTATTCTATTCACCAGTCTAATATATATATATATATATATATATATATATATATATATATATATATTCCCCCCTAGCTTATTTATTTATTTACTTCCCCC
>CM053612.1:5670834-5682521 GCA_028646535.1 Procyon lotor | reverse complement strand
CTTATGGTTTGTCTCCCTCCCCATCCAGTTTTTCTTTTGGCTTAGCCTTGGTCTCTTAGAATCACACAAATACCTAAGAGCGATATAACTCATTGCATAGTTTTCTTGAGATGGGTGTGTGATCTAGTATCAATCTAACTCATTCTGTCACCAATTTACCCTATCACAGGTGTCTTCTTGAGGTAAAAACATTCTAATAGCTTTTTTAAAAAAAGATTTTATTTATTTATTTAAGAGAGAAAGAGAGAGCATGAATGGTAGGAAGGGCAGAGGGGGAGGGAGAGTTACAAGCAGACTCCACACTAAGTGCAGAGCCTGACTTGGGGCTCAGTCTCTCAATCCTGAGATCATGAGATCATGACCTTGAAGAGGGAGCAGAAGGCAAGCTGAGGACAAAGCAGAAGCTGGCACCCTACTCTCCCCCAACATGTGGTTTGTGTGACATTCCTCAGACACTCCTGGCTGCCCTAAAGGAAAAACAAATTGCTAACTGATAAAAATCACATCCTGCAGGACAGGAGTCTCCCTCGGTTTATAAGGTTCTAGTGATTTACAAGAAAGAAGGTTTCTTATCAATAGCCTAACTTCCAGAGACCCATAACTCAGTTTCCTGAAGCCCTAACATCACTCTCCCTACATTAAATTGAGGGAATCTGAAGCAGAAGGAAATGTAAATAAAATTGAATTTCTTTTAAACCTGCAGCCCATTGATAAGGATAATAAGTGTGATAGGAGGAATGTAACATTCCTCCAGGAAGTTCCCAACTATCTTACTGTTAATGCCTTACTAGAGGGGTAAACAAGCTTAATTGAAAATAACAAGGCCTCTGGTACCCTGTGAGTCTTCTTTAATATATGAAAGTTCTTTCTCGAAACCTTCCTTTTTACTTACCTCCCCCAACCCCGTAGTATATAATCAGCAACTCCTCACAACCCTGGTGCAACAACTCTTTCTGCCCATGGGTCCTGTCCCCATGCTTTAATAAACCACCATTTTGCACTAAAGATGCCTCAAGAATTCTTTCTTGGTCATTGGCTCGGACTCCATGCCACTGAACCTCACCCTTATTCCAAAACTACATCAACTTGAGCTGAAACCAAGAGTTGGATGTTCAACCCACTGAGACACCTAGGCACCCCCTAACAGCTTTTAAGTATTCAGCCCACCAATTTTGCAGCTTTGACTTCCAAGATGTCCCTTAGCAACAGCCTTTAATCCACATTAACGTTTGTCTAAACACATGCCAGTCTGATGAGAAGCATGAACTTACCAGTCTGTTAGGCCAGCTCAAATGGGAGGTTTATAGGTCCTAGGCCTGCAATCTGCCCTATGGTAATTCCCTTTTATGACAAATAACAAACAAGACAAAAACAAACAAACAAAAAACAAAATACATCTCTGTGAGGAATTGGATCAATAACCAAAGAGTACTGTACCAAATTTAACCAGTCACTAAGCCCAAGGAATTAGTTCCACAGGTATTTTCTCCTGGTACTCTAAATTTAGAGAGGAAAGGGACTCTAAGTACTCTTGCTCCATCAGACTCTGCAGATGGAGATTCTGGGAGGCTGACGTGGTAAGAAACCTTACCTTGTGCTAGCGAATGTCAGATTTCCCAATGATTTCTCAGTTGCATCAGTGTCCTATGCAAGTGCTGTCCAGTGAGTTAAAGTGTCCTGTCCACTACATCAACTGTCAGGGAACAAGTATTTCCTTTGCCCTTTGAGGTCCTTCCAGTTGGACTAAGAATCAAATTGACATGAGACAAAATAACAGGAGAAAATCAAGTTTAGTTTTGCACATACAGTGAATCTGTGGAGGCACGAAATTCTGAAGATACTCAGGCAATGTGAGGCTTCTAGGACATTCTGAGCTAAGGAAAGTGGTAAGGGTCTGAGGATACAAAGGGAAAAAGACCATTAGCAGGAAGGTGAAAGGAGATGTTTTGAAAACAACAATTGTTCCATGGTACAGATAAGTTTCTTAGGTAAAGGAAAATCTCCTTTAATAGGTCTCTTCCTGATGAGGCAGGCAGTTGAGAGGGAGGTACAGAGCTTTTTCTGAATCATCTGGGTTTGGATTGCTTTTAACTCAAAATAATGTTCATGTCAGCAACTTCTTTCAGGACATGTCTCCAAAGGCAAAGGAAACAAAAGCGAAAATGAACTTTTGGGACTTCATCAAGATAAAAAGCTTCTGCACAGCAAAGGAAACAGTCAAGAAAACAAACAGGCAACCCATGGAATGGGAGAAAATATTTGCAAATGACACTACAGACAAAGATCTGATATCTAAGATCTCTAAAATCTCTAAAGAAATCCTCAAACTCAACACTCAAAAAAACAGATAATCACGCCAAAAAAATGGGCAGAAAACATGAATAGACACTTCTCCAAAGAAGACATGCAAATGGCTAACAGACACAGGAAAAAATGTTCATCATCATTAGCCATCAGGGAGATTCAAATCAAAACCACACTGAGATACCACCTGACACCAGTTAGAATGGCCAAAATTAACAAGACGGTAAACAACAACTGTTGGAGAGGATGTTGAGAATGGGGAACCCTCTTCCACTGTTGGTGGATTGCAGGTTGGTGCAGCCACTTTGGAAAACGGTGTGGGATTCCTCAAGAAATTAAAAATAGAGCTACCCTATGACCCTGCAATTGCACTACTGGGTATTTACCCCAAAGAAGCAGATGCAGTACAAAGAAGGGCCACATGTATCCCAATGTTCATAGCAGCAATGCCCACAATCACCAAACTGTGGAAAGAACCAAGGTACCTTTCAACAGATGAATAGTTAAAGAAGATATGGTCCATACATACAATGGAATATTATGCCTCCATCAGAAAGGATGAATACCCAACTTTTGTATCAATATGGATGGGACTGGAAGAGATGATGCAGAGTGAAATAAGGCAAGCAGAGAGAGTCAATTATCTTATGGTTTCACTTACATGTAGAGCATAAGAAAAAACATGGAGGGCATTGTGAGAAGGAAAGGAAGGGTGAATTGGGGGAAATCAGAGGGGGAGATGAACCACGAGAGACTGTGGACTCTGAGCAACAAACTGAAGGTTTTGGAGGGGAGGAGGATGGCAGGTTGGGTGAGCCTGGTGGTGGGTATTGAGGAGGGCACATATTGCATGGAGCACAGGGTGTGGTACATGAACAATGAATCTTGGAATACTGAAAAAATAAAAGAAAAGAAATTGGAAAAAAAAATAATGTTCATGGCAAAGTCGTGCCTGTGGCCCCTACACATCCATCCTAGCCCCTACTCATGAATCTTGCCTTATATTGAAAGCCTCAGAGATGTCAGAATATGTATCTATTTCAAAACTATGCTTGCACACAGTCTGCAAATATAGCCTGACGCTCTTTTTAAGGAGTGCTGTCAGTATGACAGAGGCACAGACCACATTAGGGTTGTACATTCCTCTATTGCTCTCATCAATCCAGATGGCTTTTCTCCTTGGTTTAACCCCAGGTCCCAGGGGTACCCAGAGTCACTGTCTTTTCTCTGGTTCACTATCTGTGAACTAATTTGTGCTTCTATTTTTGAATTTTCAATATGGTATGAAAATAGAGCAGCTTTCTCTCTCTAGAAGGCTTACATGTTAGTACATTATTATTCATAAAGTGAGCAACATGCTTCCACAAACATACTTGACTCTTGCTCACCCCTTTATTTCTCTGTTTTCAAAATTTTCTTTGTTTCCTGTGTCAAACATTTATATAGCACCTGTCAAGGGCCAGTCACTATCATGTGTTTTACAAGTATTAACTTGTTTAAACCCAATGATTCTGAGGTAGTATTGTTATCATACAACAAGAAAACTGAGGCACAAAGAGGTTAAACACCATACCCAAGATCGCAAAGCTAATAAGCAGGGTTCAAACTCAATCAGTCTCGCTCCAGAGACTCTATTGTAATCAACATGCATTCTATCTGAGAGTCAAATATTTCACTAAAAACACTAAAGAAGGATGTGAGGGTTGTTTATTGTGCTAGTCTCATGTGGAAGTTACTATGAAGTGATATTAGATTAACTAACATTAATATTGACTTTTTGAGATGAGTGATTTTATACTCATCTCTGGAATTATAAATGAGGAGCAATTTATATGGCTCCAAATTGGAAATTGGCTCCAAATGAGGAGCCAATTTCTTTTCTTTTATTTTTATTAAGAAAATGTAGGGTGTGGGGGGAGTACAAGCTGATTCAAATCTTGTAGCAATCTTTATCAACTGCTAATCAGAATTAACACTCTTAGTTAAATATAGAGTTTATTTCTTCAATTCTCTGAGTGTGTTGTAATAAGTTATTGATGTTGACAAAAATTCTATCCAGAAGATATTGCACATCCCATAAGAAAAACAATTAGAATTTTATAAATCTAATTAAATAGAAATATCTTTATTTTTGTATAGTACTCTGTAAGACAAACTTGATCTCAATTTTAGAAAAAACCCAAGATATTGTTCTCCATCTATCTCTTCATATTTTTTATTATGAGGAACTGTCCTTGTAAATCTGTTTGGCTTATTTTTTCTAAGTTTAGATAATTTTATCATTTGTTAATTCCATTAGTGTATATAGTGCATTTTCCAAAATGTAACTAAAGACAAGCAGCTCTGATTTTGAAGAGTATTAATATATGAAAATGAAGGGCTTTTTCTCCTCTTTTTTTGTTCCTATACTTACAACAAATGAAAATCCTAAAATCTTGCTTTGGAACTAAGACTATCAGAATTTTAAAAGACAGAATTTATTCCTGGATAACAGCTAGAGAGAAATTATATTGAGGAGTGTCACCTAAAGTATGCTCTGTAAGATGCTAATACATTTTCTGTAAAAACAAATCCTGTTCATGCCCCCAAATTTTGGTAAAAATACACATTCTATGTCATTTTTAGATATTTACTCAGCATGTTGGCATAGTAGAAGTCCTGAGAAATCCCACAATGAAGACAAATCTAATTCTGTTCATTCATTATTCTCAAAGGAGCAATCAACCGAAATTTCTTAAGCATATAATATGTACTGGGCACTCTACTAGGTGCTAGAAATACAGTGGAATAAAAAAGAAACATCTTTCCTGGAGATGAGAACTGGGTGTGCAGGGGAATGAATGTATAGTCTCACAGAGAAAACATGTGGACTCTACCACTTAGTAGTGGTCTACACAACCATTGCTCCCTGAGGAGATTTGATAAATCTCTGATTTAGAAAAGCTACACAGTTGTCTTGGTAAAATGTAACCCAGACCTTAACAAGAATACTAGTAGCAAGAGTGCAAAGAAGGAGCAAATATAAATGGCATTGTTTAAGTAGATTCCATAGAAATACCAAATACTGACTACCAGAGGGAACAAAGGATTTCACTCAGTTTAGAATCTGCCAAACTATGTTCCTGGAGGCATCAGTTCCTCAGGAAAAGTTTCTGTGGTTAAATAATTTTTGGAAGTTTCGAAATCTGTCCTTTTTGAGACTGGTAATGTACACTAGCATTTGCATAGAAGTTCTCCTGTAAAAAAGCATGATTATATTTATTTAAACTTATATATGTTTAAAATATACGTTTCCACAAAACTCTTTCCACTATTTCAGTAAACACAACTGAATGGGGGATAATCCTCAATTGATTTTGCTGTTCCAATAGCTTAGAATTATAGCAGCTTAGAACTAGAAAAGACATAATTACCCCCAAGGAAATGATACCTCTTGACTTCCAGAGAGCATTTTTTTTTAAACAAACATAGTACTACTTTTCTACCATAAAGAAGGGGCTTGGTGAAATTCCTCAAATATCCTAATTCTATAATAGAATGAGGAAAATAAAAAATGAAAAACATCAATCTGATATGTTGGGGCCAAGGGCAGGCTGCCTCAAGATGGGCCACTTTAACATGAACATTATTTTAAGTAAAAGGCAATCCAAACCCAGCAGATTCAGAAAATTCTCCACCTCCCCCTAAACTGCCTGCTTATACCTGGAAGAGAGCTATTAACAAAGATTCCTTTTTACCCAAGAAACTTATCTACATAATAGGGCAACCTTTGCTTTCCAAACATCTTTCACCTTCCTGCTAATGGTTTTTCTCCTATTCGTATCCTCAGAACCATACCCCTCTTCTTAGCTCATATAAGCATCATATTGCTCCACTGTCTTTGGAATTTCCATGTCTGTGTGGATTCCCCATATGTACATTACTTTTTAAAATGTTTTTGTTTATTTATTTGACAGAGAGAGATCACAAGTAGGCAGAGAGGCAGGCAGAAAGAGAAGGGGAAGCAGGCTCCCTGCTGAGCAGATAGCCTGATGCAGGGCTTGATCCCAGGACCCTGAGATCATGACCTGAACCCAAGGCAGAGGCTTTAACCCACTGAGCCACCCAGGTGCCCCACTCATATGTACATTAATAAATTTGATTTTCTCCTGTTCATCTGTTTCATGTCAATTGGATTCTTAGTCTGGCTAGAAGGACCTTGAGGGGTACAAGAAATTCCTCTTCCCCAACAGCTCTGAGAAGTGAATCCCAAGTGTCAATATAACTTGGAGCACTGAGTAATGTATAGAATTATTGATTCATTTTATGGTACACTTGAAACCAAAAAAAAAAATGTTAATTATACATGAATAAGGTATGTATATCTTTGCTGACCCCTGTTTCTTCAGTCTTTTTTCCCACCTCTATGATGATTTAATGTTCTTTTTCTTTTATAGCTGATTAGTTATTCCCTAATGGTGGCAGCAATGTCTGGGAATTTGGTTAAATGATCTGACCATTTGGCGATCTCCATAAATGGATTAATGGATTATAAAGTTATTGTCTCTGGTGGGTGAAAGACAACAAAGAATCTGGCTTGTTAGCTTTTGTTTGTCTACTGTATATTTTGAGATCAAATAAATTGAGAATTTTGCACCCACTAGGAAGGAAATGGGCTTTTGGTATTTGGACTGGTGAGTTTATTGTGTTTCTAAGTCTCTTGTGTTTCTTGATGTTGAACTAAAATTGAAGAATTTTAGCAGCAAGTTCTGTCTCTGTATGATAACATACCTGTAATGAAAAGCTATTAATTCTCATTGTGTTGGGAAAGCAATGTTTTCTTATCTCCAGAGAGAACTAACAAATTAGATTATAAGGGCAATATAATGAATTAGACATCTCAAGGAGTATAATATCAGGCATGAGACTATATAAAATACAAACTGAGGTTTATAGAGGGGAAGGGGGTGGGGGGTTGGGTGAACCTGGTGGTGGGTATTAAGGAGGGCACATATTGCATGGAGCACTGGGTGTAGTACATAAACAATGAATCTTGGAACACTGAAAAAATAAAATAAAATTTAAAAAAATATGTGTGGCTATAAAAATTACTACTACTTTGTGTGCTCCTGAGCTTAGGTAATTGGCTAAAATTGTTCTATAATACAGTTCTCAATTACTACTCCCCAATTTACTCTGTGTAATAATATTTAGTACATTAGTGAAAGAGTACAATTAATATGAATAGTTGACACTATATTTTGGAGCACAGATGATAGAAAAATAGAATTGTGTTTACCCTTGTGTTTGTAGGCAAGAATTTGGACTTGCCCAAAGAGAAGTTGTGGCCTTTATGCTTGGCATCTGGGAGATAATCTCCAGTCCCTTGAAACATTTCAAGAACATCTGTTTTTGTTTCCCTGAGGCCTTAGGTCATACTGGGTAGTCTAACAATGTAATTTTGACTGGAAGCTAGCCACATCCATATAGTGTTAAGGTAGAGGTTAGCCATACCAGAAAGACCAACAGTGTTATTTAGAGTGAGGTCTATGGGTCGCATGGCATCAGTCCACCTGGAAATTGAGATTAACCACATGGGCAATAAGTCAGTCATTCATTTCTACATGATGATTCCCCAATAAAATCTCTGGACGCTGAAGCTCATGTGAGTTCCCCTGGTCGGTAATATTCCATGCATCTTATTATTTTTTTTTCAGCTTTTCTTTTTTTTCCCCAAATAATTTTATTTTATTTTTTCAGTGTTACAAGATTCATTGTTCATGCACCACACCCAGTGCTCCATGCAATACTTGCCTTCCTCAATATCCACCACCAGGTTCACCCAACCCCCGACTCCCTCCCCTCCAAAACCTTCAGTTTGTTGCTGAGTCCACAGTCTCTCATGGTTCATCTCCCCCTCCAATTTCCCCCAATTCACCCTTCCTTTCCTTCTCACAATGTCCTCTATGTTCTTCCTTATGCTCCACACGTAAGTGAAACCATATGATAATTGACTTTCTCTTCCTGACTTATTTCACTCAGCATAATCTCCTCCAGTCCCGTCCATGTTGATACAAAAGTTGGATATTCATCCTTTCTGATGGAGGCATAATATTCCTTGTGTATATGGACCATATCTTCTTTATCCATCCCTGTTGAAGGGCATCTTGGTTCTTTCCACAGTTTGGCTACTGTGGCCATTGCTGCTATGAACACTGGGGTACATGTGGCCCTTCTTTGTACTGCATCTGCATCTTTGGGGTAAATACCAGTACTCTATGCATCTTATAATTCAAATTCAATTCCAAGAGAGTAATGTGTCCTGATTTCATGGGGAGAGAAAAATGGAAGTGCTGCACTTGGTACTTCCCCTAGACTCCTCTAGATGCACTTTTCCCCTTGCCTAATTTTAATCTGTATCCTTTCCCTGAAATAAACCATTACCATATAGTTTTGGGTGAGTTCTGTGAGTCCTGCTAGTAAATTATTAAACCTCTAGGTGATTTTGAGAAATTCCTGAATTTGCAGATGTTGTCAGAGGTGAGAGTGGTCTTCCGGGCTGTTTTTTCTCATTTAATAGTTGATCTTAAACTTCACTGTTTTTTTTTTTTTTAAGTACTTTTATCCTAAACCAGAAATTCTCAGCCTTTTATTTATTTTTTTTGATTTGTGGATCTATTATATTCTTGGGACTTATTGTGCACTCCAAAGAGCTTCTATTCATCCTGATCATAAAAGTAAATACCTACTGCATTAGAACTTAAAATTGAGAATTTTTAAAAAAGCATATTTATTGATTTCATGTGAAAATCGCAATAATTAATGTTTAGCATAAATAACCTCTTAGAATTATTGTGAAATTAGTCTTGACATCATGAACCCCAGAGATACATCCCAAAGTAAAGTATCACGTTGTTCCAGAATATGAAAGAGCATAATGAATATGAAACCTTGGAAAGAATTTTTATCATGGTTTATAATAACTATCACTGAAAAGAAGCTATTAAAATCTTAGTAAAGTTCACTCAATTTTGATGGGTTTGCTTCTTTTGCTTATTAATTAGTGCCTCAGCCTATTCTTTCTATACTTATTTTTAAGTGTTACTCTCACTTTGGTTAAACAGGCAACCAGGTAATTTCTTAGGAACCTCTGGTCCTATCCTAACCTAGTGTCCAAACCTCCTCTTAACAACTTCAAAAATTTTTTTCTTTTCATATCTCAAATCCTAAATAGAAAAACAAAGTAAACTTTCAGGATACCTTAACACTGTAGGGGCCAAGGACAGGCTGCCCCAAGATGGGCCACTTTGGCAGAAAAAATTGTTTTGAGTTAAAAGCAATACATTCAGGAAAAGGTCTTTACTTTCCCCTTAACTGCCTGCTTGTACCAATATAAGGGCTATTAACAGAGATTCCTCTTTACCTAAGAAATTTATCTACATAATAGGGTAACCTTTGTTTTCAAACACCTCCTCTCACCTTCCAGCTAGTGGTCTTTCTCCCCTTATATCCTCAGACCCCTACCCTTCTTAGCTCATATAGGCATTATGTTGCCTCTCTTTGAAATTTCCATGTCTGTGTGGATTCCCCATAAGTACATTATTAAATTTGACTTTCTGTTGTTAATCTGTCTCATGTCAATGTGGTTCTTAGTCTGGCTAGAAGGATCTTGAAAGGCAGAGTAAGTTTTCTCTCTCCAACAAGACCTAAAACTATACTTGAGATTTCATAAAAAGATTTGTTCTTTTGTCTTATAATGAGATTCTTAAAAATAGTTTGCTCAATACCTCACCTTTCAAGTGTTATATAGAGAAGAGCTGTCAAATCAGAAGATAAGGTCAACCTTCCCTTGGTTAAATTTGTATAGGTAAAATGGTATCAATACAAATATTTTAAAAATTGTATGCTTTATGGGAAGTCCTTGGAGATTTGTCAATGTCTTTGCCTTCCATAATATGTTGTAACTTCAGGAGAAACACTGATCATAATTCTAAGGGAATAGTTCTATCAACGTTTCCTGATGTATCAGAGTCCTGGTAGTTTTTTGCCTAATGATAATACACAACAACAGTAATGTTAATGTCACTACTCATAATTTTAATTATTATTTAAAATTATGATTAGTTACAATTTTACCTCTTTAATTTGAATATAGCATTTTCAAAGGCAGTAGTTTCCAACTGTAGATGTACCTCAGACTTAATCATGGATTATTATTTATAAACTGCAGATAAATAAGTCTTATTATTGAATTAGTGAATCTTTTCATATTGATACTATTAGTATAAAATTATTTGATGCTGCATCTTAAGATTTTTTCCCCTCTAAATTCTATGTCTATCCATTTTTTATAAAGTAGTTCTAAGATTCACTATCTTCTTTGAAATTGGACTTAATCATTTTACCTGGATACAAGTTGTCTAATTTTTAAAACGACTTTATTACCTTTCTTATATATGCCACTGAAACAAACAAATTTCCTTGTCAGTTGTATTATTCTTATTAAGAATTTCATAAGAACTTTCACACTTGAAAAATTGTCAGTATATATTTATCACAGCAATTTTAAGTGTCTGTTTTGTATAGGTAATTTTTGCTTGCTTTTGATGTGTGCATGAAGGATCTGCTATAAGCTACAATCTGCAGTTTGTGTTTTCAACAAAGAACAGTCTCAAAGTCATATAAAAATAAAAACTATACCAGATACTTCAAACTATTAACACTTGAAAATGAAATCTAACTCTCGTCAACTTTCAAACTGACATCAGACAACTTTCAGATTGTACCAGTAGACTGTGTTAGGATATCCAGGACTCTTTTTCATGGAAAAGCAGATGGCACCATGGTAACCCAAGATCCAGAAGAATGAGAATTAATAATGTATGACTGATAAACTTATGAGAGTTTTATTGCAGTTATTTGCTTGAAATATTGTTGATATTGCTTTAATGTTTTATATTCTGAACATATAATACAGTTTTCATAAGCTATCTCTAATCCACAATAATTTTATAAATTCTGCCTCTGTAATGTGAAATTATATATTTTAAGGTATCTGATTTTTCATTCAATTCCAAAATTCAAAAGCTTATCAAGTGTCTCCTTGCTTCTCATTGCAATACTAGTGCTTGTAAGTAAGAAAGAATTTCCTTCCTTTTCACCAGGACACTGTTAACAAATTAATTATATGAAAAAAAAACCTAATTATATGACTAAGGCATTATCTAAAGTGTCATATAAGAGAAAAAAGTTTTTTAATTCAAGAAGAACCACTGTTTTTTTTTTAATTAATTTTTATTAACATATAATGTATTATTTGCCCCAGGGTACATGTCTGTGAATCGTCAGGCTTACACATTTCACAGCACTTAACAGCAAATACCCTCCCCAATGTCCACACCCCA
>CM053612.1:5624931-5670334 GCA_028646535.1 Procyon lotor | reverse complement strand
GAAAGTTCAGTCCTGGGTTCCTTTGCTCAATTCATCAAGCACACAATTAAACTTTTGTCTTCTGCCCTAGGCTTTCTCTGAGACCATGAGTTGAAACAACAATTAGAGCTTACTGGTCATGCCTGAATGTGTATCCCAGAAATTCAGAATAATTATTACTTCCTGAAGGCATCCCTCAAACAATGAGTATAATCTAGATCTACTTCAGACAGCCATGACAGTACTGGGCCAGAAGATGGCAGAGTAGATGAGACATAATCCCTGCTCTCCCAAAGCTTATGGTCTGGCAGAGGACACATATAAACCAATCGCAATAGATAACAATTTCAAGAACCCACCCTGCCATGTGTAATTTATATAGCCCTCCTATATCAACAGTGCCTTGCCTTATTGTAGGCACTCAGTAAATATTTGCTAAAAAAATAAATAAATTGGGGATGCCTGGGTGGCTCAGTCAATTAAATGTCCAACTCTCGGTTTCAGCTCAGGTCATGATCTTAGGGTCCTAGGATGGAGACCCATGTCAGACTCCGCACTCAGTGGGGAGTCTGCTTGAGATTCTCTCTCCCTCTGTCCCTCCCCCTATTCTCACTCTCTCTCTCTCTCTCTCTCTCTCATAAATAAACAAATAAATAAATGAATCTTTTAAAGTCAGAGATTTTTAAAATCTTTTCAAATCAATCAATCAATCAGAGAAGTTTGAGAGAAGTGGATGATCTTATGAAGCTCAGGGATAGCAATGACAGGAATTCTAGATTTCAAGAATTATAAAAAAAAAAAACCTTTGTGTTACACAACATGAATGTAGAAATGATTTCACAGAAAGTATACTGAAGGACTAAAGGGAATAGGAATTGGCTCTCTGGCAAACAGAAAGGGGAAGTTTCATGGGGAGGATCAAAGTCAGTACATTGTTTGGGGTACCAATGAAGTGAGGAGATAATTAGGAGGTCTGAATTGCAAAAGAGCATACAATTCCATATTTGGCTAGTGGATGATGTGGAAATAGTTTGCATACAGAGATCTACCAGGAATTCTCCGAGTCTATTTACAGTTTCAGTGCTTCATGCTAAATTGGTGTCATATATGTTATCAATTAAGGTTCTAAATATAACATTGTGATAAGAGGACTTTTCCTGTGTTTTTACATAGTGCTAAAAGTTTGGGAAAATGGGTATATGACTTCCTGATGCAAATTACCCAGGAAAACTCACAGATAAAGTACAAGTGGAGCTACTACATATACATACTCCTACTGTTTATTCAATCTTAACCTATATAGTTTTGAGATTTCTCACTTTAAGAGTTACACTAATAAGCACATTTTAGAAAGTATAAAATATTGCAAAAATCAAATGGGATTTTGACCAGACAGACTAGGTTTTAAATCTTTTCCCTGCCACTTACCTGATATATGATGGTGAATAATTTATGTAAGTTACATGAGCTTCAGTTTCCTCAACTCCAGTGCCATCAATAATAGTATCTATAATTCGAGAATATTTGATCTTTCATTTGCTGTGTCTTGTAGTGAATACTCAGGAATATGCTTTCCCCTCACAACTACAGACTCTGATTAGGCAAGCATCTATTGCAATAGATTCACATGGGGACTTTAAAACATGGACATTATTTTATTCTGACTGGAAACAGGTTACTAGATCCTCTGGGTTCTCTGTTCCTCATGTAATAAAAGGAATTAGTTCACTTACATTAAATAAACTTGGGCCTATTTATGTTGGTGTCATTCCATCAGACACCATCACCCATGCAACAACCATGTCCTGTGCAGCTTTTTAATTTTTTTTAAGTAGGCTCCATGCCCAGTGTGGAGCTCAACATGGGGCTCACGACCCACAAACTTACAACCCTGAGATCAAGGCCTGTGTTGAGATCAAGAGTTGAACACTGAACTAATTGAGCCACCAGGCTGCCCCTCTGCAACTTTTTAAAGACCACATTGAAATGGAGGAAAACCTAACCAGCATGTGAAAAGCATTCTTCCTTAAGTCATATGTATATCTACAAAGAAGAAAATATACTTTCAGTAAACATGAAAATCATTTATGATTGTGCAGACATTAACCAGGGACTATCTTGAACTTTCTAAAGACGTTGGGGTAAATTACTCAAACAAGTTCACATGAGTTGCTTACTTCCCTGGTGTCAGCTTTGTGAATGAAATGTTGGAACAATCTCACTAATTGAATACAGAATGGACTTCAGAATACTAAAATCACCTTATTTTAGCTAAAACCCCTCACAACCTTAAGTTACTATTTTGAATATAGCAAATCAAATACTATACAATGGCATGTTTACACACTCTGAGGCTGTAATGAAATCTTATATGTAAAAAAAAATCACTTTTTTGCTAAAATACATAAGAAAACTCTTCTACTGGGTTTTGATAAATCAAAATAACACACAAACATATATATATGTATACATATATATACACATTATTCCAATATATATTGAAATTTTATATGTATATAAATGTACAAGAGGAGAGAAAACCCTAGATGTTGGAACATGTGACTTAGACATATCAGACGAGCTACACCAATAGACTTTCAAGGTAATATTAGTGGTAGGTTGTTGAGGATTTATTTCTTGAATTAAAATGCCAACTATAAGGGCGCCTGGGTGGCTCAGTGGGTTAAAGCCTCTGCCTTCAGCTCAGGTCATGATCTCAGGGTCCTGGGATCAAGCCCCACATCGGGCTCTCTGCTCAGCGGGGAGCCTGCTTTCCTCTCTCTCTGCCTGCCTTTCTGCCTACTTGTGATCTCTCTCTCTGTCAAATAAATAAATAAAATCTTTAAAAAAATAAAAAAATAAAATGCCAACTATAGGACTGGCAAGTAGGATAAAGAAGGACTTGGGGTAGTGTAAATAATGCCCAGATAGTCTCCTGGAGGATAGCTGGTGAAGAATTTCTTCACCCTGCATTTCTTTTGACTCTGCATCTCTGATTTTCTTATTGTACCTGTGTCTCTATAGTGACTATAATTTATTGAGCCCATACTACCTATCAAACATTATAATAGGCAATTTACATGTACTATAGCATTTAATCCCATCATAGAAAAAGGGAAAATAATACCTCTCCTTTATTCTTGTTACAATAAAAATGCAATTTATTCCATCACATTTACCTTACTATTTTATTATTTTTATTTATTATTATTATCAATGTAATATAAGTGGCCATAGTTTAAAAAACTGTCACTACAAAAGAACTTATGATGTACTTACTGTATTTTGGCTAACTGAACATGAAAAAAAAAACATTCTTTCTTGAAAACTACTTTAGTTTTTATTTTTGATCCGAGCTCTCTAGCTTTATCGAAGTCTTCAACAGCGAAATGCAAAGAAAACTGTTATTAATTTACTTTATTAATCAGTTTTTATTGACTGCTACTCTCTGGCAGGCACTGTGATAGTGGGCTCCACAAGTACTACAGTGAAGTAAATCAAGTCCCTTCCCTCATGAGGTGTACATTGTACAGCTATTAAATATTTCAGTAGAAAGTAGCCCTTCCACTGAAATGTTAGTGGCAAAGAATTCAGTGAAATTATGCAAAAATGTCTTGATAATTTTACAACATAACTATTTTGAGAAGTTTCTGTTGTAACTTTGTTTTAATTACTTCTCTCATAGAATATCAATATTTAACAGATTGAAGTTCTTTAAATCAATTTAATCTAGAGGGTGAAACAATCATATAAATATAGCTCTATATGATTTTTATAAGCCTCCTTTCAAATTATAGAATGATCTTAATTTTATATAAAAGTCATAAAAACAGCATTTAAGTTACCATTTTTCTTGAATGCATGAGTTCAAAGTCAAGTAAACACTAGCCTAAGCTTTATGTCCCCCTATACATATTAATAAATGCCAATAATTTTAATTTAATTTAATCCTACTGAAAGAAGTTTATCACTTTTGACTAAAGGCTGGTATAAGGCTTACAAAGTAAACAGTGCATGCAAGGCAATGTTTATAAGGCATAAAATAAACAGAATAACTTTAGATTTTTTTTCCCCAAATGTAAAAATGGAAGATTTGTAGGTTAATTTCATAGAAGAAGGTATTATAAAAGTATATCCTCATTTAGAATAAGGCATAGTGGCTAAAATATCCTAAATATTGCTCACTTTTGTATGTTATTTTAAGTGGCCATTTCCCCCCATTTCCAAGTGTTCCTTGCTAGTACAGAGTGAAAGTGATTTTTCTTTACATCCTGTAAACTTGCTAAACTCACTTGTTGATTCTAGAATCTTTTTTGCTAAATTCCTTGGGATTTTCTACATAGACTATCATGCCATCTGCAAATTAAGGCAGTTTTACTTCCTCCTTCATCATCAGTGTGCCTTAAATAATAAATTTGTTTATTTTGCTTTATTTTGCCAGGGCCTCCAGTATAACAATGAATATAATTAATGTGAGCAGATATCCTTACTTTCTCCTCAATGTTCAGGGAGGAACATTCACGTTTTTCTCCCACAAAGCATTCCGATATCTATGTTGTTATTTTTTATTGCTGTTGATTTCTTAAATTTGTTTTTTTGTGGTTGCCCTTTATCAGGATAAAGTTCCCTTGTATTCATAGTTTTCTGAGGGATTTATCATGAGTAGGGGCTATTTTTTTCAAATACTTTTCTGCCTTAATTGAAATGATTATCCGGTTTTTCTCATTTTTTTTATTAAGTAAATTACATCCATACCTGAATGTTATAGTAGCTGTGCATTACTGGAACAAACTTTATTGGCCTATAATGTATTATCCTTTTATATATTACTGGGTTGGTTTGCTTAAAAAATTAATTTTAAAGATATTTGTTTTGATGCTTATGAGAAATATTAGTTCATTGTCTACTTTTCTTCTGAGGCACATGTTTGGTAGAACCAGGATAATGATCACTTCAAAAATAAGTTGAGGATGTTATTTCCTCCTATATTCTCTAAGAGATTGGATGCAATTGGTATTATCTCTTTCTTTAATGGTTGGTAGACTGTGCCAATAGATCCATATAGGCCCTGTATCATTGAGAGAGATATATTAAAAGATTTGATGCACGGAGTATTAATCGATATAAATGTACATACAAAATCACAATATCCACAATATGCTATATATAGAGGATTATATACTCATTATATACTTTTTCATACAAATCATAAAATATATAAAATTATATATTTTACATACAAAATCACAATATCCACAATATGCTGCTATATAATCCTCTATTCAGAGGATTATATACTCAGAGGATAATATACTCATTAATAATAATGAGTATATTAATATAATTATATAATTTTATATAACACATAACAAATATATGAATAATAGTCTAACTTCAGGCTATTTCTTTCTCAACTGGAGGGGTTGCATCCATGTTCAGTGCTTACTGGAGAAAGGAAATTGTATCACCCCAAGGAGCTCAAGTTCTTCGGACTCTGGATTTCTGGAGTTCCTACCTAGCTCCTCTATAAAGCTGGCAATTAAAAACAGAGGACCTTGTGCGTAGGAATCTATTTCATCTGGCAAGGTCATATTCTCACATGTTCCTATATGAAGGGGTAGCAGTGGGAGTTCTCTCTATTTTAACTTAGCTCATGCTATGTGGCAAACAGATTCAGACACTGACCCATCTTTCTGGGGGATAATGAAATAATAAAAACTTGTGCCTTCTCATTTCTTTTTGATTCAGTTCTGGCAATTTTTCCTTCTCCTCAATAAAGTCTATTATTCCTTAACTCATGCTGTTTGGTATTGTGGAGTTTCTCCTGAGCTCCCTTAAGTGATGGGTGGTAACTACAAATGAACCAAACATGCTATTCTCTGTATTCTCTTTGACCTACTACCAAATAACCTTTCTTTTTCCCTTCTCGGAGGCACTCATTGATCCTATATCTTCCTTTCCTCTTTTTATTATACTGCAATAAACTTCTACCCTTTACCCTAGAACCTCTTTCATTAAGGTCATCAATGACCAAAAGATACTCTTATTCTTTTAATAATCAAATAACAGGTTTTAAGAGCCAGGGAATCCTGATGGTACTAGTCTTTTATAGATCTAAAAGTTTATAACCAATGTCGTGTGCATGGCTAAAGAATAGATTACTATAAAGACTTGTATAGCTCATGAAATCAAATTTAGATGATGCTATGACAATTTTCAAATGAAATTACCAAATCTTCTGTCTTCATTATGTCTTAGCTATAGATAATATAACTGCATACTGCCAAATATGCTAGGCCATGTTTTGTCTGATTTCTCATTCTAAATGTGTCAGTACATTTCATCCTTACCAATTCCCAACATAATTTCTGGCTCATTATACAACAATTAAAAATCCAGTTTAATGATCCAAATTCAGTGAGTTCTGTAAAACCTCTTGACCTCAGATTGGCTACAGAAATACATAATCAGGGAAAGTGACATGTGAGTTAATGTAATAAAGTTCGGTATGTGAATCTTCATTCTCAATGGGTTATCATATGACCCATTTCAATCCTCATGTTGAGTGGTTGTATATCAATACTATGATTTAAGAAGCTGCGACATCACAGCTATTTCTTCAGCTTATGCAAACTATTTTTCATAGTATTTTATGTACACCTAAGTTTGTTCATATGATTTTCTATTCTTATGCTCATAATATAACACTTGTAATCACTTGTTAACAATAGCATGGTGTAAACATAATGCCAATTAAATTATAAAAGATTATTTTTGTCCTAATGCATTCACTATAACCTCAAGGGAGGGAACTTGATTTTGTGGCTAAATGCAAATATAAATATAAAGCTACTTATTTTTGTGTTTCATTTATATTTTTTTGCAATGTGATTTAAATCATTGTATCCTAAACTTCAGGGCTTGTGTAATATATTCACAATTTTGTCCATTCATATTTTAGCTCTACTATTATTTACTTCTTATATCCTTTATATTAAATTATTATTATTTTTTAAAGATTTTATTTATTTATTTGACACACAGAGAGAGATCACAAGTAGGCAGAGAGGCAGGCAGAGAGAGAGAGGGAGAAGCAGGCTCCCTGCTGAGCAGAGAGCCCGATGCGGGGCTTGATCCCAGGACCCTGAGATCATGACCTGAGCTGAAGGCAGAGGCTTAACCCACTGAGCCACCCAGGTGCTCCTAAATTATTTTTTGGTATTTGGCTTCTGAGGAATAATATCCCTAAAGCCAAATATTTTATTTATTAGTTTCTTCTAATATACATTCAAGTAAAATAATTAGATTGCAGTGTTTGTCAACATGTCAAATGAAATAATCTCACACACTCCCAATGATAAATTAAGTATAAATTTGAAAAATAAGTTATGAGACCATTGTCAAGTCTAACTATGTCCCCTTCACACACACACGCACACGCACAGACACTCAACTACATGTATTTGCAGCATACCTTCACTTTATAATTTTATTTTCATTTTTGTATTTCAGTTTGCCTTTTATGTAGGAATTCAGAAATAAAGTAACCACTTTCAATTTAAAAATGGTGAAAATAGATGGTATTGATATTAAGACTTGATTTATAAAAATATATTTAACAGAAATAAGCAAATGAAAATTTGCACCCCTGTTGCAATTGCAATCACTAATTTGCAATTTGCTAATGAATTAGTCCTTTTTGTTAGCAGGTGTTCATTTGTAACTAAAATGAAAATTCATGAGATTCTTGAGTTAGCTAGAGTCAGTATCTGTCATTTCTATCCCAGAAATCTTTCTATGGAATGACTTTTTATAAAAGGTTATTGACGGGTTTGGAGAGCAAATTCCTCTTTCTGTAATTTCTGAACTGCAGCTTGCAATTTCATACTTTACTGTGGAGTCATTATAATATCGGCACGAGGAACATTAATTCAATTTTCAAGGGCAAATCAAAGCTTGATTCCTAACAATGAATAATTTCAATGGTTGTGCTGGTCTACTAATATACTTCTGCAATTACCACTGACATACCATGGACTTAAAAAGATAAATTCCTGTTTATCATCATATAATTTCTCACTAAATGAAAGTAGAGTGAATTGGAGAGTAAACAAAAAGAGGTTCAAAGTCATTTGAATCAGAATAAGAACCAGATATCTTATAGAGGGTAGGAAGTAAGAATCGCATAAATCAGGTGGTGGTAGGCTGCTCAGGGACTGTGAATTTCCCTTAGCTTTTACAGTAGCCACAACATTCCTGAGCCACTCAGTGGCTCACTAAATGGTTGTTCAATGGAAGAATTAGAGAAAGAGAGCGCCTGGGTGGCTCAGTTGGTTGGGCGACTGCCTTTAGCTCAGGTCATGATCCCGGAGTCCTAGGATCAAGTCCTGCATCAGGCTCCCAGCTCCACGGGGTGTCTGCTTCTCCCTCTGACCTTCTCTCTCTCTCTCAAATAAATAAATAAAATATTTTTAAAAAGAATTAGAGAAAGAGTTATTTGGCCCATGATATAGTGGAATGTGCGTAATAAGTTGATATAATGGTTCTCCACAGTCATAATCACACAAAAAAGTAAAAAATAAAAATTCTCTTGGATTAGGCCTAAGTAGTTGACATAACTTTTTAGAATATTAAAAATAAAAAATAAAAAAATGCATGCAATGATTTGGCATTCTCTTTTAAAATTTATTTATTTATTTATTTATTTGACAGAGAGAGAGAAAGATCATAAGTAGGCAGAAAGGCAGGCAGAGAGAGAGGGGGAAGCAGGCTCCCAGCTGAGCAGAGAGTCCCATGCAGACTGGAGCCCAGGACCCTGAGATCATGACCTGAGCTGAAGGCAGAGGCTTTAAACCACTGAGCCACCCAGGCACCCCATGATTTGGAATTCTTATGTGAAATGTGGTTTCTAATCAAAGCATTCATGTTCATTTCTATTATCTTACCCTTTCTTTCCCTTTGCATTATTTATGCCTTTCAAATCCTTTTCAAATAATGTGGTTACAGTGAATTCACCAATGATAAACTTTTACAGTAGATAAAAGATCCTTAGGGGTGTAATTTGATGGGTTAAGCCCTGCAACTTCCCAGAGACCTTAGCTGAGGAACTCAAAAAGATTTTGCTTATAAGAAAGTTCCATTTCTAAACCTTGGGGAATATTATCATGCACTGCTCACCTTGTTCAAATATTTGTGACAGGATTCTTCAATTAAATGACACTTTTTCCCAGAAGCCAGACTGTGAGAACATACATATAAGGAGGCAAATTGGAAACTAAAGCTTGGGAAATGGAGGCAACTTTTCAAATAATCTTCACCAACATTCTCTGTGTCTTATCCTCTTTCTCACTCTTTCAGAAAATGTTGTCTTTTCATAATATGTGCAATTGACTCTATCCCTTGATCGCAGTTACTAAGTAATTGTACAACATTATATTTCATTTTGCCTACCTTTGAATGAAAAGCCTTGTAAAATATTGCCAAATAAAGAAAAATACAAGCTGGAATTCTTTAAAGTGCTCCAAAATGTATTTATATATTCTGGATAACCACTACTTGTAATTTGAATTATATCTTCTATATTCAATCCTGATTGCTATTCATTTCTCTTGCATAAACAAATACTTAGGAAATGAATTGCTGGGTTATAGAATGGTGAATATTTAACACTAGAAGAAACTGCCAAATAATACTTTAATATCTTTGTACCACTTAAATTCCTACCAACAATCCACAAGAATTCCAGTTGTTTCACATTCTTGCTGCCACTTACTCATTGCCAGTCTGTTTAATGTTAGATATTCTAATGCATGTATAGCAGTATCTAAATATAGTAGTTAATATGCATTTCCATGAAGATTGACTGTTTTAAGCATCTTCTGTGATTATTGACAATTTTTTTATGTTTGTGAAGCAACAATGTGAATATATGGCTAATTTTTATTGATGTATTTGTCTTCTCTTTTTTGAGTCAAAAGAATGCTGTATATATTCTTTTTGGCTTTTTAAGTTTTATCTTAATTCCAGTTAATACACAGTGTTGTATCATTTCAGGTAAAAGGGAAACAATGTGATAGCTCAGAAATTGCACAATATAGTGACTTAACATTTCCATACATCACCCTGTGCTCGTCACAAGTGCATTCCTTAATCCCCATCACCTATTTCATCTATCCCCCTCACTCACCTCCCCTCTCCTAACCATCAGTGTGTTCTCTACAGTTAAGAATCTGTTTCTTGATCTCTCTCTATCTCTCTCCTTTCCCTTTGTTTTATTTCTTAAATACCAGATATGAGTGAAATCATATGGTATTGTCTTTCTCTGACTGACTTACTTTGCTTAGCATTATACTTTCTAACTCCATCCATGTTGTTACAAGTGGCAAGTTTTAATTCTTTTTATGGCTGAATAATATTCCATTATCTATATGTCTATCAACTGATCTATCGATCTGTCAATCTATCAGTCTGTTACCTCTTCTTTTTCCATTCATCAATCAGTGAACATTTAGTCTGCCTCCATATCTTGGCAATTGCAAATAATACTGCTATAAACATAGGGATACATTATCTCTTTGATGTAGTGTTTCTGTATGCTTTGGGTAAATACTCAGTAATGTAATTGCTGAAACATATGGTAGCTCTATTTTTAACTTTTTGAGGAACTTCCATACTGTCTTCTATAGTGGTTCCACAGTTTACATTCCCTTCAACAGTGCACAAGTATTCCTTTTTCTCCATATTCTCACCAACACCTGTTGTTTCTTGTGTTAATTTTGGCCATTTTGACAGGTGTGAGGTGATATCTCATTGTAGTTTTGATTTGCAGCTCCCGATGGTAAGGGATGATGAGCATCTTTTCATGTGTCTGTTGCCCATCTGTATGTATTCTTTGGAGAAATGTCTATTCATGTCTTCTACACATTTTTTAGGTGGATTATTTGAGTTTGTTGTTGTTGTTGTTGTTCTTGTTAAAGATTTTATTTATTTGACAGAGAGAAACACAGCGAGAGAGGGAACACAAGCAGAGGGAATGGTAGCAGGAGAAGCAGGCTTCCCGCGGAGCAAGTAGCCCAATGCAGGGCTCGATCCCAGGACCCTGGGATCATGACCTGAGCCAAAGGCAGATGCTTAACAACTGAGCCACCCAGGTGCCCCTATTTGAGTTTTTTGTATTGAGTTGTGTAAGTTCTTTATATATTTTGGATACTACCCCTTTATCTGATATGTCATTTGCAAATATCTTCTCCCATTCTGTAGGTTGCCTTTTAATTTTGTTAGTTGTTTCCTATAATGTACAGAAGCTTTTTATTTTCATGCAGCCCCAATAGTTTATTTTTGCTTTTGTTTCCCTTGCCTCAGACTTATTTAGAAAAAAAGTTGCTAAGGCTAATATCAAAGAGTTTACTGCCTATGTTCTCTTCCAGGACTTTTACAGTTTCAGGTCTCATATTTATATATTTAATCCATTTTGAATTTATTTTTGTGTATGGCTTAAGAAGGTGGTCCAGTTTCTTTCTTTTTCATGTTGCTATCCAATTTTCCCAGCCCTAACTGTTGAAGAAATTGTCTTTTCATTTCATATTCTTTCCTGCTTTGTCAAAGATTAAATGATTTTCATATACTTTTGGGTTTGTTTGTGGGCTTTCTATTCTGTTTCATTGGTCTGTGTATTTATTTTTTGTGCCAGTACCATACTGTTTTGATTACTATAGCCTTGTAATATGGCTTGAAGTCCAGAATTGTGATGCCTCCACTTTGCTTGTTTTTCAAGATGACTTTGGTTATTGAGGGTCTTTTGTGGTTCTGTACAAATATGAGAATTTTTTTTCTAGTTCTGTGAAAAATGCTGTTGGTATTTTGATAGGAATTGCATTAAATGTGTAGACTGCTTAAGGTAGTATAGACGTCTTATGAACATTTGTTCTTCCTATCCATAATCATTGAATGTCTTTCCTTTTCTTTATGTCCTCTTCAATTTCTTTCATCAGTGTTTTATATTTTTAGGGTATAGATCTTTCACCTCTTTGGTTAGGTTTATTCCTATGTATCTTATTATTTTTGATGCAGCTATAAATGGGATTGAACTGAATTAATGTATCAGTTCTGGCAGTTTTTCAGGTATTCTAATAGTGTCATATCTAATCTGCAAATATTGAAAATTTGACTTCTTCTTTGCTGCTTTGAGTGTCTTTTATTTATTTCTGTTGTTTGATTGCTGTGGCTACAACTTCCAGTACTATGTTGAATAAAAGTAGTGAGAGTGGACATCCTTGTCTTACTCCTGGCTTTAGGGAAAAAGCTCTCAGTTTTCTCTGTTAAGGATGTTAGCTGTGAGTTTATATATATAGCCTTTATTATGTTGAGGTATGTTCCCTTAAGCCTACTTCGTTGTGGGTTTTTATCATGAATATATGTTTTTTGATTATTGATTCAGTTTCTTTGCTGGTGATTGGTCAGTTTGAGTTTTCTATTTCTTTCTGTTTCAGTTTTGGTAGTTTATATGTTTCTAGGAATTAATCCATTTTTCCAGGTTGTCTAATTTGTTGGCATATAGTTTTTATAATATTCTGTTGTAACTGTTTGTATTTATGTGTTATTGGTTGTTATTTCTCCTCTCTCTTTTGTGATTTTACTTATTTGAGTCCTTTCTCTTTTTTCCCTTGATAAGTCTGGCTAGGGGTTTATCAATTTTGTTGATTTTTTTTTTCCAGAGAACTGGTTCCTGGATTCAATGATCTGTTCCATTACTTTTTTAGTTTCTATATCATTTATTTCTACTCTAATCTTTATTATTTTCATCCTCCTTCTGGCTTTAGGCTTTGTTTGTTAGTCTTTTCTAGCTCCTTTAGGTGTAGGGTTGGGTTTTTTTGAGATTTTTCTTGCTTCTTTTAAGACTTATTTATTTATTTTAGAGGGAGAGAGAGAGAGAGAGAGAGCGAACAAGGAGTGAGCAAAGGGAGAGGGAGAGACTCAGAGCTCAATCTTTTAATCCTGAGATAACAACCTGAGACAAAACCAAGAATCAGATACTTAACCAACTGAGGCACCCCTGAGATTTTTCTTGCTTCTTGAGGTAGGCCTCTGTTATTATAAACTTCCCCCTTAGGACTGCTTTTGCTGCACCCCAAAGATTTTTGGACCATCATGTTTTTATTTTCATTTTTTCCATGCACTTTTTAATTTCTTCTTTTATTTCCTGGTGGACCCATTTATTGTATAGTAAGGTGTTATTTAACCTCCATATATTTGTGGTCTTTCCAGGTTTTATCTTCTGGTTCACTTCTAGTTTCATAGTGTTGTGATCAGAAAAGATGCATGGTAGGATTTTGATCTTCTTGAATTAGTTGAGGCTTGCTTTGTGGGCTAATATGTGATCTGTTCTGGAGAATGTTCCATGTGCACTTGAAAAAAATGTGTCCTGTTCTGTTTTAGGATGGAACGTTCTGAATATATCTGTAAAATCCATATGTTCCAGGGTGTCATTCAAAACCATTCTTTCCTTGTTGATTTTCTGTTTAGATGATCTGTCCATTGATGTAAGTAGGTTCTTAAAGTTCCCTAAAATTACTGTATTATTATTGATTATTTCCTTTATGTTTGTTATTAACTGTTTCATGTATTTGAGTGCTATGTTGGGTGCATAAATATTTACAACTGTTATATCTTCTTGTTTGATTGTCCCTTTTATTATTATATAGTGTCCTTTGTTTCTTATTACAGTCTTTATTTTAAATTCTACTTTGTCTGATATAACTACTGTTACTCTGGCTTTCTTTTGACATCAATTTATGTGATAAATGTTTCTCTGTCTTTTTGTTTTCAATCTGTAGGTGTGTTTAGGTCTGAAATGAGTCTCTCGTAGGCAGCGTATAGGTGGGTACTGGTTTTTAATCCATTCTGTCACTGTATATCTTTTGATTGGAGCATTTAGTCCATTTACACTCAAAGTAATTAATAGATATGTATTTATTGTCATTTTGTTACTATTTTTGCCATTTCGTTTTGTAGTTGTTTCTAGAGATTTTCGCTGCCCTTTCTTGTCTTTCTCTTTTTCATATTCTGCTGATTTTTTAGTGATATGTTTGGATTTCTTTCTCTTTATTCTTTGCATATTTATTATTGGTTTTTGCTATATAGTTACCATTAGGTTCATATATCACATCTTCTGCATATAGCAGTCTATATTGGTGGTTATTTAAGTTTGAACCAATTCTTTACCCCTCTCCCTCCCCACCTTTTACGTATATATTGTTATATTTTACACCTTTTTTTTTTTTTAAAGATTTTTTATTTATTTGACAGAGAGAAACACAGCAAGAGAGGGAACACAAGCAGAGGGAATGGTAGCGGGAGAAGCAGGCTTCCTGCAGAGCAGAGAGCCCGATGTGGGGCTCGATCCCAGGCCCCTGGGATCTGACCTGGGCCGAAGGCAGACGCTTAACGACTGAGCCACCCAGGCGCCCCCTATTTTACACCTTTTATTTTGTGCATTCCTTCACTGATTTTTTACAGAAATTTTCATTTCTATTGCTTTTGTGTTTCCTATCTTTATAATATGACTTTTGTTCTCTCCTTTTCTCTCAGTTCCCTTTCATATTTCCTGCAGGACTGATTTAGGGGTCATGAACTCCTTTATTTTTGTTTGGGAGAATTCTTTATCTATCCTTCTATTCTGAATGATAGCCTTGTGGGATAGAATATTCTTGGCTGCAGATTTTCCCATTCAGCACTTTGAATATATCATGACACTCCCTTTTGGCTTTGAAAGTTTCTGCCGAAAAATCCCCTGTTAGCTTTGTATGTTTTCCCTTGTAATTTACTGTTTTCTTTTGTCTTGTTGCTTTTAAATTTTTTTCTTTACCACTGTATTTTGTAAATTTAATTACAATATGTCTTGGTGTGGATCTGCTTTTGTTGATTTTGATGGGAGTTCTCTGTGCCTCCTGAATCTGGATATCTGTTTCTTTCCCCAGATTAGGTAAGTTTTAAGGTATTATTTCTTCAAATAATTGTTTTGCCCCTTTTTCTCTCTTCTTCTGGGACTCCTATAATACAAATGTTATTACATTTGATGGAATCACAAAGTTCCCCAAGTCTATTCTTACTTTGCATAATTCTTTTTTCTCTTTTTTGTTTATCTTGATTACTTTCCATTACTCTAGGTTCTTAGTCACTTCTTCCATCCTGCTGTTCATTCCATCAGGCATGTTTCTCATTTTGTTTATTGTGCCCTTTATATGTTATGTTATTCTTAATATCTGTGTTAAGTGTCTCACTTATGTCTTCCACTCTTTTCAGGTCCAGTGAATATCCTTATTATCATTACTTTAAATTCTCTATCAGTCATGTTGCTTACATATGAAATGCTATATATATTCCTGATACACTAAAAGTGTTTTATCCTAATCTTTAGTCTGACCATTTATTTCATAATTATATCTTTTAATGAACACAATATTTGATTTGATGAACATTTTTAATCAATATTTTATTTTAGGTTTAGTGTTTTTATGCACTAAGAAATATTTACCTACTCTAAAGATGTTTGGATAGGTTTTTTAGAAGCTTTATTGCTTTACTTTAATGTTTAGGTGCATGATTGTCCTTGCAAGCAGGCAAGGTTTATAGTATCTCTGAAGATAGCCAGATCTTACATCAACGTTTACTGAGAAGACTTTTCTTTTTATCATTATGTTGCTTTCCTACTTTGGTCAAAATCAATTGGCCATATAATTGTGGGTTTGTTTCTAAACTCTCTGTGCTGTTCCATTGATGGATCTCAGTATTCTTCTTAAAACCCTTAGCTTTATTGTAAATCTTGAAATTGAATAGTATGATACCTACAAGTGTGTTTTAGTTTTATAAGACAGTTCTGGCTAGATTTTGTTTTCATATGAATTAGATTAATTTCCATATAAATTTAAGAATCAACAGGTAAATTCCTACAAAAAACAGCTGGCAAATTTAACTCAACATTTCTTTGAACCAACAGGCGACATTGGAAAAAATTGGTATCCAAACAATATTGAATCTTATAATCTTCAAAATATACCACTTAATTTTTTAAATAAGTCTTATTTTGGAATAATTTTAGATTTACAGGAAAGTTGCAATGGTAGTAGAGAGTTTATACTCCTCACTCAATTTTAGTTTTCTTTTAATGTTAACAGCTTATATCACTGTGATACACTATTCAAAACGAAGAAGCTAACAGTATATTGCTATTAATTAAACTTCACACTATGCTGATTTTACTAGTTTTTGCCATTAAGATCCTTTTTCTGTTCCAGTATCCAATCCAGCATATCACACTGTAGTCTGTATAACCTGTCTCCTTCAATCTGTGACAATTTCTCAGTCTTGTTTTTATGACTATCATAGTATTGAGGAATATTTTTAAGGTACTCTTTTCACTGTCCCCCAATTTGAATTTGTCTGGTTTTTCCCCTCAAGATTAGACTCAGTATATTGAGTTTCAGAAAAAAATGCCACAGAGGTGAAGTGCCTTTTCCATCACATCACATCTGGCTGTCTATGACATATATGTATTATCATACATCTGTGTGATATCAGTCTTGATCACTTGGTTATATTAGTGTTCGTCAGATGTCTCCACTGAAAAGTTAATATATTTTCCCTTTGCATAATTTATTACTGAAAACTAGTTCCTGAGTAAAACCCATACTCGAAAATTGCAAGGACAAGGGAAAAGGGGGATTAAGTGCTACCTCTTGGAGGGGCACTATGCACTATATACATGTATTATCTGGAATTACTCTATAAAGAAGATCTGTATCTTCTCCCTTAATTATTTATTTAATCATTTATTTGTATCCATGTGGATTTGTATATTTGCTTTGTATTTTGGGTTATAATCAAATCTGCATCATTCTTTCTGCTGCTACTCTTATTCCAGATTGGGCCATTGAAAGCACTTTCAGGCTGGCTCCTGTGTCCCCTTGACATGTCCCCATTTTTTTTGTTTTTGGAACACTTCATAACTCTCTGAAACTATAAGATGATCCAGACATATTTTGTAATTTTCGTGCCACATTCTTAGATCTAACCATTTATCCCAAAATCCCTGGTTCTTTTTTATTGGAGAATATCAAGAGCCTAATGGGAAGCTGAATCTTTACCCCTCTTAACATCAAAGAGACAGAATGAGATGGAGGGAGGCAGAGACAAATGGTACTCTGCTTTTTCTCCTCTCTTTAAGGCAGTGGGGCCCAGTGGGAAGCTGAACTTCCACCGTTATAAAATAGCAACAAAACAGGGTGAGTTGGTTACCACTTCTTTTCTCTTTAGTGGAAGTGAGGCCTGATGGTGAGCTAATTTTACATTCCCTCGTGGAGGTAATTAGGCCATGTGAGTTGGTTCCCCACTTTTTCTGGGATAATGTCAGTGGGGCTGAGATAAGGGAAGTTGTACTTCTACCTACCACATGTCTACGAAGAGGCAATGTGAGTCACTGCCCCACTTTTGATAGTGTGTTGTCAGTAGGGCTCAGTGGGAAGCTGAACATACATACTCACCCAGTCTTCAACAGAAAGACTGCTTGCCTAGCAACAAAAAAGTAAATATGATGTCTTATTATGTAACTAATATTCCAAATGTTCATTTTTTTATTTAATAGAAAATCCCTTGTCATACCAAGAACCAGCAAAATAACAGCATGAGTGACAAAAGATAACCAACAAACTGAACAGACACCAACAATGAGATGAATCAGATATTGCCTAAGGGTTAGTGGCTACTATGTATACTTTTATATAATGCTGTATCTGGTATTACTATGTTCTTTAAAATTCTCTTTACTTTGTTCTAGCCAATCCTCATTACTCTAATCTCCTGGTTTAGTTAATAACTCATTATATTGTATATTCCTTATTCAAATTACTGTGTTGTTTCTCCCTTCTAATTTGAGCCCGAGTGTTAATGATTAGAGAAGGATTTTGTGTTTGGGCCTTTTCTGAGCCCTTAGATTCAGCTACCTCTGTTAGGGATAGTTGTTGTAAGGTATTTGGTTTCCAGTGTGGTGACTCAAGTGCCAATCCAGGGAAAAAATTTTGGTGTGTAAGAGAAGTATATAGAAAGGGATGGTGGTATATGCAAATGTTGCAGTGAAATATAATTTAGTCCCTTTCATTGATGTCAATAAATTCAAGAGAAAAAGTTGAGATATTTTGAGAAATTTTCTTTGATAGACAATGTTTCCTGGACCATGATCCAGTTCCAAAACTAAGTACTGTGGTGAAAGTATCAAAGCCACCTGTTAACTGATCACGACTGGGCAATAGAAAACAGTAGGAGGAAGAATCTGCCTTGTTCTCCTAAATGAAGTACATAGCTACCTCTTCTGCTACTGCAGTCCCCTGTCCTTGACCTGAGGATGCCCAAATCAGGCTCATGTGGTACTATAAAGAGGATTCAAGTTAGAAAGAGATTTCTGTCCAGCTCTGTTCCAATTAGAGCTTTATCTGGCCTGTAATATTGAGATATGATGAGTGAGTGGAATGGTACTTTCTACTTAGCAACTGACTTCTGGGGAATGCAAACTAGTTTTTAATGTGCCAACTGTATTTTTAAGTTGAAACTCAGCAGAAAAATGTAGGCAAATACTCTAAGTCCCAGAGGACAAAGGTAAGGGGGGGGGAAGGCTTATTCTCTCTCAGTCCTAAAATTTGTCCCATTATTTGTGAGAAGGTGTGAGAATTTGTATGTGTGTGTGTTTGTGTATAATTGTTCTGAAATATGTAGGGATTTTTATTTGATGCTGGGGTGGCCCTGAATGGTTTTTAGGAGGAAGATATGTAGAGAAAGCTAACATAAATGATATATCAATTCCAAACATGCCTACAGTACAACATTTAAATAGATTATGTCCCATAGAATATGTTAATACTGTTGCTGAGCATTGATTTTGGATTTTGCCATGGAGCAAGATGCCTTAGAAATGGTCTCAGTTTGATTGGAACTAGGTCCTGAAGTAAGTAACCTGTTTCACAGGACCCATTGTTTAAAGGAAACTGTTTCAAATATTCAAATGATTATTTTAGAGACTTAGACCTATAAATAATAAACCATGTGATTCAACATTTGAATAACAAAAGCACTTAAGGGCAGCAGAGGGAACATTTGAGAGGAAGAGTGAGTGAGCACAGAGGGAAGGGATAGGGAATGGACTTCATGAGTGAGAGAAAAATTGTAAATATATGTTCAGGAGAATTCTATGTCCTCATAACATTGGCCATTCCATAAAGAGATGAAATCACAAATGAGAGGTACAAGAGACATACTCTGATTCTTACAGACAACATTTCAGAAAGGTCAAAGATGAATGTTAATGTTGGGAGGTCAGAGTAAGTGCCGTTCATTTCACAAAGAGAAGGGGACCAATCTACCCAGGGACTTGGCAAACTGGGAATATATCACTTGTCTTTCTTCCCACATTTCTAGCAAGACTAGAACACTCAAGTTTACTATGTAGTCAAGTTCAGTACAGAACTGCCCATTTCAAAGATCTCTCTGAATTCTTACCCTCCCTACTAAAGACAAACAAAAGGCATGCAGCTGTCTTTATTTTGTTCTGTAGGGGGAAGCATCCTCTCTGCCCTATTCCACTTCCTTATATGTGATAATCAGCCACAGAGCATGGCTGAGGTAGAAGTAAGTAGCATTCAAAAGACTGTCAGAGCTGAAAGAGGCCATGGGAACTTTGGCCATAAACAAACTTACCACAGACCATATACATGGGTCACAGGTAGCTCAGATACATTTACTGAAGATGTGGAAGTTCTAACAATTTTGTGGAATGGGAGCTTGATTTACCTTTTAGTCTATTAAAAGAAAAAAAGAAATGAGTAAGTCTGGTTTAAATGTCTCTTCTTAGTCCTTTCCCCCCCTTTATGGCAAGTAAATTAGTCAGAGGTATGTTTCCAAATCCTCTTTCCTCTCTGCAGGATTTGCATAACATGGCTCCCATTCTCTTGGACTATGCGTGATGTGTTGTCTCCTAATACCTCTACATGCCATCTTTCATTTTCTGTTAGGTTCAGTTGGTCATCAGAAAGTCAGAGTGCTGGGTGTACAGCATGGAAAAGTGGGAAAATATACAGTCAACAACCAGACTTCTACTAAAGGGCCAATCTAATCTAGAGCTGAGAAGAAGGATCTTTCCTTCTTAGACATCTCTGAGATTAAGTTTATCTCTCTCGGAACTGAAGGATGAAAAGTTAAATTGTTAGTTTCCTCTCAGGAAATATAGGAAATGAACTTCCTGCTATATCAATATTTGCAGCTCTTGATTGATCTCCTCTTTCCTTCCTAAGACTATTCAAGTGGTTTTGCTAATATTACATGGATTTGAAATGAAGAAATTTGAGGCTATCAAAGAGTGTGGGGGTTTCATAAGTATTTTGTTATTTTGTATGGGTTTGGTTTATTTTGAGGTAAAGCAGATCTTTTCAATACTTAGTTCCTACAAACTTGAAAATAAACAGGTTAGAGAGAATAAAAATATTTCCTAAATGAGAAAATAAAACCAGGAAGAGGCTTATTCTCCTTTGGGCATGAAACCATCCAAAAATACATAGAGCAGGTAAGAGGAAGCTTACTCAGGGAGAAATGGAAGTTGGAAGGCAGTTGGGTGGGTATGCAAAGTTCTCATGGAAAAAAGATGAATGTTATGCTGCAGTAGTGGGAATTGGACAGATATGAAAAGAGCTACATTCGTATAGGATAGATTGGGCAGAGAAGCCACCTTCAGCCAAGTTGTGTGCAGTGCCCTATTTAGGAAGACACTATTCACATATACTGTATTATGAAGTGTACCTTTCTGAGTAATGTGCAATAAATACAACTTCTGTGGTGGCTGAAGTCCCTGAGGAAAATTTGTCCCAAATAACTTATTCAGTGGTCTCTTACCCTTTGGTATAAAGAGATATGGCCAATGAGAAGGAGACTTATACTGGAGATATAGCCCTTCCTAAATTCTGCTAGGTAAAACTCCTTGATTTAGACAATATCAAGACTTGGTCAACATAGTGCTCTCTATACTCAGCAATATAATTCCACACCATCTTCATAGATGCAACAGAGTTCCTGTGTGGGCTCTTTGTTAGAATTTCACCATGGTTCTAGACAGGTCCCGTATATACACAGGTTATCTGAAAACCCCAGAATGGACACAGACATGGAAACAGACTAGATGGAATATCCAGTGGTTTATTCAACTGGAAAATCACCAAGCACATACTGTGTACCAGTCTATCTGTGAAGTGCTGTAAATATAGGTGGACAGCAGGGAAAGCAGAACTTAATATTTTCAAGTTGGCATGCTATGAGTGCAAATATATAATAGTTAATAAATGGGTAGAATGTGAGTTCTGCACAATAATCCAGAGTATCTTGGGTAAAGCAGTAAAGTATATTGAGGTTCGAGAAAAGATGAGATGTGGCAATTTCAAATAGAGTGATCAGAGAAAGCTTTTCTGAGAAAGCACTCTTTGAGCAAAGTTCTGTATTAGGTAAGGGATAGAATCAATCTCTAGTATCTCAATGCTCCAGGACTTCCCCTCTGCCTTGGCAATGAAAGGGAATCTCAGTTTTTCCTGTTGATCTTTTCTTGCTGTCCATATCCACATCCAGCCCACATAATTCCATTCTGTTCCAAGGGATTTTGTGATGCAAATTCATGGGAATATTGATTCACTCTGCTTTGAGAAATGAAAAGGAAAAGGGAGCACACAAAAAGGCTGTCAAGCTGTATAATATATCCCCAAGACAGGAGAATAGGAGTTGAAGGAAATTTTTTTAAAAAGTAGCTGTTGCCATGGTACTTTATGTAGAAGGGCTTTCTCTTCCCTGGAAGGTTTCCAAAAATCACCAGTAGGAAATTGAATGTATTTTCTAAAAAAAAAAGAAAGAAAAAAAGAAAAGAAATTGAAGATATCTAAAATAGTGCTTTTGCTGGTACTGATTATCTTTGATCATGAAGAATTCAGAATTCAGATCGGAGACTGAGACATCAGTTTCTTTTCTTGATGGAGCTGCCTGTTAAACTGATAGTAGATGTGCACAAGTATGTCTAGGAATTAATCAAACTTGCTATCCTCTACTAGTATCCAGTATATGGCTATTATGGCTGATGCTTGTGCTTCTGCATTGCCACTAGACTGAATTTAGAATGACCTAGCACAGGACAACATGGTGGTAAGAGGGAAGGTTGAATTGGAAAGACAGATTGCACTCAAACGCTCTGATACAGAGTTCATCACATCTGCAAGGTGAACAGGAGATTTACTCTTTCTACTATGAGAAGAGAGACATAAAGTGGCTAGTAGGCCTTAAGACATTCAGTTGGGAAGAGGAATATGGGGGCTAATTATGTTGAGAAGAGTCTTCTTGAAAATAATGGTACTTTTTGGTAAATGTGAGGCTTCCTGCAGCTTTGAATATAGATCACAGATTTTTTATCATTAATAAAGGAAGACTTCAAGACTTCTGGACATCAAGATTATTTCCTTTTTTTCCTTAAGATTTTATTTATTTATTTGACGGAGAGAGAGACAGTGAGAGAGGGAATACAAGCAAGGGGAGTGTGAGGGGGAGAAGCAGACTTCCTACCGAGCAGGGCGCCTGATGTGGGGCTCAATCCCAGGACCATGGGATCATGACCTGAGCCGAAGGCAGCCACTTAATGACTGAGCCACCGAGGTGCCCCACGATGATTTTTTTTATCTCAGTCTTCATTATTGTTTCAATCAAAACTTATAAACTAAGCATGATCTTTCCCAAACTTACTTGCCTCAAAATTTAAAAGACCTTTCAGCCCCTAGTTGTCAAGTTGTAGAACAAACTCCAATTTAAGACTGAGAATCTTCTCACCTGAACTGTCTTCCAATATTCTTGGGCCTATTTTTAATATATATAATTTAATATTTCATTTTATATACAGTAGTGCAGCTTAATAGTGAACACTTCTGTGAGTTTAGATGAATATGAAAATTGTATAAAAGTAACACCAGGGCACCTGGGTGGCTCATTCAGTTAAGTATCTGCCTTCTGCTCAGGTCAGGATACCCGAGTCCTGGGATGGAGTCCAGCATTGGGCTCTGCTCAGCAGGGAGACTACTTCTCCTCTCCCTCTGCCTCCCTCTCCCTCTGCTCTGCCAACTTGTATGTGCGCGCTCTCTCTCTCTCTCAAATAAATAAATAAAATCTTTTTTAATAAAGTGACAGAATCCAAGATATAAAATAGTACCACCATATCAAAAAAAAAAATCATATCAGTTTAGAATCAGAAATCCCTCAGTGCCCAGACTCTGGAATACATTCACCATATTTGTTTTCTCATATTTTGGTGCCCCCGACTCTGTAGCATGGGAGAAACACAGGATTCCAGTAGCATGTGTCTTAGGCAGACAGAAGAAAGAAAAAGAAAGAAAGAAAGAAAGAAAGAAAGAAAGAAAGAAAGAAAGAAAGAAAGAGAGAGAGAGAGAGAGAGAGAGAGAGGAAGGAAGGAAGGAAGGAAGGAAGGAAGGAAGGAAGGAAGGAAGGAAGGAAGGAAGGAAGGAAGAAAGAAAGAAAGAAAGAAAGAAAGAAAGAAAGAAAGAAAGAAAGAAAGAAAGAAAGAAAGAAAGAAAAAAGAAAAGAAAAAAGAAAAGAAAAGAAAAGACAAAAAAAAAAAAAAAAAGAAAGAAAAGACAAAAGCATACTCAAAGTGACATTACTCCAGTTTAAGGCTCAGAAAAACCCAGTGCTGAGAAGAATATAAGGGCATCCCTAGGCCCCAAGATCCTATCTTTCTTATAGATCACTCTTGATAAGTAAAAAATATATATATTTTTTCTCCTGAGTCTGAGAAAGAAGAGATTTCTACTCTCTCCATACCACCAATAACTGATCATTGTCCCCACTTAGCTTTCAGGATCTTGTCTGTTTTCACTGCCTATTCTGTGCTTTTAGAGTTAGGTAGGATAAGAGATAGGTAACTCAGGTAGAGAGCCTCAGGTCTTTGAATGACAAGGCTACAGTTGCTGTGATGGAGGGCATTTTCTGCTTATCTGGATCTGAGGAATATGAATCACTTGTTGAATGCTATATTATAAGAATGGAAAAAAGAGAAAGATAAGACATGCAAGGATATATCATCCATAAGTGAGAGAACCTGGGGAAAAGGCTTAAAGTTTCTGAGTTCTGAAAACTGCCATGGAAAACCTGCTGCAGGTGAAAGGGATAGATGAGGAATAGGGTGGGTGCTGCACAGTTCCTTTGGACAAATGTCAGCAGCCACTCACAACCTAAAAACATGTGATTGTTTCAGAAATGCATGAAGGGATATTTAGGCAGGACTGTCAACCTAGAAATTGTAGTACCCTACTCCAGAGAGTGGCAATCGTGTGTAACTAAGTATGATTGGCATCTCTGTGAGTGGAGTAATACATGACATGTCCAACGTAGATTATGGTACTTAAAAATAGGGAGCTGACAGGAAAGAATATGTTAAGGATTCGAGATGGTGCAGGAAAAAGTTTCTACAAAAAGGAAAAATACCGCACAGGAAGGGAGGAACACCGACTTTGGGAAAAGGGATATGAATCCCAAAGGAAACAATGAGAGGAGAGTTCATGGGAATCCTCATTTCCTAGGTCTTACGTATTTTTAAGGCTTCTCCTTTAGGTATCCTTAAATTCCCCACTTACTTTCATTTTCTATCCTACTGAAGCTCAATTTTTTTATTCTCAAATACTGAAGCTCTTTCTTTCTTCATGGGCCCAGGAGACCTTCATTCTTTCAAAAATGCCTGAGTCCACTGTAAATTATCTATTTTTTAGGGTTTGTGGCAGAATACCCAGAAAATTTTACTCACTGATGCAATTTTATTTTGTTACTTTTTATTTTTAATTTTTTAAAGATTTTCTTTATTTATGTATTTGTTTATTTGAGAGAGAGCTTAAGAGTGGGGGTAGAGGGAGAAAAAGGGAGAAGCAGAAACCCTGCTGAGCAGGGAGCCAGATGTGGGGCTCCATCCCAGGGTCCTGGGATCATGACCTGAGCCGAAGGCAGAGGCTTAGCCTACTGAGCCACCTGGGCAACCCATTTCATTACTTTTTAAAAGTTAAATAATGTTTTTAATTGTGCAGAAGAGGAGATTGGATGCTATCATGTGCTTGGGCGCTATCCTCTGCACTGGAGAGGTGTCTATAGAGCAAGACAAGAATTTTACTTCCTTGTATTGTATAAAGAAAGATAAGCTGGCACCTCTCTCTAATACTGATCAGAGAGTGGAGGTAGAAATGGGCCTTCGTGGTATTTTGTCTGTATGAGCAAGCCATATAGAGTGCCATGCTTCAATTCTTTGTAAAAGTTTAGTTTTAGACATCTTGTCTCCTACCATTATGGCCACTCTACAAATGCCTACTGATACTGATCATAGTACTTTGTAGTACTCTGTGGTTTTCATTTTATTTTCTGTCTTTTGATTTAGTTCTTCTTATGTCTTTCTTTTTTTAATTTAAAATCAATTAGTTAACATATAGTGTATTATTAGTTTCAGAGGTAGAGTTCAGGGATGCATTAGCTGCATACAACCCCCAGTGCTCACTCCATCAAGTACCCTCCTTAATGCCCATCACCCAGTTACTCCATCCCCCACCTACTTCCCCTCCAGCAACCCTCAGTCTGGAGGGAGTGTCCCCTCCAGACACTCAGTTTAAACCGGTGTCTCTTACGGTTTATCCCCTTCTCTGATTTTGTCTTACTTTATTTTTCCTTCCCTTCCCCTATGTTCGTCTGTTTTGTTTCTTAATTTCCACATATGAATGAAATCATATATTTGTCTTTCTCTGACTTTTTTTGCTTAGCATGATGTCCTCCAGTTCCATCCATGTCATTATAAATGGCAAGATTGTGTTTTTAGAGACAGTCTTGTTTGGGTTTTTTTTTTGGTGTTTTTTTTTTTTTTTTTGATGTTTCATATATGGGATTTGGATGTGAATTTTTCTGTTTTCTTATTTAATTTTGAGTTATTTGTTATTTGATTATTGTTGATTTTTCTGATCTGTAAATAACTGATACCTAAACAGTCCCATGACCCAAGACCCTCCCTGAATTTCCAGAGAGTGTCCATTGTCCCCCAGATTACCTCATGTTGCCCCTTGTAGCAAAACCCCACCCCAACTTAACCCCTGGTAGCCACTTCTCTGTATTCCATCATTAGTATTTGTCTTTTCCAAAATGTCATATAAGTACAGTTTTACAATATTTTGCTTTTTAGTCTGATTCTTTTAACAAAGACATTGAAAATCCATCCATGTTTTTATGTGAATCAATGTTCTCTTTGTTTTTATTGCTAAGTAGTATTACAGTTAAATGTGAAGTAAATCTGTTATTTCCAGTTGCTGGTGATTATTAATAAAGCTACTATAAACTTTCACATACAGATATATGTGTGAAGACAAGTTTCATTTCACTATAAATAGTATGAATAGCTAGAGTGGGATTGCTATATCTATGCAAAGTTTATGTTTAAACTGGTAAGAAACTAAAAAAAACCTGTTTTTCATAAAGAATTTACCATTTTGTGATACTATGAGAGATACAGTTGCAAAATCATCACCAACACTTAGAATTAACAATTTTTTAAATGTTCTAAAGTGGTTGTAGATTTATCCTATTTTGGTTTAAACTTTTATATCTTTATTGACTGGCTATGTTGAGCATCTTTTTATGTACTTATTTGGCATCCATAATCTTCTATGGTAAAGTATCTGTTGAGATATTTTCCCATTTTATTGTTTTTTTAATTTTTATTGTGGAATTTATTATATATTCTGATTATGATTCTTTTGACAGACATGTGATTTGCATATATTTTCTCTCAGTCTGTAGTTTATTGATTAATTCTCTTAACTTTAAGTTTTTATATTGTGCTTACAATGCAATATCTAACCTCAAATTTAGTCTTAGATATATATGAATCTTGGTGGACAAATTTTCTTTCAGCATTTTGAATGTCATCCTGCTGTCTTCTGACCCCTATGGTTTCTGGTGAAAAGTCAGCTGTTAATCTTGAGGCTCCTGGTATGCAGTGAGTTGCTTTTCTTTTACAGCTTTCAAAATTCCCTTTAAAAACTGCATTTCTCAGTCTCTCCTCTCCCTTCATCCCTTCCATCTCCCTCTCTCCCTCTGTCTCTTTCTCTTTCACCCCAGCACCAAGATTGAATGTAATGTCTTCCATGCCAGATTTCTTTGTATCTATCTTACTTTGGATTTGTAACACATTTTTGCTATATAGAGATTCATGATATTTTTTTTTTTTCTGATTCGTTTCCTTTCTCCTCCTCCTGGTAATTCCATTATGAATATTTTTTTGTGCCTTCTGATGTTCCACCTTTCTCTGAGGCTCTACTTATTTTTCTGCATTCATTTTATTCTCCATAAGGTTTTATCATTATTAACCTGTTTTCAAGTTACTGATTCATTTGCTAATACAAATCTACTGTTGAGCCCCTCTATTGATTTTTTTTTTCATTTCAGATATTGTGCTTTAAAACTCTGGAATATTCTTTCCTTAAAAACTTTTCTACCTATTTTCGATATACGTTTGATGAGATGAACATTTTAATATATACATCATCATAACTTCCTTTATTTCTCAAATAAGGGTTAATTTTTAAATATTTATAATGTTTATTTTAAAGTCTTTTTTAAAATGATATTTGGAACCTCTACACAGGAAGTTTCTCTTGTGTGCTTTTCTCCTATGTACAGGATACATTTTCCTTTCCTTTGCATGTCTCATCTCATAAATTCTATTGAAAGTTGGACATTTTAAGTAATTAACTGTACCAACTCTGGCTAATGATTCCTCTTCCCTGGAATTGTTTTGTTGTTGCTATTGTTTTTTGCCTTTTTATTTGTCTATTGACTTGGCAGTACTGTATTGAAGTTTTTGTCTGTCTCACAAACCAGTTTGTGTTTTTCCTATTAGGGCACAGCTTTTGGTATGCACACAGTCATTCTGAGAAGACAGTGGTTTTAGTGGAGTTCTCTTGGACTCTTTTTTTTTTTTCTCATCTGTCAAGCTATCTTCCTCCATTGTATCACACCCAGCCTTTAGACTTTCTAATTGTAGGCAAATTGTTACGTAGTTTTCAAAATGCTATAGACAAAAATTGCTCCAGAGTTTGATCTAAATAATTTAGATTGTTTTGCACAGGTAGTTTTGAGGCAAGTCTTTGAGATTTGTTTAGATACCACTAGGGCTCTAGCTATCTCTTCCCCTTGTTTTCTTTGGTAAACAAGCTGGGCTATATTATAGATTATTGCTCCCAGAGTGCCACAGTCTCATTTTATTTACTGACCACCAAAATCTACATTGTTTTTGAGAGTGTGGTTAGGTTTGAACTTCCACATATTCTGTTACAGATAAAGTCATGTTCTTTACAGAGAGCTGTAATGTTCTCTGTTATTCATCCTAGCCACTCACAGTGACTAAACGATTCAAATCACTAATCTGGAGTTGGCATCAAAGGCAGTGGACTGCATCTCTCAGAGTGACATTTCTGCTTCACAATAGGGTACTTGCCCATGACAATAGATCTTGTTCTTCTCAGCTTGCCCCACCTGATGTGGAGCTTTAACCCAGTGATTGAGCTGGGGTGGAGTAAATTAGAAATTTGGTATTCTCAGATGCTGTACCTGCAATAGAGCCTCCACTATGTGATAGTTGGCTAAGTGGTGGAACAGTGACCCTGAGCTTTCACCATATGTACCTGGTATTTAACGTTTGAAACATTAAACTGAGTTTGTAGAGTGGATAAGAAATGCTGGAGGATTGGAACTTCCATGAATACACTACAGCTCTTGATTGGGAGCTAGAGGGAGATACTAAGGCCTTTTGCAGGGCATAGCCCCCTTAAATACTCGAACCCCAGCCTCTGGTGTCCATTTACCATATCTGTGCACCTATATTATGGTATCTGGACTCTATTTTTCTGGGAAAATGTAGGCAGTATATAGCACCAAATGCTATAGGAAATGAAATAACATTTTCTAAACAATCTTTTTCCAGGGAAGGATCCAGAACACCCAAGGGCTGAAGGAATATAAGGGCATTCAGTTCAGGAAGATTTTACATCTTGTTTATCACTCCAAGTAAGAAAAAGAATTTTTTTACATCCTGGGGTCTAAGGAGGAAAAAACATTTCTATTGTTTCTACCTCAACATCTAATGTTTATTCTATTATTTACTTCTAGGATCCTATGTGCTTTCTCTGATATTTCTGTTTCTCAGGAGTTGAGGTAGGTAACTCTGAGGGACTCATATCAGGTGAGTTAAGCATAGGTAGAAGACAAAAAGTATACTTACTGTTTAATTAATGCATCTGGGGAATACAAACTGCTTGTTTATGCTTTATGTATAACAATGGGAAAAAGAACAGGATAAGGCATGCAAGGATATTTCTTCCATGAGCAACAGGACCTAACAGTAAAATTTAATATTAATCAGTTCTAAAAACCACCATAAGAAAGCTCCAACACATGAGTGAATAGCACCCAGGTGGGAAGTATGAGGAAAGACAGTGGAGTGGGTGCTATAGAGGTCCTTTGTACGAATTCCACTGATCACTCACATCTTGAAAACACTAGGGGGTTGTTTCAAAAATGTATGAGTGGGTGTTTAGGCATGACTGCCATCCCTAAACATACTGTGTGGTACCCTACTGCAGAGAGTGGCTATCACACATAATTTAAAATGATTGACACCTCTGCAAGTGGAGTAACACCTAACACATGCACCATGTGTGATGGAACTGTAGGTGCCTTGAAAGTGTTTAGATACTTACAGAGGCATGTTTTCCCTAGAGTGCAAGTATCCCATTTTTACACACCCTTTATTCCTGTGCAAGACTCTTTTAGGTGCCTTTTCAGAAGTAATGCCCAAGAACATAAGGTTCCAGAAAAATATCCCTTTGAGTTCTTCTGAGACTCATACCCATTTCTCTAAAGTTGCCTAACTGAAATAAGAACAAGTCTTTTTGTGCTATTATGTTGTTCTATTCTGCCTGAACAGTATTCTTTTTGCAAAGCTGATTCCCTATCCCAATGAACTTATCTGTTAAATTGTACTCATTTATTAGCTCTTCTCCCCATTTATGTAAGTCACCAATTTATTAGGGTTAGTGCATCATACTGAGACACTTGTGTTCTTTGATATATTTTTTTCTGACACTTTTTTAAAAAATTGTGTATCCTTAGTTTTTCTTTTACTTTCCTTTTGTTGTCCTTTCTTAATCTGGTGAGGAAAGAGAAGAAGGAAAAGGGAGATAGAAGGAGACAGAGAATGAATAGATCAATAGTCTAGTTCTTTTTTATTACTGAGCAGGGTACCAGCCACAGGTGATAGAAATCTCAGTTTTTTCTAGTTGTTAGCAATTATGTATAAAGCTACTCTATATATTTGCATGCAGATGTGAATGTGAACACAATATTCATTTTTACTTGTGTAAATATCTAGGAGTGTCAACTGCAATTTCTGATTCTGCAAGTAAGGAGCTCAGAATTTGTCACTACATCCTTACAAGTAAAAAGCTGAACAGACTGAAAAATCAACACCTCTTCTTGAATTTGAAAGAGAGGAAAGGACACAGAGAAAAAAACAGCTCCCAAGATTGGACAGACAAACAAGCAAATACAGGGAGTCTCAGCTTACTGAATTGGAGATTCAGAAGTGGAAATCACTATGGGAGCTAGTGCCAAGGTAGGAAAACCTGAACTTGATGAGTTTCTGCAGGCTTAGTGTGGACAACTCTGAGAATTGAAAACTTCAGGGAGATCTAGTCATGAGAGAGCCCATAATTTTGTAAGATTTACCTTCAGGAGATTGACAAGGTTCCCACAGTAAATATCAGAAAAATATCCCCCTTGGCCTTACAGCAGGGAGTGGGAAAAGAAACTATTTTAAAATAAGTTAGAGTACTCTACTCTTCCTAACAAGGCCTGTCCTCAAAAGAAAGAATTTAACCAGAGCATACTCTGCTAGAGTATTATCAGAGCATAACTGATCTGGGGAAGGGAAAACTCAACTCCAGGCAACCCTAGCCACCTTATCCTAAAAGAGGAAGAAAAAACTGAGGAAAAAACTTATGAAGCTCACAGTCCAGAGGCATATACTTACTAAAAGCAGAAACCTATGATAGGACTAGAACACTTCCTCTCCCCTCACAACCTCACCACTACATTACTGAAGGCCATTTATAGCAATTCCTTTTACCCTAAACATCATTTTCAGCTATCTGTTTATAAACACAAGTTTCAAGTTAATTGTGTAAACAAGCAGGAGTGGAATTTATGTGACTTATGGCAAGTAAAGATAAATTTAAAATAAATAAGAAAAAAATCTCTTTTTGCTGGAACTGCTTTAACATTTTGTGATACCATAAAAAAATGTATCAAGTTTCCAGTTACCCATATTCTCACCAGTACCTGGGGTATTGACAGCTTTGGTCTGGTGTTGTTTTTATATTAGCCATTGTAATATTTGTGTAGCTTTGTTTTTTTAACATTTGTGTAGATTTTTCTTGTGCTTTCAGTTTGTCTCTTTATATTGACTACAAATGTTCCCTGTTTCTTAATTTTCATATTTGCCATTTACATTCCAAATTTTATTACATTGTTTGATTTATTCTTTTTTTTCCCCAAATATGTTTATTTTATTTTTTCAGTGTTACAAGATTTATTGTTCATGTACCACACCCAGTGCTCCATGCAATACGTGCCCTCCTCAATACCCACCACCAGGCTCGCCCAACGCCCACCCCCCTCCCCTCCAAAACCCTCAGTTTGTTGCTCATACTCCACAGTCTCTCATGGTTCATCTCCCCCTCTGGTTTCCCCCCATACACCCCTCCCTTCCTTCTCACAATGCCTTCCATGTTTTTCTGTACGCTCAGCATGTAAGTGAGACCATAAGGTAATTGGTTCTCTCTCCTAGACTTATTTCACTCTGCATAATCTCCTCCAGTCCCATCCATGTTGATATAAAAGTTGGATATTCGTCCTTTCTAATGGAGGCATAATATTCCATTGTTTGATTTATTCTTAATGACATTTAAGAGTTTTTATAGATTCTGAATACAACACCTTAGATGGAAACATGATTTGCACATATATCTCAGTCTATGTTATGTTTCTTTATTCTCTTAATAGTGCCTTGTTCAGGACAAACAATTTCAGTTTTCATAAAGTACAATTTATCATTTTTTGTTTTATGAATTCTTTTAATTCTGTATCTAAAGGCTTTAGTCTTAGAAATATGATTCTTGTTGGACTGTCGTTTTGTTTCAGCACTTTGAATATATCCTCCCACTGCCTTCTGGCCTCCGTAGTTTCTGATGAATAGTTAGCTCTTAAATCTTGTAAGGATCCCTTGTATGCAATGAGTTGTTTTTCTTTTCCAGCTATAAATATTCTCTCTTTTTCTTTGGCAGCAACAGGCTGAATATAATGCCTGTTGGTATGGACTTCTTTGTGTTTACCCTATTTGGAGTTTGTTGTACTTATTGTATGTGCAAGTTTTTTCAACAAATTTAGGACATTTTCATTTTCAAAAGCACATTACATATTTTTGGTCCTTTTTCTCTCCTTTCCTGCTAGTTATCCCATAATGCATGTTTTGTGTTTAGCATGTTACTTTCATATAGGTACCAGCCTCATCTTATTTACTTAGCCCCAAATCTGCATTGTTTTCTGGAGTGCCATCAGGTTTGACTTCCCTTACACTACGTTACAAGTGAAGTCATGTGAAGTTATATTTTTAAAGAGAGTTTTAATGCTCTCTGTTATTCAGACCAACTTCTTACATGGGCCAAAAATCTCTGATTTACTGCTCTGGAGCCTGGGGTATGGGCAGTGTCTTGCCTTGCTTCTCTCACACTGACACTTGTGCCATATGAACAGGGTGCTGATTGGCAGTATAGATTCTGGTCTTTTCAACCTGTCTAACCTAGTATTGAAGCTCTTCCTGACAGTTATTCTCAGGCAAGAACGATCAGGGATATAAGGTTCTTATCCTATCACAACCCCAGTAGAGCTTCCACCATAAGATAGTGGGCTTAGTATGGAAATAGTACCCCTGACATCTCACCACATGTACCTGGTATTTAGCCTTAACCAACACAAAGCTTGGAGTGGGGCATATGAGAAATGCTGAATTTCTCCTTCCATGAAAACATTGTAATCCTTGACTGGTGTCCCAGACTAATCTGTCCAGGTAAAGAAGAGTACCTAGTTGCAGGTCTCCAAAAGAAAATGTAAAAATATGCTCTAAAATATCTTGCTTGAGTAAAAGGCTCAGAAATCTTACAAGCTAAAAGCAATATGAGAGCATCATTATGTCATGAGCTCCATCAATTAGGAGCTTAGAATATTTTCTGGCTTGTAGATCCTTCCTGGTAGAGTAAAATGGGCTTTTCTCACTCCTGTATTTGAGGAGGAAAGGGATTTCTACTCTTTCCATCACACCAACCACTGATTATTTTCCCATTCTTTGCTTACAAGACCTTGTGTATTTTCCCTGCTTATTCTGTGGTTCAGGAGTTGAGATATGTACTCAGATTTAAAGAATCAGATCTTTAGGTGACAAGCACAGGTTGGTAATATCAAGTATATTTTCTAATTAATTATTGAATTTGGAGAATGCAAACTTCTTGTTAGTGTTTTATACATATAATAATGATAAAAGAAACAAAAATAAAGCAAACAAAGGTATTTCTTCCATGACTAGGAAAACCTAACAGGAGGGCTTAACGGTTCTTAGTTCTAAAAATTGCCTTGAAAAAATTCTAAAATATAAATAGACAACCCTCAGGAAAGGATGGATGTGAAAAGACAGTGGAACGGGTGCTATAGAAGTCCTTTCTACAAATGCCAGTGGCCACTCACAGCCTGAAAACATTGAAGGATTTTCAAGAAGAGCACGAATGGGTGATTAGGCTGGACTGACATCATTAGGTATTCTTTGTGTGGTACTCTACTCCAGAGAGTGGCAATCATGTGTAATTAGATGTGATTGAACCCTCTATGAGTGGAATGACATATGATACATGCAACATGTGATGCCACAGTGGGTGCATTGAGGGTATTTAGTTGCTTATGGAGTGATGCTTTCCCTAGAGTGCAGCATTTCCCCTAAAACCCTCCTCTGTGTGAGACTAGCTCAGAAAACTCTCTAGATGAATTCTCGGAGGCAAGTCCTAGGAACTGAAGGCCCTAGAAAAAAGCTTCCCATTGAGTTTCCTATGGGATTTATATTCATTTTACCAAAGTCACTTGGTACTTGAGAGTAGGACTTTCAGTGCTTTCATGGTGTTCCACTCTATCTGTATTTCTCCTTTTTGTCAGAAGTTATATCCAATCCAAAACCCCAAATATGATAAAAATGTTCTCACCTATCAGCTTCCCTTCCCATTTTCAAGTCTTTTTTTTCCTGGTGTTAAAAATTCAGGCCATTGATTACACTTAAAAAAATTCAGTGTAATTAAGATACAGTTTTATATTACTTTCAGGTGTAAAATATACTGATTGAACAGTTCCATATATTATTTGGTGTTCATGAAGTTAGGCATATTCTTAATCCCCTTCAACTCTTTTAGCCATCTCCTGACCCACCTCCCCTGTGATAATCATCTGTTTGTTCTTTATAGTTAAGACTCTGTTTCTTGATTTATCTCTCTCTCTTTTTTTCCTTTGTTCATTTGTTTTGTTTCTTGAATTCTACATATGAGTGAAATCATATGGTATTTGTCTTTCTCTGACTGACTTATTTTGCTTAGCATTATACTCTCCAGATCCATCCATATGCTGTTGCAAATGGCAATGGCAAGATTTCATTCTTTTTATGGCTGAATAATATTATATCACAATATATAAAGAAGATGTAATATTCCGTTACAATGGAATGTAAATAATACTTTTATAAACGTAGGGGTGTATATATCCCTTGATATTAGTGCTTTTGTATGTTTGGGTAAATACCCAGTACTGCAATTCCTGGATCATAGAGTAGTTCTATGTTTAAATTTGAGGAATGTCTATACTGTCTTACATAGTGACTGTAGCAGTTTGCATTTTCAGCAACAATGAACAGGAGTTCCCTTTTCTCCACATCCTCACCAATACCTATTTTTTTCTTCAGTTTTTGATTTTAGCCATTCTGAGAGGTGTGAGGTGATATCTCATTGTAGTTTTGATTTGCAGTTTTCTGATGATGTGTGATGTTGAGCATCTTTTCATGTGTCTGTTGCCCATCTGTATGTCTTCTTTAGAGAAATGTTTGTTCATGTCTTCTGCCCATTTTTTAATTGGATTATGTGGGGGTTTTTTTATGTTGAGTTTTATGAGTTCTTTATATATTTTGGATACTAATCCTTTATCTGATATGCTATTTGCAAATATCTTCTCCCATTCCGTAGGTTGCCTTTTAGTTTTGTTTATTATTTCCTTTGCTGTGCAGAAGATTTTTATTTTGTTGTAGCTCCAATAGTTTATATTTGCTTTTTTCCCCCTTGCCTCGGAAGACAGATCTAGAAAGATGTTGTTATGACCAATATCAAAGAAATTACTGCCTTGCTCTCTTCTAGGATTTTTATGGTTTCAGGTCTCACATTTAGGTATTTAATCAATTTTGTTTATTTTTGTGTTTAGTATAAGAAAGCAGTTCCGTTTCATTCTTGTGCATCTTGCTGTTCAGTGTTCCCAACATATTTTGCTGAAACAACCATCTTTTTCCAATTGGATACTCTTTTCTGCTTTGTCAGAGATTAAGTGACCTTATAATTATGGGTTTATTTCTGGGCTTTCTATTCTGTTCCATTGATCTATGTGTCTATTTTTATGCTAGAGCCATACTGTTTTGAGTACTACAGCATTGCAGTATAACTTGAAGTCTTGAATTGTGATACCTTCAGATAAAGATTGCTTTGGCTATTCAGGGCATTTCATGGTTCCATACAAATTTTAGGATTATTTGTTCTTGTTCTGTGAAAAATGCAGTTGATATTTTGATAGAGATTTCATTAAATCTGTAGATTGGTTTGGTTAGTATCAACATCTTAAGAATATCTGTTCTGGGGCGCCTGGGTGGCTCAGTGGGTTCAAGCCTCTGCTTTCGGCTCAGGTCATGGTCTCAGGGTCCTGGGATTGAGCCCCACACATTGGGGGGCTCTCTGCTCAGCGGGGAGCCTGCTTCCCCCTCTCTCTGCCTGCCTCTCTGCCTACTTGTGATCTCTCTCCTCTCTATCAAGTAAATAAATAAAATTTTAAAAAAATATTAAAAAAAAGAATATCTGTTCTTCCAAGCCATGAGCATGGAACATTTTTCCATTTCTTTGTGTCATCTTCAATTTCTTTCATCCATGTTTTAGTTTTCAGAGTATAGGTCTTTCACCTCTTTGGTTAGTTCCTAGGAATCTTATATTTTTGGTGCAATTATAAATGGAATTGTTGTTTTTTCTTTCTCTTTCTGCTGCTTCATTACTGGTGTATAGAAATGCAACAGATTTCTGTACTTTGATTTTATATCCTGCAACCTTACTGAATTTACTTATCAGTTCTAGTAGTTTTTTGGTGGAGTCTTTCAGGTTTCAGTATATTGTATTATGTCATCTGCAGATAGTGCAAGTTTTATTTCTTCCTTATCAGTTTGGATTCCTTATATTTATTTTTGTTGTCTAATTTCTGTGACTAGGACTTCCAGTACTATATTGAGTAAAAGTGGTGAGAAAAGACATCCTTGTCTTATTCCTGACCTTAGGAAAAAAGTTCTCAGTTTTTCCCCATTGAGTATGATGTTAGCTATGGGTTTTTCATAAATGGCCAAGCACTATTGCTCTGAATAATACTTTCACAATATTTAGTTATTATAATGCATGGACATGGTATATCTATATTTGTTTATATCTTCTTCAGCTACTTTCGTCAGTGTTTTGTTGCTTTTTTATTAATTTATTTTTTTATTAACATATAATGTATTATTTACCCCAGGGTACATGTCTGTGAATCGTCAGGCTTACACATTTCACAGCACTTACCATAGCACATACCCTCCCCAATATCCATAACCCAGCCACCCTATCCCTACCCCCCCACCTCCCAGCCACCCTCACTCAGTTTGTTTCATTGTTTTGTTGCTTTTAGCATATATGTCATGCACACATTTTATTACATTTACATCCCCATGGGATTTTGCCCATAACAGCCTTCACATCACATATCAGATAACTAAATCAAAGACAGCTGAAGGACTTGCCCAAGGAAACATGTCAACCTGAGATAGAATGATTACAACAATAATCATGGTAAAAACAGACATTTACACAACACTTCATGGCTTTCATTTCAGGCTTACTATGTCCTAGGAATATTTCTAAGCTGTTAATGTACATGAATTCATCTAAACTTTACAAGAACCCCCCTAAAGTAGGAGCTGGTGTAATTACCCTTATTCTACAAATGAGAAAAGAAAGGAAAAGGAAGTTTAATAATTGCCTTAAGATCACACATCTGGCAAGAGGCAAAATTATTATTTGAATCCAGTCAGTCACTATCCAGTGCTCCAGAGCTTTAAGTCAACATATGGCCCTACCTCAAGTCCTTTGATTCTAAATCCAGCACTAGTATGTATTGAACAGCTGAGGCAAGTACAGTCTTATGTAGATTTTGGATAATTGCCCAGATTACAAGGTGAAGGAGGTCTGAGAAAACACAAATACTCATACCTAAAGAGGAAATGATCTAGAGTAGAATGGGGTGCATTTGCATCCAAGACCTTCAAACCTTATGTGAGGACACTCGGATGTCTTATTATGTTTTTTGTCTCAAGCTTCTCCTTGGGATTGAGTCATTGGGTGTGATGGAATTAGAGAGAGGAGAAAGTTGCAATTTTGAACATTGCAGAGAGAACTTAAACTAAAATCCTTTTGGTCAGGGTTTTTAACAGAATAACAACAAAAAAGAGTTTTTAAGATACTTAAATTATGTTGGCTTACTAGACAGTACCTTTGACCAGATCCAGATTTGAAGTTGAGGTATGTTCCCATCTCTTTTAGTGAATTTTTACATGGATTAAAACTAGAATAACATTCTTGTTTTTGGGTGACATTCAGGCATTGGCAGTCCAGGTCTCAACAAGCAGAAAACACTCACCTTTCCTTGGCTTGCTAGAGCGGAAAGCCTGCCTTTATCCCTGCCTCTCTTCCTTTTACAATGGGTAATGGTAGATATAAATTGATATAAATTACTGAAACCACCATTACCTCCAAATATATTTATTATTATTATTATATATTGTATTATTATTATTTTCTTGGTAAGTGTTCAATCCTCTTCCTGATGAGTTAAAGACTAAGCTAAGCCCACATGTGCATGTAAAGAAGGGCTGTGTGGGGGTGAGTGGGAGAGAACAGTGTTAAATTCTCTGCCTGGCAGCTCTCTCAGATCTTCAGAGGCTATAGATGTTGGGCAAGTTTCTTGTCTCTGTTTCATCAGATAATATTCCTAATGGGAATGAAGAAGAAGGGGCTCTGACCACAAATAGGAGACTTGGTTGCCAAAGATGACTTGGGGAAACCCAGTTTAAGTTTAAAATCCAGTTTTAACTTACTTTCTCTCCTCATTGTGAATAACACAGACAAGTATGTATTTTTCAAAATTTTTCAACTTCCTAATCCACAAGCTTTTTTATAACCTGCTTTTCATGCTCTTAAACCAAGAATGTTTTGGTTTTGGAATCTATTTACCTACTTTTTATAAACATAAAAATCTATGTTTATCTTAGGATGTTTGTCCAGGCCAGAAAAATACATACACATGGAGGCCTGTGTCTCAAAATGGAAAATTTGGGAAAGATCCTCTCTACAACCAGACCTCTGATAAAAAGCTGAGAATTTTAGGGATGAGAGGAGGAACAGTGCATTTCTAGGCTTTAAAGCTATTTTCTTTCTTGGAAATCAATCCAGGTAAGTTTTATATTTTGTTTACTCTCTGGAGTAAAAGGAGAAAAGAGATTTCTACTTTCTACCTGTTGACAACTATCGGTGCCTCTCTCCTTATCTCCCTTAAGATTATTTATGCATGTATTTTGTGGTTTTGTCATTAAGATTTGGAATTCTAAATAAGGGTGAATTAATTTTCAACTGCTATATAACATATTATTCCAAATTAACAGCTTTAAAAAATATCCTATAGCTTCTGTGGGTCAGGAGTCTATCCACAGTTTAAGTGGGTCCTTGGCTCAAGGTCTAACAAGACTGATATAAAGGTCTTGACCAGAGTTGTGATCTCATCTGAAGCTCAAGGTTCTCTTTCAACATTGGCAAAATGGGCAAAATTCATTTCCTTTCAGCTATAGAACTGAGGCTCTATCTATCTTTTTAGAGACTTTCTGTTGTTCCTTGCCATTTGACTCTGTCCAAAATATGGCAATTTGCTTTCTTAAGGCTATTCTCTCTAGTCTCTAGCCTGCCTTTTTTGAGGTAGGTATTATTGCACTTTCAGAGGAAATATTGATGAGCCAAGGCCCCACTCATTTTCAACAGGGCTGGAAAAAACATTCAGACAACCCATTAGGTTGTTTCATCTCACATTTTAATGATTTCATCAAAAAGGAGATGGAAAGGGGGTAATTATATGCAAATTTTCACTCTGGTGATAATTCAAACATTTATTTTTAAGTTCAAGATATTGATAACATATTGGCAAGTTCTTGTCCCCACTTATGTGAACAATACCAGCCACCAAGAATATACTAATGATAATGAACATGTTCAGAGAAAGAGGTCGGTGAGGAGATACTGTATCCTCTTTTAAAGAGCTTACCTAATTAGGTCAGATCTACTTAGGATAATCTACCTTCTGATTAAATCAAATTCAAAAGATTGATGACCTTAATTACATCTGTAACATCCATTTGGCTAATAAACATAATATAATCATGCGGATGATATATAAAATTCAAATTTCTGCTCACACAAAAGGCGAGAAGAGTATGCAGGGCATGTGCATAGGGACTCATCTTGAGACTATCTTAGAATTCTGCCTTCCATTAAGGCATTTTGCAAGTTTGAGGAGGAAGATTGGGATGGAGAAGGATGTGGGGTGTGTGGTGATGGGAACTTCAACTTTAGAGGGAAACAAATTGTAGCATCACTTCTAATGGCTTAAAATTTAAAAGATTAACACAACTGAGGCTCTATCTTGTTTTTTAATTTTATTATTTTTATTAACATATAATTATTATTTGTTTCAGGGGTACAGGACTGTGAATTATCAGTCTTACACAATTCACAGCGCTCACTATAGCACATACCCTCCCCAGTGTCTATCACCCAGACATCCCATCCCTCCCACCCCCTCCACTCCCTCAGTTTGTTTCCTGAGATGAAGAGTCTCTTATGGTTTGTCTCCTTCTCTGGTTTCATCTTGTTTCCTTTTTCCCTCCCTTTTTCCCCTCCCTTCCCCTATGATCCTCTGTCTTGTTTCTCAAATTCAATGAGGCTATATCTTATCTGAGTGAGAGAAGAAAAGAAGAAAGGATCATTCTCTCTCAGCCTGAAAACCTGTAAATCAAGCAGGCAGCAGGTGAGGTGATACTAATGCAGGGGGAGATGGAAGAGGGAGGGCATTGTGGTAGGTGTCTCTTAGATGTTTCGCACAAATCTAAGGTGCCCCACAAGGGCTGGAAGCATCAGGTATTATGAAGGTTAACCTGGCCGGGGAGCATTTGGGCAGGGCTGCCACATTTGATCAAGCTTTGTGCGGTGCCCCACTCAAAAAAGTGCCATTCAGGTATACTAAAATATGATTGGCACTTTTTTGAGTGTGGTAATTCACAACATGTACAACCACATGTGGTGGTCCTAGAAGAGGTAGTATGATTGTCTGTGCACAGTTGCACTCACTTTGGCCAAACCACCATCCTCTCAGAAAACTCTGAAGTACCCCTGGGAGACCAGACCTAGTATCTGAAGGTCCTTGGGGAAAGTTTCCATTCAGTTTCTCCAAATACTTAATACCTTTGTTCAAAAGGGGGCCTGAGACCTTGGAGCAAGATTTGGATTGGGTCCATCACTCTCCTTCTCTTTTGCCATTTCCTTTTGTGCACTAAAGCCACTTTTCCTAGGAGCCTAGAAGCTCTTTCTACTTTAATATCCTTTCTTTTTTTTAATTATTTTTATTATGTTCAGTTAGCCAATATCTAGTACATCATAAGTTTTTGTTGTAGTATTCAGTGATTCATTAGTTGCGTATAACACCCAGTGCTCATCACACCACATGCCCTCCTTAATACCCATCACCCAGTTACCCTATCCCTTCACCCCCTCCCTTGTGTAACCCTCAATTTGTCTAATATCCCTGTATCAGAGCAGTTCAGATGGTGACCAGACCTTTTCATTCAGTTAGTCTCTTAAAACATTTTATTTTTAATTACTTTTTGTGTCTTATGTGAAATATAAACATTTCTTGAAATGATAAGAGGTTTTACTTCTCAGACCTTTGGAACTAAAAGACATGGTGCATAGACTTTTCTTTCTGTTCTTATGGGGTCCCATCTTAACCAAGCTTCTTCAAAGAGAGACTAGAAGACTAGAGAAACAAACAGGTAAAAGATGGCAAGCAATACAGTTGTGGACACCATTTCAGAACTGCGGCAATTCATGGGAAGTGCTTTGTATATTATACATTCCTGTGTTGGAAAATTCGTATATCCCCATGCCCTCAGGCTTTGAATTACAACAGAGCATTGAGTTGGCAATTGATGTTTCTCAATATTGCTGTCTATTTCCCAACAGCTGCTTGTCTTTACCTCAAGCCTTGGTGGAAATTTAGGTTGCAGTGAAGAGAATGGAAATTTCTCTTAATATGTTTACGAGTGCACCCTATGTGTCTGCTGTTCGGTGTTTGCTCCAGTTTTTTCCTGCCCCGATTCTCAGCTACTCCTGATTTGAGCTAGACTGTTTGAGAAAGTAACTAATTGAAAATTTTCTCAAACTCTGGGTATATTTGGGAGGGCGTGTGTATGTATACATGCACAGATGTTTTGGAACTCTTGTGTTTGTGAGGGTCCACTGTATTGTTCATTTTTTGTGTTTTTGATTTATCGATTTTATTCTTATTTGGTCTTGATTTGTTTGTTGTACATTCATATTTTGGTTTGTATGTTTGTTTTTTGTTGTTTTAGGGCTTTGTATATGCAAATTTATGTTTGGACTTTTTATTTTCTTTGCCATTGATGATCTGATTTATGTGGTGTGTGTGTGTATTTAAGAATTTTCAAATCCTTTAAAAATTAAAAAAAAAAAAGAATTTGCAAATCTTGGGAACCTGGGTGGCTCAGTGGTTTAAGCCTCTGCCTTTGGCTCAGGTCATGATCTCAGGGTCCTGGGATCGAGCCCCATATCGGGCTCTCTGCTCAGCGGGGAGCCTGCTTCCCCCTCTCTCTCTTCCTGCCTCTCTGTCTACTTGTCATCTCTCTCTCTGTCAAATAAATAAATAAAATCTTAAAAAAAAAAGAATTTGCAAATCTTGTCTTAGTGTTGTTGTCATTTTAATTGGGTTTTTTTCTGTGAGTGTGTGCGATTACCTGAGTCATTATTTGTTTTTTCATTTCTATTTGTTGGAATTGTCTCTGTATGTGTTGAGGATTCTTTTGCTTATATCTGGGTTTGAGTTTATTCCTTTTATTGCTTTTTGTCATTGTTGTTTGCTTGTGAGTTTTTGTTTATGGTTTCTCTTGGCAGTTAATCTCAGATGTCCCTGAAATGTATAAAGCTGGTGAAATGAATCCTTTGAGGTTACTGAGAGAGAGAAGGATGGGGGAAAGCAGAAGAAATAGCATTGGGCTTTGGATGGATGAAGAGCAATATTCCTATTTGGGGGGCCATTGTTTTTCTGTGAAGAGTTTTGTAAATCCGCTTTCTATAAATAAAATGTACGTATGGTAAAATTTACCATATTTAGTTATACAATTTAATGAGCTTTTACAAACATATTCAATAACAGCCCAATATTTCTGTCAGCCCCTCAAATTCCTTCATGTCCATTTGTAGTCAATCTCCTTCCCTTCCCTTTGGACCCTGGAAACTACTGATCTACATCCTATCACTACAGTTTTGTTTTTCCATAATTTCATATAATTGAAATCATACAGAATGTAGTATTCATATATTTTGCTATTTTCACTGGGCATAATACACTTACTATTCATGAAGTTGTGTGTGTTCCTTTTTATTACTGAGTAGTTTTCCATGGTATGGATATACCATAGTGTTTTTAATCCATTCACCTTTGAAGGACATTTAGTTTGTTTCCAATTTGGGATCAGTAAGAATATAACTGCTATAAGCAGTTGAATATAGCTTTTTGTGTGGACATAGTTTTCATTTCTCTGGAGTAAATACCTAGCAATATGATTGCTGAGCCATATGTGAATGTATGTTTAAGTTTGTAAGAAGCTGCCAAACATTCAAAGTGGTTGTACCATTTTGTACTACCACCAGAAATATGTGATATCTCCAGCTGATTCACATCTTAACTTTTAATTTTATTTATATGGGTCTGTTTCTGAACTCTCCATTCTATTCCAGTGATCTATTTATCTGTTCTTTCACAAATACCATACTCTCTTGATTTTAGAAGCTTTGTATAGTAATTGTTGAAATCAAACAGTGTTAGTCCTCTAATTTTATGCCTATTTTAAAAAATTGATTTGGCTATTTTGGTTCTTATGTTTTCCCTATACATTTTAGAATTAAATTGTTGATATCTACAAAAATTCCCAAGAAGATTTTGATTAGGATTTTGTTGAATTTACGGATCCATGTGAGAAGATTTGACATCTTATAATACTGACTCTTCCAATATGTGAGAATAGTATATGTCTTTATTTGTTTATAGCTAAGTGAATAATTTTGTTCTAGACTATGGTACCATTTAAAGTGTTTAAATTATAATTGTTCATTGCTAGTATATAGAGATATTATTTATGGTTTGCTGCCCATCTCTCAAGGATCACTGTCTTTCAATGCCTGATTTCTGATAACTTGTAAGCTATTGTTTCCTATTTTTTTCAGTTATTTTGGCAGTTTTTTTCATTGATTCAGGTAGGAAGATAAATTTGTTTCCTGTAACATCATCTTGGCTGGAAATATACAACATACACATGTAGGTAGTGGCTCTAAAATTGGCAAGTGTTTATTAGCATTCAGAGAGCTACTTTCTCTTGAGTCTAGGTACTCCTCCCCTACTTCAATATTCAGCTGCCTCAGAGAACTTTCTCAAGGGCCTCCTAAAGTGCAAAATGTAGAGACTTAGATTTTAGTGGGGAAGCTACTCATATAGATTATTCAGTGATTTAAATTCTTGTGTCTGAAAGTGGCCTGACTAGATGGAAATAAGACTGGCTAGAAGAACATAGCCTTTATTTCTGTCTTATCAATCCTTTTCTGCTCTGTAGTACTGAATTTTCTTCCTTTTCCCTCAAACCCTTAACATTTTTTCACTCATCAGATCCCTTCACTATTTTCAAAACTTTCTTTTCTTGCTCCCCAAATTCTCTTCTGCTTCTCAGTTTCCCTCACAGCCAAACCAAAACTTTATTGAATCTCAGGGATCGAAGCTACTTTCTTTTTGGAGTCTTTCCATTTTCTGGATATACTTTTGGATATTATATGATATTACCAAATGACCCAAAATTTCCCAAAACGTTTACTCTCTTCAGATTCTTTTATTCTTCTCATTTTCCCCCTCACATGTATATATGTGAAAGGAGGAAGGGCAAGGAGAAACCAGTACTCAGATAGCCTTATATGACGAACTGTTAAGTTGGTTTTTATATCCCATTTTTGATGTCCCTTCTTAATCTAGTGTGTGGGACAGTAAGGTGGGGGGTGACAGGAGAGATGGAAGGAGGAATAGGGAGGTGTTGAGAGCTCTATACACCAGAAAGCCTCAGGATTGGAGCAGTATATGAGAATCAGTTTACACATTTTACATTTCTACTTGGGGGAAATGGGGACTTCCTAATGTTCCTCTCCTTTAATCTACACTGAAGGTTGAATTGACAACTTCCTTTTAGGGAAATTTGCTGCCTAACTTAAACAAGGAAATTTAGGTTGAGGATGAAAGGGGAAGAAAAACACTCTATGTACTAGCATTGCTAACACTGAACAACATGTGTGAACTTAAATTAGAGTGCTTTTCTTCGAGGTATGATTATATTATTATTTCTTATTTTAGTTTTAGTATGTGTTTTCTGGCAAAGTGTTTATGTTTTTTTTTTTAATTTTTATTAACATATAATGTATTATTTGCCCCAGGGTACATGTCTGTGAATCTTCGGGCTTACACATTTCACAGCACT
>CM053612.1:5592686-5624431 GCA_028646535.1 Procyon lotor | reverse complement strand
CACATATAAACACATATATACACATATATTTATATATACATTATATATAATATAGTCTATTTGATAAACTGATATGCCCACATTGACATTTATCAGTTATAATAGGCACTTACTGATATAATCAGATGTAATTATTTTTATCTATTTAAATTAATTTTATCCCAAGGACCCATAACCCCTGATAATAGAAAATTATAGTATTGCAGGTAAATTCAATCACTTCAGTTTCTCAGTCATTTTAGTATACATAGTGGCCATATTTCAGGGTTGCCTGGAAATCCATTAGACTTATCCCTCTTCAAGGCAACAGGTTATAGATCAAAACTCAAGTCCCCTCAATTTTAAGGTCCCCAAACTTTTGGGGGAGTTCCATTAGTATTTATCATAGAACTAAACCCAACATACTGAGGCATATCTTGGGGTCCCTTCCCAGAGAGATCTCATCTCTCTTCCTTTCCCACAAATACTGCCCTTATCCCCAGCTGGGAAGATTCCACCTAGTCTGCTCAGGTAGGAATAATTAGTTTTGATCAATTAGTGGTATTTACTGTATCCTGAAAGACATTCTTCTATAATAACTTTTAAAGCCAGAATCTCAATTATATCTGCTGAGAAGTCCCAAGCTATTGTAACTGAAAAGTCTTTTCTTTAAAAGTTCCAGAGGCTTCAAAAGTTTATTTGGAAATCAGAGGATGAGCACTGCCTGTTTTTTTTCTTAGGATTTCTTAGGATAAAACTCTCAGCTGTATCATGACAAAAAAGTACTATGGAACAAAAAAGTCAACTAGGTGGATTGTGAAGAGTAGTCAAAACTTGGAGAAGTGGCCTATATGGAGATCAATACCCCTGTCTGTCTGTGTCTGTCTCTCTTCTCCCCCCTCTCCTCTCTCCTCTCCACTGCTCCCCTCTTGCCTTCCCGCCTCCCTCAACTTTGCCAGGATAGGCCTCATTCATGGTGCAGTGCAGGGCTGGCGACTGGAACTCCAGCAGAAACCACACTTACTTTCTAGAGAAACCAAGGAAAGGAGCCCCAGTAAGGTAAGGAGCAAGGGAGAAATACAGAAAAGAGAACCAGAAAAACATAAACCCCTATTTGTGTGCATGAAACCACAGAAGTCTCAACCTCGACCCTAAACTATGTGTGCATAGTACACACCCAAAGCAGTGTAGTAAAGGCTAAGAAAACTGAAATTATATTTGAATTAGTCGTAAAAGTCTCAGCCTAAACCCTGAAGCAAACAGCAAAAATAGAAAGGATTCTTATAACCGAGTAATAGGAAAACAAATATCCCAATAAAAATGGTAAAGTATTTAAACAGGCCTTTCACAAATGATATACACATGGCTAATGAACACACCAAAAAATGCTAGACATCATCAATTATCATGGAAATACAAAGTAAACCACAACAGTATACCACTACATAACTGTAAAGGATGGAGATGAAAAGTCAGAGAGTACCAAATATTGGTGATGGTGGAAAAAAAATACCACCTTAATTTCCTAGGCTAAAAACTAGTAAAAATACCAACATCCATCAACAGATGAAGAGATAAACTATGGTATTTCCAGACAGTAGAATACCACTTATCCATAAAAAGGAGTAAACTATGGATTCATACAACAATTGGAATGAGTCTCAAATTAATATGCTGAGCCAGAGAAGCCAGACTAAAAAAATACGTATTTTATAATGTCATTTACAAAATATTCTAGAAAGTAAAAATTAATCTCTGGTGATATAAATAAAGCAGATCCTGTGTTTCCTCTGAGTTAGATATGGAGGATGGGTGATGAAACTATTTATTATCTAGTGCTATTATTTCATGGTTGAACATATATGAAATTGCACACATTAAATATGTGCAATTTGTTGTCAGTTATACCTCAAATTGTAAAAAAAAAAAACTAGCAAATACAAATGCATATATACATACACACAAATATACTCTTCAGAATACATGAAACATTTGCCAACTCACAGATTATTATTCGCTATGGTTATGACTGGGTGTGGTACATGAAAAATGAATCTTGGAACACTGAAAACTAAAATTAAATCAATTGAAAAATAAATAAGTAAATATTTAAAAAAATAAAAGAGTGAGGCCTCTACGGGGCTACTGAATGGCTCAGTGGGTTAAGCGTCTGATCCAGGGGCCCTGGGATTGAGCCCCACATCAGGCTCCCTGCTCAGCAGGGAGCTTGCTCCTCCCTCTCCCTTTGGCTGTTGCTCTCCTTACTTGGGATCCCTTTCTCTCTCTGTCAAATAAATAAATAAAAAATCTTAAAAAATTAAAAAAGGTTTGTGGCCTCTAAAATTATTTGGCCTGGGTAAGAAATCCAACCACTTATTAGCTATGTGGCCTGGAGCAAGTTAATTACTCTGCCCGAGTCTCAGGTTTACTGTTTATAGAATAGGAATAAAAATATTACCTATAAATAGTAAACCAGTAGCTTTAATTGAATTTAATCTAAAAATCACATTCCTTAATCTGACTCACTAAAACCTGCATGGCCTTTCCTCTTCCTGTATTTTCAGCTTCACTTATCACCGCTCTGCATTTTACTCCAGACATATACCATATTCTTTCGTCTTTCTGTGCATTAGCATTTGCTACAAGTGCCTTGTCTAAAACACTTGGGGCCAGATATTGTGCAGAAATCAGATATTAGATTTTAGGAAGTAACACAAAGCATATATTACATATTACCTAGCACCCTAGGGGGGTTTGGAGCAGCAACCTTTAATGAAACACACCAATGCTTAGGTTTAAAACCATATCCACATTTAAATATTTACATGTGAGACAAATAGACCATAAAAAGTCTCACAGGAGTGCCAATTAGCTTTAGTCATTACATAAGTTAGTAGCAGTTCAAGTTCTACTCTAACAACTAAGTTTTTAAAATATATTTTCATGGTATTGATGGTTTCAGAATACTAATACAAGATTGTCAACCCATCTTTCTTTGATGTGGAGCTACTTTCCCCATAGGCCTTTTCCCCTCACCTTGTATTCTCTACCTACTCTGGCTCACCCATGGCCAAATTATTTGGTTTGCCCTATGTACATAGGATCCTACATTTTTATTCCTAGCCTAAAATTCACTCTCTATATAAAAGTGTTTACTTAGCGTTTCTATACATAAATCTCATAGATGTCTCAAACTTTTTATATTCAAAACTAACTTCTTTATTTTCTCTGCCCATCCTGCTCCTCTTCCCAACTTCCTCATCTTAACCCATGATACCTCCATTCATCCAATTGTTCAAACCAAAATGTGGTATCATCCTTGATTTCCTTAGTGGTCTAATCTGAAAATGTATGTGACATCCTTGATTTTTCAAGTCCTCTTCCAAACCATTATTTACATAATGGCCAAAGTGACCTTTCTAAAACAAATCAAATTGTTATCATTTCTTGGCTTAAAACACTTCCATAAGTGTTCTAGTGCTGCTTTCCTCTCAGCTGTTTGCCTGTTAGTCCTGTTGCCCAAGGCCACTGGCTTTCTTTCCTCTGTTCCTCACTTGACTTCTCTTCTTCCTTCATATCTCATCCTTATGGCCACTTCCTCAAGAAACTTTTTCTTACAACCCAGTATAAATTAGGACCCTGATACAGATATACCCTCTAATGCTTTCTCCTAAAATGCACATGTATGTAATAGCTAATAGTTCAAACTGTAAGACATCAAAATACAGTTATAGTGGTATTTGAAAAGGAGAACTTTTCTTTAGACAACCATTTTAGTGACAAAAAATACGCTTTTATTCTGTTTTCAGAAAATTCAGAAAAGAAAACTTCAATTCCTTTGTAACTTCAGATTTCCCTTGAGAAAATGTTGAAATATACAATGAGAAGGGATTAACATTTTAGTAAAAGAAACTAACAGACAAAAGATTAATAGATAATATATGAAAAAGAAAAGGAGGGGGGAAAGCCTGGAAAATCTAGGCATATTTCTCTACTGCTTGTCAACATTTCTCTGAGAATAGAAACCATTGCATAGTTTCAGAAGGCAGTTTAAATCCTTGCTTAACAGTATTTCTGTGATGCTCTACAAAACATTTAACCTAGAGGTGTCTGGGTGGCTGAGTCGGTTAAGTGTCTGCCTTTGTCTTGGGTCATGATCTCAGGGTCTTGGGACTGAGTCTTATGTTGGGCTCTCCTCTCAGCGGGAAGTCTGCTTGAAGATTGTCTATCTCTCTCCCTTTGCCCCTCCCTTGCCTTTCTCTCTCCAATAAATAAATAAAATCTTAAAAAAAAATTTAACCTATTTGTGCCTTGTTTTCTTCATGTCTACATGGATTGTTGCCATCCATCTGATCTATCTCCCAAAGTTATTCTGAGAACCAAAAAGGATAACAAATATAAGTGTGTTCCTAATTGTAAAGTGTAGCAAATTGTTAATCCAGTGACTCAAAGTGAGGACATCATAATTATAAGAGCTAACATTAAATATTCCAAATATCTGTCTCTGGGGCAAGAATGTTGCTAAATTTACTCTTATTCTGAGTACATTTTGTAAATAAGGTGTCAGCAAACTCTAAAATGCCTCTCCCACTTCTGCCCTTTAGCTAAGAGACTGTCCCCACTTCCTTGCCTTTCTCCTAGGATGGTCAGTATATGCATATCATAAATAATTCCAGAAGAAAGAGCAAAGCTTACCATTTCTTATGTGGTGCAGAAACATGTTACACATGCTTTTTTGTAGTGTTTTTCATAGGATGTTGTATAGTTCTCTATTGCTGGTGTAACAAATTAACTTCAAACAACATCCAGTTTCATATATGACAGTTCTGTAGGGTGGCAGTTCAACTTGGGTCTCACAGAGCTAAAACTGCAGTGTTGGTAGATCTGTGTTCCCTACTAGAGGCTTTGGGGAAGATTCTGCTTCTACATGCATTGAGTCTGTTGGGAGAACTCAGTTCCTTGTATTGTGCTTATGGAACTGAGGGTCTCTGATTCAGTGCTGGCTGTTGGCTGGGGTTTGTTCTCAGTTTCTGAAGAGTAATCACATTCCCTGGCTTGCAACCCTCTTCTACCATCTTCAAAGTAAGTCCTCATATTTAGAATCCCTTCTGTCTCCGGTGGGAGAAAGTTCTTTGCTTATAAAAGCTCATGTAAGTGGAGTGTACAAGCATGGACTTTCTAGATAATATCCCTATCTTAAAGTCTGTACCCTTCAAATTACATCTATTCATTAAACCATATGTATGTGTGATTCCACATATATGAAGTCCTTTGTCATGTAAATTAACATATTTACAGATTCCAGGGATTACAGTGTGGGCATATTTGGGGAACCATTTTGTCTACCACACAGTTTCTGTATTATATGCTTACAAATTTTTCCCACCAAATGGGACATTATTGGAAGCAAGAGTACGCATATATTTGAATAGATATGTTGATAGTGCATGGATGATGGTGACAACAAATGCACAGTTCTTTGATTTATTAAGTCCAAGCCCTTATGTGTGTGTGGAGAGGAAGGTGTTGAGAAGAGAAAGCGTTAAAGATTGGGTCAGTTCTCCTAGAAAATGGAATTAGTCTAGTTTTTATTATTTTGTGATTAGTTTTAAGTTCCTAAAATTTTTATTTAAATAAGCAAAATAAAAGGATATTTTGTTTTAAACTTTCATATATAATAGGAAAGACACAAGAATTCTCAGTTCTTTTGATTCAAGATTAATATTTAGGAATTATTGTGTGTGTGCAAGTTACAACTGAGAAAGAAGCTAAAAGAAACTTAGGAAATAAAGAGATAGGCACTTTGATGACATAAAAGGAACAGAGCTCAAGGAATGAACCTTTGAAGAGAAGTTCCTCAGGCCCAATATCTAGAACCTGTAATATTTATTAGCAACAATAAAAGTGCTCTCTTGGAGCCCAAGTTAATATGGTTAATCCATCTGATCAGACCATAAACTCCATGATTGTGTGCACATTCACAGCAGGGCTCATGTAATGGGGAAACAGAAAAGAAAAATAAAAATATATATCCTGTTATGATAAAATAGGCTAACTGAATGTGCCTAATCTGTATTATGAGATGGAAAACTCAAGAGAAAAGATACTTCGCAAAAATCAAAGACGGGAGAATATTTCTGCAGAAGTATTAGGAAATAAATTTTGCACGGTGGGTAGTTTTTAAAGTGTATATTATGGAGCACCTTATTACTGACTTTTACACTCAATGTATATTTAGATCTTTAATGTCTTTAAGAGAAACTCTCTAGTTTTTATTCATTCTTAAATCAAAATACTTAATCTATAAGAATAGCACTTATATCCTATTGAACTATTGATGTATCCAACCTTTATCATGTCATTTTAAAAAGTGACGAATTTTTTTAATGTATGATTCCATAAAAAAACATATCTAGGGGTGCCTGGGTGGCTCAATGGGTTAAAGCCTCTGCCTTCGGCTCAGGTCATGATCTCAGGGTCCTGAGATCGAGCATCAGGCTCTCTGCTCAGCGGGGAGCCTGCTTCCCTTCCTCTGCCTGCCTCTCTGCCTACTTGTGATCTCTCTCTCTCTGTCAAATAAATAAAATCCTTAAAAAAACATATCTATAGGAATATATATTTGAAGCAAATGGGAAAATAAAAACACAGATTTAAAGAATAACCTTGCCTGAAAGTCTTCTGTACCATTTTTGGTACTATACATATTTGTTGAGAAAATAACCCTTTTAATCAGAGCTTTCAAATTTATTAGCCTAGAATAGTACATACTTATTACTATATTTTATTTGTGGCTACAATACTGACCTTTAAAAATAACGAATCTTATATATCTTTACTCTTTCATTTATATTGCTTCTTTAAACTTATTCATTTGTCTTTCATTGCTATTTTCAAAACCGAGATCAGTTTATTTAGTGATCCCACAATCTTATTCTATTGGTAATTAAATTTAATGAATTGCTCTGCAATCTTTTTCAAATCTTACTGCCTGCTATCCTTAAGTTTCTTTTTTATTTCCTAGCTTCTTGAATTGAATGCTTAATTTATTTTCAAGTCTTTTGTATTAAAATGAGAACATTTAAAGCTATTGATTCTTCTCTAACTGCAGAACTTGTCACAATCTCTATGGTTTTTGCAGTGTGACTAATTCCTATGATTTCCTATAAAGTCAAACATTAAAGTTTGGGTTACTCCTTTATACCAAGAGTTACTTAAAAAGAGTTTCAAAATTTCCAAGTGGTTTTATTTTACATTTGCTGAATTTTTATTTGAAATTCCATTGCCAGTTGCATTTTCTCTATATCTGTATAATTTGTGTTAGTAGTATTCCTTTCTGTTTTGTTGTGTTGCTGCTATGCGAAAAAGAATCTGTCCTTCTGCACTTTCTGAATAGTTACCATTGGTATGTTGAAAAGCAATTGGTTTTTATATATTGGCTTTGTGATCAACCAACATGTTAAATTTTCTTTGCCTAGCGGTTTTCAGTATAAATCAGCAAATTTATATTTTGAATTACCTAGTATATCTTCCTATCATCTGCACATGATGCTTATTCTCTGCTCTCTTTTCTAATGCTTACTTCTTATTTTATCCTCTTGTCTATTCACATTTGCATTGACTAGTACTTTTAGAACTTTCAGGAAAAGAAGATGGTCAGCATTATTGCCTCAGTTCTGATTTTAATGAGAATATTTTCAGGATCTCACAAAAGAGTGTGTTAAAGAAGCATCCATCTATTCTTATGTCACCAACAATAAAATAAATCTGAATTGACCTATTAATATGGTGAAATACATAAATATATTAATGCTTTCCCAGTATTAAATAATCCCCACATTCTGAATAAATCTTGTTTAGCTGTAGTAAATTAATCTTTTAACGCACCACTGGATTCTCTTACTAATATTATATCTAGGATTTATACATTAAAATCTTCTGGGATTCTCTTTTTGTCTGCTATTTTTGAGTCTCAGCATTTTGTCAATTTCCTAAAAAAATCAGCAGCTTTCATTCTCTTTCTATATTTTGTAACAGTTTAAGTAGTATCAAAACTATTAGACCTTTACCTATTTGAAATAATTCACTATGAAATTAATTTGACCAGGGAATAAATTTAAGGGAAAGGAGGTAGTTCTTGTGAAAGGTCCTATCTCAGATTTTGTGACATTGTTCCCAATATTTTGGGTCTAGCTGAGAAGAAAACAGAAAATTTTAAGTTATCATTTTAGTAATTTATTATTTTATAAATTTATTATTTGTCAAATTTAACATTTATGTGCCAAATCCAAGGGCTTCTTTTCCACTGAAAGTAGGAGGAGAATAACAGTTGGAGTCAAATATTTGTAATTAAAAATTAATTCATTTACCAAATATTTTTTCAGTATTTATTAGACATTGCACTACATGCTAAAGACAAGGTGATTAGATATGACCACTGCCCTCATGAAGCTTAGAGTCTAGTAGAGGAGACAGTCATTTAACAAATATCTATACAGATAATTACTAATTGCTAGAAATGTTTTAAATGAATGAAATAGGGTTATCTTAAGGAAAATCCTGGAATTGAGAAGCAAGCTTAGGATTGAGTAGTCAGGCTATTTCTAGGTGAGTAAGTGACATTGAAGTTGAGATTTACAATTATGAGCTCAGGAAACAAAAGTGGAGGAAAAAGTACTCCAGTCAGATGTTATAGCATGAGAAAGGTCCTGAGTTGGGAAAACAATTTGGTATTCTCAAGGAACTGAAAGGGGTCAGAAAGATTCCTCACAATGAACAAGTACAAGACCAAGAGTGGTATTAAGATGAGACTAGAGTCATAGGCAAGAGAAAGCTTCACAGCTTTCTTCTCACTGCCTGTGAACTAGGGTTCCTGATGTTTGCTCCCAGCCTTCTTCTCTGGCCTTTGGCAGACAGTCAAGAGGTCAAAGAAGTCTGCTCCAGGGAAGTGATATTTAAGCTGAGCACTCAAAATTAACAGAACATGTAATACTTTGTTGCTTTGAAGGCTTCTGGTTAGTTGGAATAGTGCTTCTATTTTCTAAATCAAATGACTGCTCATGTTAGGAACCGATGAGGGCAACATCAAATGCTGTCCAGGTCAAGAAAATGCTAAGAGGTGGAGTTGGATATTCATTCCTAGTGCTTGTACCAGTACACCGATGCATTGGAGTTGGATCCCACAAACTCCCCAATGTTCTGCCCTCTCCTCTAGGCCCTGCTGCTCTGAGGTAGAGGCTGTCTCAGGGTTCTGCCTAGTATCAGAAAGACTTACGGGCTACATTACTCTTCCCCCAATCTTCTATGTTCTGTACTGTACTCTGAAGAAGATAATCAATGTTTCCTACTTGTGAATAATACCTTTATGTAGTTTATATGCCTGATATTTTTTTTCTCAATTTTATATTCTCTTTTACGTTTAACAGGGGTTGGAAGAGAAGAATAGTTAAGCATATTTATTCAGTTTGTTATTTTGAACTGAAAGTCTGAAGACCATCAAATTTTAAAAGACATATCATCTGCTCTTGTTTCTCAATTAAATAAGAGAAGGCATATATTCTCAAAAGCAAGGGATAGAAATTGAGATGAAACAATAGATTAAGATACACAGGACACTGGATGAGATAAGCAACAAACATGGGTTAATTATAAATGCCATAGAAGAATTTAAAATTGCATAAGGCTTGGCATTAACTATTATTATCACTGTAAAAAAAATGAATAAGTCATCTGCAAATAAGCCTGAGAAGCAAAAATGCAGAGGAATTGTACAGAGAAAAGAATATGACAAGAGGGAAGATTACAGAAGTGGGTGAAGATAGAAAAGAAAGGATCAACATATGGATAATTTGTTTTTCTGCAGAAAAGAGCATTAAGAGCATATAATTTATGGAATGAATCTGCATTTTTATAATAATAAAACAATCAAAAGAAAGTATTTTAAGCAATTCAATAAATATGGGAGAAAACAAGGAAAGAGGAAGGGAGAGAGAAAAAGAAGACAAAAGGAAGATAGAGAAACTAGATCTTCATTGAGACTCTTGGTATTAATACTCTATTAAAGCAAAACCCTAATGTTAATAAGAGCAATGGCCACAATTGCCAAACTGTGGAAAAAACCAAGATGCCCTTCAACAGACAAATGGATAAATGTATGGTCCATATATACAATGGAATATTACGCAGACATCAGAAAGGATGAATACCCTTTTGATACTTTTGTATCAACATGGACAGGGCTGGAGGATTTATGCTGAGTGAAATAAGTCAAGCAGAGAGAGTCAATTATCATATGGTTTCACTTACTTGTGGAGCATAAGGAAAAACATGGAGGACATTAGGAGAAGGAAAGGAAAAGTGAATTGGGGGAGATTGGAGGGGGAGGTGAACCATGAGAGACTGTGGACTCTGAGAAACAAACTGAGGGTTTGGGAGGGGTGGGGGGGTAGGAGGATGGGTGAGCCTGGTGGTGGGTATTAAGGAGGGCACGTATTGCATGGAGCACTGAGTGTGGTGCATAAACAATGAATCTTGGAACACTGAAAAAATAAATTAAATTAAGTTAAATAATATAATACAATAATAAAATAAAATAACAACCTTAAAAAAAAAGCAAAACCTGTATTTTCAGGTTTTCAAATTATGCTCAGATACTAAGTTTTCTCTAGTTGCCATATTTTTAAAACTAAGTTTACTGAATAGTGTTTGTCATTGGAAAGTAATTAAAAGTATAATATATAGAATAAAACTTATCATAGTTCTAATTTCTGTTCACTATATGTATATCTATAAATAGGTTGAGATCAACCTGCAAATACAATTTTGTATTATTTTCAACTTTCTTCATTTTGCCATGTCATCAAAATTCTTCACAATGGCTTGTGAATTATCCATTGTGTATATTTATCAAATTAATACAGTATTACCCCTAATGCTTTGATTTAAAAGGAAATATAATAATATTAACTTCCCTTAAAATGAGCACCTACTTAAAGGTAGCAGTTGTCTTCTGCATAAGTAGAGGAGTTTCTGTTGAAAAGTGCAATGGGAACATATTTATATATGACTAATGATTAGAGGGAAATAAAATTCCATCAGCACTAATCAATGCTCCTAGAGTTAATACAATATAGTTTCCTTCAGTGATAAATGGGTAATGCATGTCAATCAAGGAGAATGGTCATTTAGCATTATTTCATCAACTTGAGTAATTTACATTACTATACATTCAAATAGTAATTTACACCTAAAATTATATCATGGGTTATAACATGAAGTGGTCCTTTAGTAGAGTTGAACATTTAACATACAGAGCTGGAAGGGAAGTGTTCCATATAAATTAAATAAACTAAAACAGGGGACACCTGAGTGGCTCAGACAGTTGAGCTCTGGACTCTTGATTTCTGCTCAGGTCATGATCTCAGGGTTTTGGGATCAGTCCTGCCTATGGTTCTGTGCTCAGGGGGAGTCTGCTAGAGATTCTCCACTGTCCCTCTCCCTCTGCCCCTCCCCCTATCACATGCACACACATGTTCTTTCTCTCTCTCTCAAATACATAAATCTTTAAATAAGCTAAAACAGAAGGTTATTTAATTTTCAATAAAATAATTCCAAACCAAAATTAACGTTTGTGGGGCACCTGAGTGGCTCAGTGGGTTGGAGCCTCTGCCTTTGGCTCAGGTCATGATCTCAGGGTCTTGGGATCCAGCCCCCCGCATCGGGCTCTCTGTCCCCCGCCCCCTCTGCCTGCTTCTCTGCCTACTTGTGATCTCTCTCCTCTCTGTCAAATAAGTAAATAAAAAATAAAATCTTTAAAAAAAATTAACATTTGTTTAACACCCAATAAAAGAACAGAAACTCAGGAGTGCATTTGATAATTTTAACTAAAGATTTCTTTGAAATCCAACTGTAACATTTTAATGGTTATATTCAAAATAATAAACCTGCCAATTTAAAATTTATCATTTTCTTCTCCAAGTGGTATTGCAACTTAATAAGAGATTTAATATTACATATTATCATAGGCACTATATTTACCAAATAGAACTAAGAGTCATCCATATGCATGTGGTTAGCGTCCCAGTACCACTGCTTACTATTCTATGATGTATGGAGAGTCACGTGAATTTTCTGAGAAGATAACATGATATATATAAACTGTGGAGGCATGCACACCTATATTCTAATCCAACCTTATCAACTAAACAAGCTAGGAGATACCAGGAAAATTCCTTAACCTCCAAGAGTCATATTTTTCTCATCAGGAAAATAGGGCTAGGGGCGCCTGGGTGGCTCAGTGGGTTAAAGCCTCTGCCTTCGGATCCGGTCATGATTTCAGGGTCCTGGGATCGAGCCCCGCATCGAGCTCTATGTTCAGCGGGGAGCCTGCTTCCCCCTCTCTCTGTGCCCTACTTGTGATCTCTCTCTCTCTGTCAAGTAAATAGATAAAATCTTAAAAAAAAGGAAATAGAGCTAATAATTGTTAGCTTAAGGGACTCATACTATACCTGGAACATAGTAAATGTGCATTACTAATGTTGGTCTCAGTTTCCTAATCTGTAATCAGTCACACTGAAAGGACTGAATAACAGTATTTATAATAGTATTTATAATAGCTTAAAAATGTTATATACCATTGCCATAGAAAAGCACACATACACACACACATACACACTTACAAAGGCATGCACAAAAACCATGCTGTATGGAACAGCGTAGTTTCTAGCTGAATAACCAGCTCTGAATATGCAACTGAACATAAGAAAGACAACTGAAATGCATTCACTGAGCCGTTATCAGTAATCCTTGCCTGTTACATCCATTGCCTAGATATCTCCATGATGAATAGCCATGTTAAAGTAAATTACAGGTTGGAAGAAGCAAAAAGACAATTATATATAGTCCTTCATTTATTTTCCATTCTGTTGCCTAGACATCTACTCCTTGGAATTTCTAATGTAATATGACCTGCTATTATCACATAGCCTTCCAAATGGGGCAAAGGGAAAACTAAAGAATGGCAAGTAACAATTAAGGTTATATTAAAAAGTGAAAATAAAGGACTTTTTCTCTACTAAGTGGAAAACTTTTAAAACAAATACTGCTTAAGTCGAGATATGTCAACACATAATTTTGATTTTACAAATTCTAAATATTTAATACTTTATTAGAATTTATTATCTATTAGATATCTTTATTAGAATTTAATATCTAATACTTCATTAGAATTTATTTATTTTGGTTCTTAGCAGCTTAGTCCAGATTTTTAACAACTGCACTCAATGTCTATTCATATTCTACTGAATTTATAGGATATCCTCATTTTTACAGCAGAGCCACAGATATAATGCTAATGATAACTTCAAAATGCCTATAAATTATTCTTATGTTATATGTAGTACATTTGTCTACACAATTTATTTCTAAAATACATTATCTAAATGTTCAATTCTTTTATTATCCTATTGTTCATTAAATTTCAATAATCTTTACTATAGCCACATTGGTATTTTGCCCATATTGTTCCCTCTGCTCAGAATTTTTTTTTAATTCATGTCTTAACCTGGCTATTTATCACATGTCCTTCAAACATCAAATGACATGTCCTTCCCTTAGGAAAGATTTCAATGACCACCTTGTAAATATCAATTCTTCATCATGTATTCCTCAGTCTCATAACACTCATTGTAATGTCATAGAAATTTGTTTTATCATTTGTTTAAAGTCTGTTTCTAACACTAAGTAGTAAGTTATATGAAGGTAGGAACCCTGCCTGCTTTAGCTGAACTGTTGTATCTCCAGGGACTGACACAAATATGGCATAGAGTTGGTAGGCATATGATAAATATTTGATAAATGAATGAATAAATGAGTGAATAAAATAGATATTAATCTCTGTGAAATTCAATTTCCCTGTCTGCAAAGTAGAAAGAGTGATACCTACCTCGTACGGGGTTTCTTATGATTGATCTGGCTATAATCGATTCGAAAATATAGCAGAGCACCTGGTGTGTACCGTGTGTTAAACAAATGGCAGTACTCATCAACCTCTCTGCTTGTGAAGTTCACAGCTGAGTAGGTAAGGCAGGCAAGTAAACAAGCTACTGCAAGTGTGAGAGAGTCAGAGGGGAAGTACAGAATAAGGTGCTATGGGAGCTTACCACAGACATACTTAATCTAGGTATGGGTGGATCTCCCTAAGAAAGGAATGAATGAATGGTAAATGGATAAATTAATCAAAGAATAAATGAAGACTATGAATTCTAGGTACCATGCTAGGTTAGAGAAATAAAGATAATTAGTCACAGTCCCTATATTAAAGAGATTATGGTCTATTTATTTTCTATATTAACATTTCCTATACAATAAGTTATCTCAAAATACAGTAACTAGTAGAAATATCTTGTAAATGAAATCTCACAAACCCTCTTATTTTTTTTAAAAATTGAGAAATACAGGATTAAATTGGCTAGCTTATTTTAACGACACATTTTCACACAATTGACTTGTATGATCTTCCACCCTTTTTGGTGTTGGGTAGTCACAGGCTTTAACATACTCAGTGTGTTGATAAATACATAATTTCTGGGAATGATTAAAAAAAACCCTTTGAGGTACAAATTTAGAGAAAATTGCCTAGTCTTCGATAGAAATTTGCCTCTATATATTATGCAGTGTTCATATCCTTTATCATTCTGACTATAAACATTTGAAGTTTCAGAAGAGCAAACCAATAACCTTTCTTAGATTATTGAGTTTATTAGGCACAAGCCCTTACACTTAGTGCTTGATATATAATATACAGCATTGGTTTATTTTAATTAATTAGATCCATATGTATCTGTTGGATTAGAGAAAAAAAACTCCTTTGTTAACTCTCAATTTCCATGGAATATTTTATTATTGTTACAAAGGAGACAGCAAACCCCAAATGGAGTTACTTATGCTAAACTTCATGCCAGCAATCCCAGACTTGATACCTAATCAAATTGTAGTTTCAACAGCTCAGGAATGTAACCTTTATCCAGTTACCCTGGAATTACCTGGTTAGCACTAGTGAGGTAATCCACCCAACAGGCCCTTCTGTTCCCCTTAGGAAACAATGCATTCTTTGCTAATATTTTCCTTTTCCACCTACCTTTATGCCTTTAAAACTTTTCTACAGCTTGGTAGAGCTCCTTTCTATTGCTAGATGGGATGCTGCCCAGGTCATCAGTGAATAAAGCCAATTTGGTTTTTCAAATTTACTCAATTGAATTTTTAACACTGTGGAAAGTTGGCATTAAGATACGCAGATGTTTTTGGGAAAGGGAAGAAGAATGTTGTATTTGAACTTGCTTACCTGTGTATTTGGACTTGCTTCATTTGGATATTATTTAATACCAGCATATCCTGTTAAGCAACATAAGAAATCCATCAGTTATGTTACCATTAGATAGAAACTCATTTGAAGTCATTTCTGCAACTGCTGAACCCATCAAAGGTGCAAATTTTTACCTGTGCCATTAAAACTGACTCTTAGAGGGGTAGAGCAAGGAGATGCCCTTTTTATCTTGACTATATGATGAAGAAGAGTTATTTCTTAACCTGTGGGAAAACATTAGAATGATTATTATGACTACAGTGATTATTAATACTATATTCTTAAAATCAAGGTACCACTAAATGTGCATAATCACTAATTCACCACAATTCCTTCAGAAATATATCAAGAGTATTCTCATTCCTTACCTCATATCCTTCTCCAACTGAGGTAATATATCAAAATTAGAAACTTACATTAATATAAAGCAAACATCCATACTTCACATTAGATGTTTTAGCATGAAATTAGGTGATTCCAGAATTACAACACATTAGATTAACACTGAAAAATGATGAATGTTGAATTCCCACTAAACAAAATCTCTTAGCTAAAGAGAAAAAAAAGTGGCCTGAGAGTAGGTACATATCTTTAAACCTGTATATTATTATTACACTATGAAGTAATACAATAAAATGAATGTGCATCATTTAGTCACTATTCAAATGTAAATACACGCTTGGGTTTCCTGGAAATATGGATGAAATGAAACATTACTGCACTTAAAATGGAACACCAACTATAATCACATGCTAGTTAAATATATATTTTAATTAATATAAAATGTGTTATTTACCCCAGGGTCAAATATATTTTTTTAATAAAAATTCATTTATAGATTATTTTTTAATCTGAAAAAAAATCTCCAAGTCCAGAGGATTCACTTGGTGAATTCTACCAAACATTTAAATAAGAAATAATACCAATTTGATACAAATTCTTCCAGAAAATTGAAACAAAGGGTATACTTCCCAAATCATTCTATGAAATTAATATTATCACGATACCAAAAAAGTTTTTTAAAACTTTACAGATTTTCCTCAACATACAATGGTTCGACTTACAACAATAGTTCGACTTACAACAGCTCAGGAATGTAACCTTTATCCAGTCACCCTGGAATTTCCTGGTTAGCACTAGTGAGGTAATCCACCCAACAGGCCCTTCTGTTCCCCTTAGGAAACAACGCATTCTTTGCTAATATTTTCCTTTTTCCACCTACCTTTATGCCTTTAAAACTTTTCTACAGCTTGGGGCACCTGGGTGGCTCATTGGGTTAAGCCTCTGCTTTTGGCTCAGGTCATGATCTCAGGGTCCTGGGATTGAGCCCCACATCGGGCTCTCTGCTCAGCAGGGAGCCTGCTTCCCCCTCTCTCTCTGCCTGCCTCTCTGTCTACTTGTGATATCTCTCTGTCAAACAAATACATAAAATCTTTAAAAAAAACAAAAACAAAAAAAGCTTTTCTACAGCTTGGTGGAGCTCCTTTCTATTGCTAGATGGGATGCTGCCCAGTTCATCAGTGCAATGGTGTGAAAGCACTACCCATTGAGTAAAAACTGTACTTGGAATTTTGAATTTGGATCTTTTCCTGACCTAGTGATAAGGATGTCAACTCCTTTCACTTCTACTTAAGATTTCTCTGGTCTTTCTATACAGTTTAGTAAGAAAATTCAAAATTAAGGACATCTAGCTTAGAAAAGAAGCAAAACTATAATTAGAGATGACACAATGATATGTATAACATATAGATGCTCAAAGTGCTATTAGAACCAATTAATGAATTTAATAACTTTTCAAGATAATCAATATATAAAACGTATTAATATATGACCAATATACCACATTTTATATAGTCAGTATATAACCAAAATTGATCAGTATATAATCAATATTGATTTATATCAAATCAATATGCAAAAATCAATTTTACTTCAGAGGTTTAATTTTTTAAATTACTATTTATAATAGCATAAAAAATATGAGATACACAGAGATAAATTTCACAAAAGAGGAGCGTCTGGATGGCTCAGTGGGTTAAAGCCTCTGCCTTCAACTCGGGTCATGATCACAGGGTCCTGGGATCAAGCCTTGCATCGGGCTCTCTGCTCAGCAGGGAGCCTGCTTCCCCCTCTCTCTCTGCCTGCCTCTCTGCCTACTTGTGATCTCTGTCAAATAAATAAATAAAATAAAAATTAAAAAAAGATTTCGCAAAAGATATAGAAATCTTCTACATTTAAAAGTATAATACATGCCAAGAGAAATTAAAGAAGACCCAAATAAATGAAGCAATATAACGTAATCATGGATTGGAATACTCAAAATTGTTAATGTGCCAATTCTCCCCTAAACTGATCTAACAATTCACTGTAAAAATTCTAGCAGTCAAAATCTTAGCACAGTTTTTATAGAAATTAATAAGGTAAATCTAAGATTTACATACAAAAGGTCCAGCAAAGCAAAATTTTGGAAAAGAGGAACAAAGTGGGGAGACATACTATTTGATCTAAAGTCTTATACATCTATAACAACCAAGACACTGTGACATTGGCAATAAAGTTAGATATACTGGTGGAACAAATGAAAAAGAAAGTCCAGAAATAGACTCATATATAAACTATCAGTTGACTTGGGGGCCTGGGTGGCTCAGTTGGTTAAGGGCTAAGTGCTTAAGATCTGCCTTCAGCTCAGGTCATGATCCTGGAGTCCCCAAGACTGAGCCCCACATTGGGCTACCTGCTCAGTGAGGGGTCTGCTTCTCCCTCTGCCCCTCACCTGGCTCTTGCTCTCTCTCTTGCATGCTCTCTCTCAAATAAATAAATAAATAAAATCTTAAAAAAAAACACAAAAACCTATCAGTTGACTTTTGATAAAGATACTAAGGCAATTCTATGAAGAACAATCATCTTTTCAAAAAATGATGCTGAAATAACTGCATAGCCATATGCTGAAAGAAATGAACTTCTACACTTATTTCACATCACATTAAAAAAACCTCAAAATGGATCATTGATTTAAATGTAAGAGCTAAAACTACAACTTCTGTAAGAAGCAGGAAAAAAAAATCTTAAGACGCTTGGGTTTGGCAAAGATTTCTACAATATGATAAAATATTCTAAAAAGATTTTTTAAAGTAATTGGACTTCATCAGAATTAAATAGTTTGGCTCTTCAAAAAACACTAAAAAATGAGAAAGCAAGCTGTTTAATGAGATAAAATACTTGCAAAACTGATATTCAACAAAGAATTTCCATTTAGAATCTATAAACAACTATTACAATTAACTAATAATAAAACAAAGAACTCAATAAATTATGGACAAAAGAGGTAAAAAAAAAAAACACTTCACCAAAGAAGACATACAAATGACAAATAAATACATAAAAATCCCTAAAATTAGACAGAAACCATAACAAGTTCTTATGAGAATGAGTAGCAACTGAAATTGTTGTATACTTCTGGTGAGGATTTAAAATGGCACAATCACCTTGGAAAACAATTTGTTTTTTTTCTTAAAAAGTTCAATATATATGCACTACATGGTCTATTCATTCCATTCCTAGGTATTTACTAAAGAGAAATGAAATTATGGGTATACAAAAATACTTGTTTAAAATTTTTGATTATCTGCTTTGTTCATGGCAGCCAAAAATTGGAAACATCACAAATGTCTATCAACAGGTGAATAGATAAACACCTTAAGGTATATCCATACAACAGAAAGCTACTCAGTAGAAAAAAGATGAATGGAAATAGGGATGAATCTCAAAATCTTCATGCTAAGTAAAAAGATCCAAACAAAAAGGAGTACATACTTGATTACATTTATATAAGTTCCTAGAAAAGAAATAAAACTAATCTATATTGTCAAAAAGCAGATCAGGGGTTACCTGAGGAAGGGAAGGGGTGGAAGGGGATGATAGAGAATGGTTATAAAATGGCACAAGAAAACTTTTAGTGGTGAAGTACAGGCTCATTATCTTGATTGTGGCGATTGGTGTGTGTGTGTGTGTGTGTGTGAAAATGTATCATATTATATACTCTATGAGCAGTTTATTATAGGCCAGCTATACTTAATAAAATGGTAAACAGTATTAAACAAAGACTTCATTACACACAGTCTAATAAAAGAGAGAAAATTAACAAACTTTCACTTACAGGCTATTAACCTCAATCATGGCATCTTTTCTGAACCTCATTTTCCCAACCTTTAAAATGGGGAAAATAACAGTGCATCTCCATAATACTGTAAGGTATAAAAATGAACTAAAGTATATAAAAGCTGGTCCCTATGTCAGTTACATAATATACACTTGATAAATGCTATTATTAAATTTAATATGGCAAACATACATAGGGATCTGAAACACAAAATGCCAAGCTGAAACTGGCTCTCTAGCTGCTCCAAAGTTATAAGAAATGTGGATATTAATGGTCATGCAAGAACAGACTACCAGGGCTTGTGCATACACAGGTGGGAATTAAGAACTGAGATCCCTGCTTAAAGCCCAGACTCTCTAAGTAATAGATGGCTCACCTGCAGTAAAAATAACAAAAAATAAACCTTTCTGTCTTTTTATGGTCTTTGATTGGGAAATTCTTCCAAGGTCTGGGAAACTCCAAGCTAACAATTAACTTAAAGGAATCAAGATTAGTTTTTGTTTTGACCTTAGGGTAATCAGTAGAAGCAAACGCAAATTCTGCACAAATGGAAACATCCTCAAGCCAACACTCTTGGGATTTCTACAACTCCCTGCTAAACATAAGCTTACAATTCATACTTACAAAATATATGTATAATCAAGCTACCATAAGCAGGAATCAGAAAACAAACAGCCAATGTAATATGATAAAATGGCTTGAAAAAAATTAAAGATGAATACAACAGAGAAAGGAAAGATATATACTTTGAAAATAAAAACTCAAGACCTCATGGACTGGTTACCTAAATAAAAAAAATCAACGAAAGACAAAGACAGATTAGAAATTACAAAGAACGTCCACTCATTCTTATTAGCAGAAAAACATGTTACAATATCTTCTGTATTAAAAGACAAAATAAAATGGGGCGCCTGGGTGGCTCAGTGGGTTAAAGCCTCTGCCTTTGGCTCAGGTCATGATGTCAGTGTCCTGGGATCTAGCCCCGCAGCATCGGGCTCTCTGCTCAGCAGGGAGCCTGCTTCCCCCTCTTTCTCTGCCTGCCTCTCTGCCTACTTGTGATCTCTCTCCTCTCTCTTAACTAAATAAATAAAATCTTTAAAAAAAAGAATTATAAAAAGACAAAATAAAATAAACAAAAACAACCAATTCCCACTGGTCTTACTGCTTTAGCCCTTGCTCCCCTGCATTGTTTCTTCCACAAGGCATCAAGGGTAATCCTTCTAAAAAATAAGTCCGGTCATATCAATCGCTTACTTAATACCTTCCAATGCCTTCACATTTTACTCAGAGAAAGGCCATACTCTAGCAGGGCCCTGCTTTATGTGTGACTCCTCTGACCTCATCTCATACCATTTTACTCTTGCTTGCTCTTCTCCAGCTCCACTGATCTCTTTGCCATCTATTCTTGGATAATGTCAAACACACTCTCATCTCACTGCCCTATTGTCACTCATCTCACTGCCCTATTGTCACTCACCATTCCATCTGCCTGAAATGTTGTTTCCATGGCTATCTACTTGGTTCCAGCCTTCACTTTCTACAGGTCTCTGATAGTTACTTTTTAAAGGGAGGCCTTCCCTGACCACTCTATGTAACATAGCATACATACATACACCATAGTCCTTCATATTACTTACATACAGCTTTAAGATATTTTCACCCTCTGTCATATTATATTTTTAATTTTACTTTTCCATGTAGATATTAAAAAATACTAAAAATTCATATAAGATAATTATAAGCAAGTGGTATAAAAGTTAATGTAATCACCATCCAAATCAAGAAATAGGGCCTTGTCAGTATCCCAGAAGACTCCATCTATCTCTTACAAATCATAAGCCCATCCATCTTCCCTACGGTAAAAAGTACACTGATGTTTTATAAAAACCTATGTTTGGCTTTTCTTTAGCTTTTATACATGAATATGTATCGATAAATAATAGCTTGATTTTATTTGTTTTATCTTTGATAAACCTAATCATACTCTATGTATTCATCTGTATCTGGCTTTTACTCTTTCAACATTATTCTAAAGAATTATCCAAATTGTTGCATGTAGCTCTAAGTCATTCATTGGCATTGCCGTATATAATTTCATTATATAGATACACTAAAGTTTATTGGCTCATCTATACTTTATGAGCATTTGTGTTATGTCCAGTCTGTAGTTATAATAAATGATGCACCTACCTATGTGCACATTCTTATGCATGTATCTGATGCATATATGTCCACATTTCTCTAGGGCATTTACCTGGGCGTGAAACTTCCAAGCTTTTGATACACATATTTTCAATTTTACTGGATAATATAAACTGTTTTTCAAGGTGGTTGTACCAGTTTATGCATTCCCTTATGCCATGTATGAGAATCCACATCATTATATATTTTCACTAATGCTAGATACTGTCCGGTCTTTATTAAGAAAGCAGATTTGAAATAAGAGATAAAAAGGTTAATCTAAAGGACAAATATAAGACTGTGTCCCAGAGAAAGCATATAGAGCCTATACAGTAATTAACAAGGCAAAGGGCCATAAAGTAAGTCCCAATAAATTTCAAAGGATCACTACGTAGACCAGGTTCTTCTATCACAATGCAATTGTGATAAAGGTCAAGGGATAAAAGGATTAATAAAAGAGCCTAAAAATTAGGGAACTTTTAAATATGCTTTTAAATACCTCATGAGTCAAAGAAGAAATCATAATGGAAATAGGAAAATCTTTATATTTTAATGAAAATACTACACATCAAATGAAAATGATACCTTTCAAAACTTGTGGGATGTAGTGAAGCCAAAGCAAATATCCAGAGAGAAAACATGGCCTTAAATAATTATTTGAGGAAAGACATGAGCCAATTACCTAACTTAAGAGTTATAAAATATCAGTCAAGTGAACTCAAAGAGAATGAAAGAAAACAAAACAAGGATAAAAATAATGAAATAGAAGATAATGAAATAGAAAATCATGATAAAATAGGATCAACAAAGTCAACAGCTACTTCTTTGGCAGGAATAAGGAAATGGATAAATCTCTGTAAGAACAAAACAATATAAAAAATGGGAAGTATATAACTAAAAAATAGCAGTTACCGATAAAATGATGATCAGATATTATAATTAACTCTAGGCCTATAACCATCAAAGCCTAAACAAATGAGCAGTTTCTTTGAAAAATACCTTATCAACACACTTACACACACAGACACAGACACAGAGATTCAAGTGTAATCTACAGTTATTCAAAGAACATATATAACATATATAATTTTTATAGAGAATCAAAAAAGAGAGAATAATCCAGGTAGCATAAACTTAATACCAAAACCTGCCAAGGACATCAGCAGAAAGAAAAATCACAAGTCAATCTCTCAAACATAGAAGCAAAATTCTTAACTAAAAATAGAATAAAATTAATATGTATCCCAAGAGATCCTAAGAGTGTAAGAATTGTTTTAACATTAGAAAATCAGTTGCCAGATAAATGAAAAAAATCCAAATGACTGCACCAACTTAAAAAAGGTAAGAGTCTTACTTCATACTAGGAGCTTTACCATCTGAATCCATAATGTGGCTCCATCATTTATATTAAATCTTTCCAAATTACTGATGTTATTTAATATTGTTATTAGTTAGCTATTATTGTCAATTAGTAGTATAAAATTAATAGTTCACAAATTAGTGCACTGAAATTTTACGAATAATACTTTAGTCTCATTGATAAAACCAATGTTTGCCTTGTGAGCTACAAAAGCACAAACTGGTATCAAATCCTTCATTTTCTTGTTGATAACATAATATTCTTTGCAGAACATCAAATTCTTAGTGATGATTTTTTTTTCCCTTCTTGGGTGGAAAGAGACTTAGTAGAAAAAAAGAAACATCTTTAAAAATATTAACCTATGTTCCCAAGTAAAATGCACTTGCTAAAGATAATACATATTTCCCAGGAAACACAGTGCAGTTTACAAAGAACCAGCCACTTGTTACTTTATTTTCATCAACTTTTCTCTCTCTTCCTGCTCAAAAGTCTGGGTTTCCACTTTATATAAAATTACATTAAACTACATACTGTCATGCAAATAATATAATTTTTTGGTATCTAATTGTGAACGTTAGAAAAAATGGATTTTGTTCTTTAAACTGGAATTACAGATTCTTTGCTCAAATAAGAAAAAATGTAATTTCTTTTTAAATCAATCTTCCAGTACATAATATCATCTTTATCACCAAGACTCTGCTTCACTGAGGTGTTTGAGTATTGAAGTTTTATCTAACAGATGTTCCATGCTAGTTTTGTCATAATGGTCATTTACTCTGAAAGAATTTTTAGATTTCAGCTCTGTATGTAGCCTTGGAACAGGCAGATTGTAATGCCTTTTCCTGAGATTAGGAATGAGTATTAGAACTAGAGAAGCAGGTAAGGAGAATCAGTTACTTTCTCATATAGGATTTGATTTTCTTTAACTTGAACCAAACTCAACAAACCAGAATGTGTGTGTATTGCTGATGTCAGAAGAAAAGGCCAATAGTTGTGATAAAAGTTTTTGATGTTACTAGAGTAAAAGGCACATGATTTGAGCCTGTCTGGGAAATGGAATTCTCCTCTACAATAAAATACAATAGAGCTTAATATTTAAATTATAATTTCCTTATGTCACAAATCAAGACCATGAATAAAAACAATGCCTCCAGTGACCTGAGAAAGGAGGTAAATAAATATTACTATCTTATATATAAATGGTACTTAAAAGCTGAAAAATATTTCCTTCCCAAGTAATTCTCACTTCACATAAGAGAAAATGGATGTTCAGTAACATAATTGACATAATACAATTAGTATTACTATAATGACTAGCTAACATTTATTTTTTTAAGATTTTATTTGTTTATTAGAGAGAGAAGGAAAGAAAGAGAGCATGAGTGGGGGAAGGAGCAGACGAAGAGGGAGAAGCAGATTCCCTGCTAAGCCGGGAGCCCAATGTGGGACTTGATCCCAGGACCCCGGGGATATGACCTGAGCTAAAGTCAGACACTTAACCAACTGAGCCACCCAGGTGCCTCTAACATTTATTAAGTGAGTCCTTACTCTGTGCCAGGTAAGTATCCATAAACACCTACACAAGGCAGCTACTAGGTCGGTTTGCCCCAGTTCCATAGATTTGATCAGTAAAGAGACATCAAATAGAAATAGATCTATTTCATTACTTACATAAGGAGCAAAAACAAAATCAGCATGGTGTCACCTTCACATGTCCCTGGATTCTCAAGATGACACTGAATCAGAGGAGCCAGATGACAAATGACTCAAGTGGAGGTTCACTATGTCATAGAGGAGCCAAACAGTTTTGTAGATTTACACAGAAGCTTAGAGCAGAGCAAAGTTGGAAAGTCCTGTGCCTCCTCAGAACAAGAAAGAATGATCAACTGTCTTCTAGAAGCCTTCTGCAAGATAGGGAGCCTCCCACAAGATAGGGAGGTGGATGAGATTTGTGACAGCCTTCACAAGACTCCCATCTTACCATGTTCCTGGGAGAGTCACAGAGTGTTCTGCCAAGATTTAGAGCAAATTGTGGTCAAGCCTTCCCTACATGGCCTATGTGGACACATGCAAGGTCGCTAGGAGCTAGGATTAAGCCATTCCTCTACATGTGCATTACCTAATTTAATCTTCAGAAAAGATAATACAATTATCTCTCTTTTACCATTAGAGGCCCCATCACCTAAAATGGTTAAATACTTGTATGTCCAAAGGCACAGTTTATCACTTTGGATTTGGGAGGCTATAAGTAACGGAACACCCAATTTAGAGAGGTTTAAACAATGGAAGTTTTTCTTTTTTCTCTTTTTTTAAGATTTTATTTATTTGACAGAGGGAAACACAGCAAGAGAGGGAACACAAGCAGAGGGAATGGTAGCGGGAGAAGCAGGCTTCCTGCCAAGCAGGGAGCCCGATGCGGGGCTTGATCCCAGGACCCTGGGATCATGACCTGAGCCAAAGGCAGATGCTTAATGACTGAGCCACCCAGGCGCCCCAAAGTTTTTCTTTTTAAGATTTTATTTATTTATGAGAGAGAGAGAGAGAAAGAGAGAGAGAGCATGAGCGGGGGGGGAGGAGCAGAGGGAGAGGGAGAAGCAGACTCCCCACTGAGCAAGGAGCCCAATGTGGGGCTTGATCCTTGGTCTCCAGGGTCATGACCTGAGCCCAAGGCAGATGCTTAACCAACTGAGCCACTCCAGTGCCCCAACAATGGAATGATTTAATCTTCACACCAAGAGTTCTGAGAGTTGATGATCCCAGAGTCAGTCTGGCAGCTCTGTTATGTCATTAGGCACCCATATTCTTACCATAATTCTACTCTGTCCCCTTTACTGTGTGAGCTTTTTGTCCTTGTCACTTCATAGTCACAAGATAGCTGGAGCTCCAAATATCCTATCACTGCAGGATGGTAATCAAAGCAGAAGGAGCGAAGCTGCTGCCCCAACCAAGTCAGATTTCTACTAGCAGGGAAGGAAGGGGGAAATGGTCAGTGGGTTAGCAACCAAGGAACAATGCCTGCCACACACAAGTAATCAGTACTGAAATTAAAACTAGAGAAGGAACTCATATTTTTGGAACTTCAGTCTACCACCACCAAAGATAACACTTATTTCCTACCTGCCTATTAGCAAGAGGAAAATCTGATGTCTTCTATCACTCGATGAATGGATAAAACAGATATTATTATCAGTAAACCTCAGCTTGTGGGTAAATCTCTTAGGCTTATCCCTCTCTAAGTCTTCCGAGAGCAAACTAGATGCCCTTGGGCTAAATTGGAAAGTTCTCTTGTTTTCAGTAAGTGTTCAGGATCAGGCTTTTCTTTTGCATAAAATGTCAGTGGGCATGGCTGCATGGCTTCTTGTCACAGGTGGAATGTGATTAGATACAGTGTGTTTACCTCTGGACAGAATCTTTTAAGTCAATGTTGGCAAACTTTTTCTGTAAAGGGCCAGACAGTCAGTATTTGAGGCTTTCTGGGCCATATACAAGCTGTCACAGCTATTCAACTCTGCAAAAGCAGCCATAGACAACACACAGACAAATGAGTACAGCTGTGTTCTAATAAAACAGTGGGCTGGATTTGTCCCAGAAACCACAGGTGCCAACCCCTGCTTAAAGAGATCATGAACAAATCACCATGTTCCCTTCCTGCTGGCCACAATGAGAAGCCATGTTCCAAAAAGTAGAGTCTGTTAGCCTGGATGCATCATTGAGGATGATGTGGAGCTGAACACCCAGGAAAAACAAGATGGATGTGTAGTGGGACAAGAAAGAAACTTTGTTGAAGTCACTGAAATCTTTAAGTTGTTTGTTACCATACCATGTCCTAGCCCATTTTAACTAACACATGTTTATTTCTTATTTAACTAATTGAGCTATATTCTCTCAGTAATAAAGAGAAAACAATAAAGAATGGAATATTTAATAGCAAGAGAAATATGGAAGCTTCTTAAGTTGCCTACATCCAACATTAAATGTTTATCAGTCCTGTAAATGGATGTGATTCATTAGTGTTTTGGCCTGATCCACTTTTTCCATTTTATGGGTAGATCCCTTTTTGACTACATGACTCACATGTATAATATCATTTAATATTTATCACTTTATGGGAAGGTACTCAAATCTCTCTGACCACAGAGCCCATCCGTAAAGAAGGGAATGTTGAAGAGATAAATGAAATCAGATTACTAAGAAAGCAGGAAGGGGTTGCTACCAGAGCATAGGCGGAGGCACTAGCCTTGAATTGGAGAAAGAACCCCACTGAGACCAGGGAGAAAGCAATAAAACCCAGCAATAAGTACAGTTGATGTTGGAAACTTCAGATTAGCAATCGTATTAGCATATATTATTCATAACATTCTCTACTTTTCTATAATCTTCACAATAACTCTGCAAATTAAGTAGTATACTCTTAAATGTCCTTAAAGTTAAGGATGGTATATCTCAGAGAGGTTAAGTAACTTACCTAAAGTGATAGGACTAATAAATGGCAGAGTGAAGATTCAAACTTGAGGATTCTTAATTCAAAAATCAGGGTGTGATATGCAACCAATGAATCATTGAACACTACAACAAAAACTTATGATGTACTATATGCTGGCTAACTGAACATAATAAATTAAATTAATTAAAAAATAAAATCTGGGTCACAAAATCACTCAATAGTAAGCTTCTTGAGGACAAGGACAGTGTTTTATTCGATAATTTATGCCACTGGTTCTCAAACAGAGGATTGTTCTGTGCCTCAGGGGGGATTGAGTAAAAGGTAGAAATATTTTGGGTTATCAACAACTAGGGGTGTGAGGGCCACTACCGGCATCCACTGGGAAGACCATGTATGCTGTCTAGTATCCTACAGTGTATGGGATAGTCCCCCAGAAGAAAAAAACCTCAGTCCAAAAGGTCAGTAGTATGAAGACCAAGAAACCCTGCTCTATACCTCATCTCCCTTTCCACAAATCTTTATAATTGTACGTGTTGATTGAGTGTTGAATTGAAAACATTGGCTTCTATTTCACAGAATAATTTTTAAGTACTAAAAAAATTGAGAACTGCCTTTCCATGCTAGATTTACCAAAATATGATACTTCAGATACTACTATTGTTAGATAACATCCAGTTTTTCTGGTAGTATCTGTATATGTACTACCAGACAAACAAAACAACTTGCCCCAACTCCCATAAATCACAGTAGGGGCATATGTTTTATTTACCATTCCTTGCCACTGTTCTCCAGGCTCTTTTGTATTCAGACTATTAAGCATTTTAAGACAATTAAAATATTTAAATGCAGTAACAGACAAGTACTTTTAAACTTAGTTTTAAATGTTCTCACAAACCGAGTATTCTGAATACCAATAGCTTGCTGATACTGCAGCAGATCCCCACAGATGCAATGTATTCTGACCCTTGCTGACACATGATTATAATTAGCAAACACTGGGGAATCAGTTCATTCACACCTCAGTAAATACCTATGATCTTACAAAGATCAAAAGAGAAAATGTCAGCAGTAGCTGTGATAAAAAAAAAAAAAAAGACTCCATAAGCAATGAGATAAACCAGACCCAGAAGCTAATATAAACAAGGTATGCTGAAAATTCTGAACAGTGAAGATCTGGCTACTTCCCTGCCCTCCCTTCCTATTCCTTCTACCATTCACACATCCATCTCTTCCACACCCATCGATCATAGTGTGTTTGACGAATGGGATCGTCCTGTCCTAAAGTTCAAAAGTGACTATGTCACTTATTTGTGCAATGTTCTGCCTATGTAATAAAATACAAACTCTCAAGCCACTAACAATCTGAATTTTTTCCTACTTCCCTTAGCCCACTTTATGCTTTAGTCAAAACTACTCATTTTCCATCTATAAACCATGCCTCCTTTCCTATTTCCTTTAACTAGTATACTTTTCCCTCTTCAACCAGGTTTTTCTCAGTAAGTACATATCCAAAATCCTAGGTTTTGGCACTCTTAATATCAATGAACCCATCAGAGAAAAGTACTGTACTGTTTGTCCTTGTTAATGGAGACCTTAACAGACTGACACATAAGAGGCACTCAAGAATTGCATTTTTAAATATGCAAACAAATTAATGAACTATAGAATAGAAGGGAATAGAATCATTCATGGACAAATAACTGTATATCATGAGTCAAGGAGTATGATTTAATCAATTCCATGCATTTGAGGTCCATAGGATAAAGATAAAAAGAAAGAAGAAAAGACAGACATTTCCTCAATGTTTTAACTATTGAGAGGTCATGAAAACTGCAGTCAGGGAAAAACAGAATTAAATCAATGCTTTTGAGATTCAATTTTTTGTTTAAAGAGGAAGTGGACAGGGAGATACTGCACTATAGGATATGGAATGCATTTGAGAGGCACTCAAAGAAAAACAGGCCTTAAATTTACAGCCTGATTATAAAGGAATTAGATATGAGCTTCTAAAGTTAAACAATTTTATTAAACATCAAGTGCTTTTTTCAGCAAAAAGAAAATCAAAAGTAAGGATTATTTTAAGCATTCTTCCCTAAACATAAAAATTTCTTGCAGAGGAAATAAAGGCTTTAAATGACACACTGGACCAGATGGACATCACACATATATTCAGAACATTCCATACCAAAGCAACAGAATACACATTCACCTCCAGTGCACATGGAATATTCTCCAAAATAGATCACATCCTGGGTCACAAATCAGGTCTCAACCAGTACCAAAACTGGGATCATTCCCTGGATATTTTCAGACCACAAAGCTTTGAAACTAGAACTCAATCATAGGAGGAAAGAAATACACAACCTAATCCTACGCCTAAAGGAGCTGGAGAAAGAACAGCAAAGAAAGCCTAAACCCAGCAGGGGAAGAGAAATAATGAAGATCAGAGCGGAAATCAATGAAATAGAAACCAAAAGAAGAGTAGAACAGATCAACAAAAGTAGGAGCTGGTTCTTTGAAAGAATTAATAAAATTGATAAACCCCTGGCCAGACTTATGAAAAAGAAAAGAGAAAGGACCCAAATTAATACAATCATAAATGAACAAGGTGAGATCAAAATCAATACCAAAGAAATACAATCATTTTTTTAAAAGATTTTATTTATTTATTTAACAGAGAGATCACAAGTAGGCAGAGAGGCAGGCAGAGAGAGGGGGGGAAGCAGGCTCCCTGCCGAGCAGAGAGCACAATGTGGGGCTCGATCTCAGGACCCTGAGATCGTGACTGGAGCTGAAGGCACAGGCTTTAACCCACTGAGCCACCCAGGCACCCCAAGAAATACAATCATAAGAACATATTTGGAGCAACTATATGCCAGCAAATTAGACAATCTGGAAGAAATGGATGCATTCCTAGAGATGTATAAACTACCAAAACTGAACCAGGAAAAAATAGAAAACCTGAACAGACCCATAACCAGTCAGGAAGTTGAACCAGTCATCAAAAATTTCCCAACAAACAAGAGCTGAGGGCCAGGTGGCTTCCCAGGGAAATTCTACCAAACATTTAAAGAAGAATTAATACCTTCTTAAACTGTTAATACCTTCTTAAAATTCTGAAACTGTTCCAAAAAATAGAAATGGAAGGAAAACTTCCAAACTCATTTGATGAGGTCAGCATTACCTTGATCCCAAAACCAGACAAAGACTCCATCAAAAAGGAGAATTATAGACCAATATCCTTAATGAACATGGCAGGATGTCCATTATTACCACTGCTATTCATCATGGTACTAGAAGTCCTGGCCTCAGCAATCAAAAAACAAAAAGAAATAAAGGCATCTGAATTGGCAAAGAAGAAGTCAAACTCTCACTCTTTGTAGATGATATGATATTTATATTTTATGTGGAAAACCCAAAGTACTCCACCCCAAAACTGCTAGAACTCATACAGGAATTCAGTAAAGTGTCAGTAAAATCAATGCACAGAAATCAGTTGCATTTCTATACACCAACAAGACAGAAGAAAGAGAAATTAGGGAGTCAACCCCACTTACAACTGCACCCAAAACCATAAGACACCTAGGAATAAGCCTAACCAAAGAGGCAAAGAATCTGTACTCAGAAAACTATAAAGTGCTCATCAAAGAAATTGAGGAAGACATAGAGAAATGGAAAAACATTCTATGCTCATGGATTGGAAGAACAAATATTGTGAAAATATCTATGCTACCTAAAGCAATCTATATATTTAATGCATTCCCTGTCAAAATATCATCAATTTTTTTTCAAAGAAATGGAACAAATAATTCTAAGATTTATATGGAGCCAGAAAAGACCCCAAATAGCCAGAGGAATGTTAAAAAAGAAAATCAAACCTGGTGGCATCACAATTTCAAACTTCAAGCTCTATTACAAAAAAGCTGTAATCATCAAGACAGTATGGTACTGGCACAAAAACAGACACATAGATCAATGGAACAGAATAGAGAGCCTAGAAATGGACCTTCAACTCCATGGTCAACTAATCTTCAACAAAGCAGGAAAGAATGTCCAATGGGAAAAAGACAGTCTCTTCAACAAATGGTATTGGGAAATTGGACAGTCACATGCAGAAGACTGAAACTGGGCCATTTCCTTACACCACACACACACACGCAAAAGATGCAAAATGAATGAAAGATCTCAATGTGAGATGGGAACCCATCAAAATCTTTGAGATCACAGGCAGCAGCTTCTTCATCCTCAGCCTCAGCAACTTCTT
>CM053612.1:5566339-5592186 GCA_028646535.1 Procyon lotor | reverse complement strand
ATAATTAAACATATGTTGTTTAATTTCAAAATATTTGAGTTTCCTAGATATTATTTTGAATTGATAAACATTTTTAATGCCACATTCCCTCTTTCTAATAATCCTAGGAATCAAATTAGATATGTGAGCCAAAATGTCCTAGGCTATCTTAAGGGATAGCCAGGAATCTTCAGGTCCTTGAGGTTCTGGTGTTTTGTTTTTTTTTAAATCTCTATTCTGTTTCTAAGATTGGATAATTTTTATCATTCTATCTTCAAATGCTCTAGCCCATTCCTCCATCACCTCTGTCATTCTGTTATTGAACTCCTCCAGTAAAATTTTTGTTCCAGATATTACATTCTGTTCTGAAATTTCCATTCGCTTCATTTTAATACTTTTTCTTTCACTGCTATTATTTCCTATCTGTATTCATTTTGAGTATTATTTTCTTTACTTCAATGGACATAGATATAATAGCTCCATTAAAATCTTTCTCTGATAATTCCAATATCTGACATTTTGGAATACACCTGTTTATTTTATCCTCATAAAAATTGCATTTTGTGGGTAACTGGGTGGCTCAGTCAATTAAGCATCTGCCTTCAGCCTGGGTCATGATCACAGAGTTCTGGGATCAAGCCCCACGTCAGGCTCCCTGCTCAGCAGAGAGTCTGCTTCTCCCTCCCCCTGCTCATGTGTATGCTCTCTCTCGCTCTCTCTCTCTCTCTTTCTCTCAGTCTCTCTCTTTCCTTCTCAAATAAATAAGTAAAATATTTTTAAAAATGCATTTTCCTGGCTATTATTACAATGTGTTATTTTGAGTTTTATCTGGATAATATAAGTTTTGTCTTGGGTAGACTCCCTGACAATAGTTGATGATTTTGGTTTTGGTGTCAGTTAATCTGGTTAGTTTCAAACTAAGTTCTACCTTATTTCCAATGGGCTGGTCAGTTTGGTTGCTTAAACCTTCTTTCTGCTGCTTTAAATCAATCTTGAATGTGCATTGTTCAGGGATGAGTCTGAGACATGCACATGTTTATACATAGGATTTTGGATTCCCCTCTTACTTTTCAGAGGTTGGGCATGGTTACCCAGACTCCTCATTTTAGTTTCTCCAGCCAGAAAAATGATAGGGTTTCTGTCATAGTTTTAATTCCTTGTGCTGTGCTATCTGGTACTGTGATGCATTCTTGGGGCAAAGCTGAAAAAAATTAAAAAAAAAAACACTCATTATCCTCTCTGTTGCTTCTTCCAAGTTTTGACTACCCTCCATAGTCTGCTTTTTTTCTCTTCATCATCCTCTGATAGTATATTTTTATTGTCATTTTTTTCTGTTTTGTACAGTTTAAAGTTATCAGTGGGAAGGATTGTTTCTGGAAAGATTAAATTGTTATATAAATGAGTCTGTGTTTTAATAAAGTAGTGATTTTAATATACATTAAGGTTTGAGAAGCACTTTGATTATATCGAGAATTCTTAACCTTGTTTTACATAAAAATCACCTGAGGATTTTTTAAATCCTAATTCTCAGGACATACCTCCAATCAATTACATCAGAATTTGGGGGCAAGATGTCTAATTACTCATATATTTTGAATATTCCCATGTGATTTCAATATATAGTCAAGTTTGAGAGGCACTGTCTTATCGTATACTTACATATCAGTTGCCTTAAGAGTTTTATGTGAGGTGGAACAAAATTTGCCACCCCAGTATACATCTCTTTGGCATAAGGATTATTTTTAAGAAACAGCAAACATAGGAGAAGCTCTGAAAAAAGTAGAAGATATCCTTTTATAGGAGACATTTACATTTAAATCTGTTTGTAAGGGTCTTTCCCTTTCTGTACCAGGAATAGAGGGATGCCTCTAAATCTCTAGAATCTCTTGCCAATGGAGAAGGCCCCAATTTAAAGCTGCATAACAAATTTATCCTTGTTTACTCTGCTTTGTCTGCTAGTCTCTCATAACTGGCATTTCCAATCCCCCAGACCTTGCTTTTGTATTTGTCTGGAGATGGTATTTAAAGTGGTGGCTTGCTCAGAGTACACAGTCTCTTATGGTTCATATGAACCCCTATAATAAAAAGTTAATGGGAGAGCAATAAAGAGAAACTTAGTAACATATATCCCTCTTGTATACATGGGACCCAGGAAAACTGAGTAACTCTCTGAAATGGTCCAAGCCATCACCTTAAATACATTCTTCAACTAAAAACATAAGATTTGGGGGGTTAGGAGAAGCCTGTTGATGGAAGATGACCTGGAAAAGCATAGTAGACAATGCTAAATAAATTTGTTAAATTTGTTAAATAAATTTGTTTAATTTGTTAAATAAATTTAAGTTGGGGGCCTTCTCCATTGATAAGAGTTTCTCTGGAGATTTAGAGTCATCCTTCTCTTTCTGGTACAGAAAAGGAGACACTCTTAGAAAAGGAGATTTCCTTTATAAATATAAATTCCCTTTACAAAAAAGTTAACTTCAGAACTTTTTCTGTGTCTGTTCTTAAAAATAACTAGTTCAAGATAATGCTTAGGCCAAAGAGGCATATTTTTGGGTAGCATGTACTGTTTCCCTTTAGTAGTAGGGCTGATTATAGAGAGGGAAAATTATGTCTTTTTTTTTTTAGTTTTTCCATGCTATAAAATTTCCCTGATGCCATTGCAGCAAAGAGTCTGTGATTATTCAATGCTGCCCTGGTCTGGCCAGGGTAAGTCTGCCTAACTCTAGAGTATTGGAAAGCTTATTGTTCTCAAATATCTAAGCCACATTCTTCTATATTAGTGTTATCAGTCATAAGGGGCTTCTTTGTTCTTCATCTACTGACTCTTAGGTCTCAGTTATTGGTTCAGTTATTGCATGTGGAGAGAAGGAATGCTATACATTAGCACTCTGAAATACCAACTAATTACTATTTATCGAGTGTATACTATATGCCAGATATTGTGAAAGTGATTAATGGATATTTTGCTCAGTTTTCATAACAATCTACAGGGGATGGAGGCAGTTTACCAATGATCACTTTTGTTTTATATGTGAAGAACTTGAGTTTATAGGAGTTAGGCCACTTGTCCAAGGTCACATATCCATAGAAGTCATCAACCTGGGGCTAAAGACTAAATCTGTCTGGCTCTATTAAATTATGCAGAAGAGGAATAGAGGAGAATGACACAGCTGATCACAGGCAAAGATTCAGAAAAGTGAGCTGAATAGAGTATCGGGTAAATATTTCAATTTTGTTGGTATACAAGATCTGAAAAATAGGCTGTGGACATGTTGTTTAATTTTCAGCGTGAAGTACACATAATTGAACATAAAAGTCTTAAAATATAAAAACAAAAAAAATCAGCTATGTACATAGAAAGTTTGAGTTAGATTTACTGCTATTTGGTGGAGGATAGGGGGTGGATGGATTACTGATATCATGACATAGGAATTAATCATAGTGGAAATTATTTCAGAATAGGGGCTGACTCTTCCATTTAGCTTTCAAATTGGAAGATGTTATCTTCCATGATAAAGGAAAAGAAGATCTATGAAACTTTTCCATTGCAGCAGAAGATGATTTATAGTAAGGCATTTCTACATAGACTAGCTTCATGAAATATTTTGCAGAATTGGAAGAAACTTCATTTGTATTTTGGGATGGCAGTGAGGAATTTCTCAGAACTTTAAAATAAATTTTCTTCTGGGAGTTAAATTAGATATGTTTCATATGATAGGAAGATGAAAATGATTTTTTGGACTAATCAGTGATACTAATATATCAAAAGATAATGGTTTTAAAATATTATAAAATGTAGAGGAATTAATCCAGGACAAACATGGAAACATTTCTTTGCCCATTTTGGCTCAGGATTTTGCCCACACTTAGGAGTGGGGAACTTGGTGTTGAAGAGCAGAAGTCCATACCTTACCTTGATCCACCTTTATTCTCTTGATTAAGAGCGGATTCGCTTTTTAAAAAGGCAAATATTTCTTGTCTTTATTATCTCCCCAAAGGATAACAACTCAAACAACAACAATAAATTTAAAATACTACTCTAGGAGAGAAATCTGAATTGGGTGGGCTTAGCAAATAATTAGAAATACTATCTTGTGATCAAGCATGGACAGACCAAATGAGCTGAACCACTCCAGACTGGCGATGTGACAAGACTTCATGTCAACTTGGTGCAAAATGTCTTGTAAGGTCTTCAGCTTTACAAAAAGATAATTATCATCATAATTATAATTTACAAATAAAACTTAACTTTAAGGCAATATCTCATTTTATAAAGAAGACAGCTTATTCTTAAAGATTTTAATGTGGTAAATAACATGAATAATAATACAATTTAAACAGAACAGTTTCAATCTGAATATGGCAATTCTTTATTTTTTTTTTAAGATTTTTTATTTATTTGACAGAGAGAAACACAGTGAGAGAGGGAACACAAGCAGAGGGAATGGTAGCGGGAGAAGCAGGCTTCCCGCAGAGCAGAGAGCCCGATGTGGGGCTCGATCCCAGGCGCCTGGGATCTGACCTGGGCCGAAGGCAGAAACTTAACGACTGAGCCACCCAGGCGCCCCTAATTCTTTATTTTAATAAAGATTCAGGTTATGTACATTCTAAAAATGGGTCAAGAAGAGACCTTGTGCCCTTTTTAGAGGCGTGTAAACACATTTAATCTTTTTTTCTATTACTTAAGTCATTGAATATAATTAATTCAAAATACATCCAATTATAGCACAATGGGATTAAATTCAGAAAGTTGCTATGATGCAGGATTTAATGTATCAACCCTATTAACTTTCAATTTTCAAAAACATAGTCCATATTACCTGAAAGAAATGTTAGCAATAGTAATTGGTGAAACATATTATGAGGACATTGCATTTTCATGAGTATATTATAAGATTTTATATTTTAAGTACAATACTGAAAAAATCCTCATGATTTCACTTATAAGAAAAAAAGGTTACAAAAATAATAACTAGAGATGTTTGAATTAATATATGGAAATGTTGCTAAGAGGTTGAGACCCCACCACATTTCAAAAGTTTCTACTGATTTTAACAATACACAAGGCATCAGTTAACATAGCAAGAAACATTGCAATACAGTGAGTGGGCAGAAACCAAACTGAATGGGTTGAGGAATAAATGGAAAGTGAAAAAGAGACAACCACTGTAAACAGATATTGAAAAGTTGTCAATAAAGGAGAGAGAGATAAGGTACTATCTAGAGAATTTTAGTCAATGAGGAAAGTTTTTTTTTCTTTTTATCATTTATTTTTAATACACGAGAGACTGAAATATGTATCCATTTATATGGGAAAATGAAGCCTTATCACAGTGTGTTTTTCTGTTCATTACTTGATAAACATTTGTCCTCTCCTCAGCAGTTTTTGGTTATTATTAATAACTGTTATAAATGTTTGCATACATGACACTATGGGAATACAGCTAGTAAAAATCAATATTTCACTGTTTTTTTGAAAAAAAATAGAAAACTCCTTAGATTGCTGCAAGCCTTTGGTTAATTTCCAGAATTATTTAAAGTTGACTATGTCAGATTATTTTGCCAGTGTTCTTATTGCTTTTATAGAGGATTGGCCTCAGAGTTTTGGCCATTTTTCTTGACTAAGTGCTCCCTGGATTGCTGCAAGCATTTCATTAGTTTCCAGAGTTCTGAAATTGTTGATGCTGATATTTTTGCCAGTTTTCTCATTGATTTTATGGAAGAGAGAATTTTTATAGGTTCTTATTCTACTATTGTTTTTGCTGACAATGTGGCCTTTGCTTCTTTAAATATTTTTCTGCCCCTTATCCTTCTCCAACTGCAATCGCACATATGTTAGACTTTACGTATTTCCCTATACATCTCTGAGGCACTGTTCATATTTTTACAGCATTTTTTCCATCCGTGGTTTAGATTCAATAATTTCTATTGTCATATCTTTAGGTTCAGTTACTTCTCCCTCCCCCGCCAGATTTATTGGTTGTTAAGTTCATGCAATGAAGTTTTCATTTCAAGAGGCTCTCTAGAAATTCAACTTTATTTACTTTAACATCTATTTCTTATTATGGTTATGCCTTCCTTTACTGATACATTGTGGTAATAGCTGTTTTGATCTATTTTTCTGCTGTTTTCATCATCTTACTCATATCTGAGTCTGTTTCTATTGACTTTTTTCCTCCCAGTCATGGGTCTATCTTTCTGCTTCTTAACATGCCTAGGAACTTTTTATTGTATACTAGACATTGTCACTTTACATTGTTGAGTGTTTGGATTTTGATTTCTCCTAAAAGAATGTCTTTGCCTATTTATTGTTTTGGCAATGATTTAGGTTACTTACAAGCCTGCTTGTCGTTCAGAGGCTGATATGTAGGCTTTCTTAGATCATATTTATAATAACCTTTACTCTAGAGTTATTCTAAGCCTACTTCTAAAGCATGATCCTTCTGGCATCTCTACTTAATTCTCTGGGCATTCAACATAGTCTCCCCATCCTGGCTGGTTAGAACTCAAAAATCTCCATTGTCCCATGTAAACTCTAGGAATTGTTAAATTTACCAGTCTCCAGGATGTGTTATTTGTCCTTTTGAGAGTTTTATACTATACATGCATAGCTTAATACTCAGCCAAAATCTCAAGGGATCTCTTTGCAAAAATTCGCAATTCTTGTTCTGTGTATCTCCTACTTCTCTAGTTATCTTCTTTATTATTTTTGGATGCTTCATCTTCCCCAAACTCACATCTTTGCCTTCTTAAATTAGCAAGACCACTGTTCTAGCTAGTTCTGTGGTCCAGAAAGGTATATAATTGTGATGGTCTTGGGGCTCAGTTCATTTACTTTTTTGATATGGAATTCTCACAGTCCTAAGCTAATTGTTATCCACCATCTGGAAACAATTGTGTCATATATTCTGTCCAGTTTTCTAGTTTCACAGCAGGAGAGGAAGTTTAGTATCAGTTATTCCGTCATAGCAGCTAGAAAATAGAACCCTCTTTGTAATTGACTTGTTACTTCTTCCTGAAGGCCTACAAGTATCTTTCTTTATCCCTGAAATTCAGTAACTTCCAGATAGTTTATCATTGCTGAATGTTCTGTATGTTTTTTCCCCTGAGATACAGTATATTCTTTTTATCTGCATATTCCGGGCTTTCTTAGCCTTCATGTGTCTTGCTTCATTCTTCAGGAACACCAGTTCTGTGTGAGTTGGAAATCTTTTCTCCAGTTTTCAGGTATTGTTTTCAATATTTAAAAATCTCACTTGTCTTTTGTTTTTATTTAGTGTAATTTATTCATGCTTTTCCATTAAACCCCACTATATTTTCAATAGTGTTTATGTATAATTATGTTATTTTTAATATGATCTCATATCTATATTGTTTAGATCTTTCTTTCCACTTGTATTCTGCATTCTACTAGCTTTCCATTTCCATCATCATATAGGTTTCGATCTTCTGTATTCTTATTGAAGTTGTTTCTCTGTTATCCATCTCATGCTATTTGTAAGTTTTTTGGGGACTGTGAAGACATAATTGTCTGAAACTATCTTCTGCATAATTTTCTTTATGATGTGTGTTATTCTCTCTCACCTTTTGCTTGTGTTTAATATCTTCTTTTCATTAAAAAATAACTTTTTTCAATTTCTTTTAGATAATTTAATGCTTATTGCTTTGAGATTATTATCATATTTTAATGGAGTCAGCCATATTTTAGGGCTGGGGACAGAGATAATGATGTGATTATGCCAGTATCTTTGACGTGGGCTTATTTCCTCAGCCAACTTCTCACCAAAGACATTTATCCTTGTTCCCTAGTGGTATGTCTTCTCTCAATTACGAGCATACGAGTGATTGGTCATTCACAGTAAATCCCTAAAGCTATGGGTTCTCCATTGTGAGTTGTAGTGATTATTATTTCCCTTCTGAGAAACAGTGATTATTCCATTTTACCTCTGGCATTTCTAGCTGGATATAAGGTTAGATCATGATAAACATGTTATATCAGTATGATTTCTTCAAGTTGATATCTCATGCCATTCTGCATACCGATCTGAGTTTTTACAGAGATATTCCTAGTTTCTCTTGTTTCCCCATCCTTCTAAATCTAAATACTCAAAAGGTTGTTGAATATAACACTAGAGATAGCACTAATTATTTTGGAGGAACTCTGAATCCTTCTCAAAGTATAAAGAGGTATTCCTTTATGTCTGAATCTTGTCCCTTGCTTTTATTCATATTGCACAGTGTTTTGTAGACATGCTTCAAAATTTGTGAATTGAGGTTGTGGTTATTTCCTCATGACTTTGAAGACAAATCCACCCCCCTATATGTATTAGCATGAATGCACACACACATGCACATGTACACACACACACACACGCACTCTACCCTGTTCTTTCTGTGCTATTGTAAGATTTTGAGAGGAGGGAGTAGAATAGTAAAATAACATTGCTCTTCAATTTTTGGAGATTACATGTTAGTTTTAATAGAATTTCAAGTAGAATAAATAGCATATTATTTAGAGAGGATAAATTGTTCCCTGTTTTGTAGAAGACATAGAATATACTTTTGTGCTATTCTACCACTGAAACAATAACCAAAAGTCATTTGTGTAGATGATCTTTAAGAGCTTGGTTTCCACACCAATAACTAAAAAATTTTTATGGCAAGAGTCCATCCCCCCACCTCCCCTGGCCTTGTTGTCTAAAGAAAATTAATTAGATGTCCCATAACGCCTTTCTACTCATGTGATCCTTGGACCAGAAGCATAGACTTCACTAAGGACAGTGTAAAAATATATATAATTAAGAATTAGGATTTGCATTTTAACAAGGTCCTTAGGTGATTTCTGTTTACATTAAAGTATAGGAAGCACTGATATTACTAAAAGTGTTTCCAGACCTTAGAGAAAGTTTTGCACACAATCTCAGGCCTAAGAAGGATTTGTGCCTCCACCTTTCTTCCTTCAGTAGCCATAAAATAACTGGCCAAGAACCAGTTATATGGTGGTGACTTTCTGGAAAAAAAAAAAAAAAAGCCCTAATTTCTATAGTTTGCAGTTTCCTTGTTGTGAATACTCCCACCATGGGTGATTTCAAGCTAACAATATGATGTCACTGAGTGTGAAATTGGGAAGAGACATGAACAGTCTGTTCCTGCTTGCCTATGCAAGCTGGTTCCAACACATGACTACTAAGAATCTGTTTATTACCAGTGCTGTTATATAAACAGAAGCTCTCTTACCAAGTTCCATGATATATGAGGGCTTTTTGGATGTCCTTTTGCTAATGAGTACTTTGGTAAAATGAATTTTTTTTTTGTAAAATGAAATATTAAGATAAAATTAAAACTAATAGCTTTATCTCTCCTTATTCTTTTAATATCTACTAGTTACAATATCTTAAAGTTTTGTTTTATAAACCAAAGTTTTTATATGTCTCAATTTTTGTATTAAGTATATAATATTTTGGTCTTCAAAATAAACAATGATTTTCTTTTTCTTCCAGTACATTTTAACATTTTATTATTTTGTGTAATCATTTGAATGCTCTTGGGGAAGGAACAGTGTGGACATTTTGCAAAGAAAATCGTTGACTTGGACAAGGTCACAAGACAAATACAGACACAAAAGAAATGAGAAACCGTAAGTCCAGTTTTTCTGCATCCCAGTGATTGTAATCATTTGTGTCAAAGAAATTTTATGTAGTGAATGATAGAAAGGATTTCTGAAAAACTATAGTTGACACCGTTATGGGTTTAAAATTCTTGACCATTGTGAAAGAGATTAAGTGGCAAGTAACATTATGCATTATTGGACCTAAGAGAGATTTAGGTAATCAAGCTTATCACTGACTTCTCTTTTTCTTTAGCCAATTTTTAAATTATTCCATGATGATCATTTTGGTATCTTTCCCTTTTATACTCATCAGCAACTTTATCCATTATGCATATGATGAAAGAGACAGAGAAGTTAAATAGATTGCTCAAATATATACAGATATTTTGTAAATTGAACAGCCAAATTAAAATCTAGTTTCATCTGAATCCCAAACTCTTGTTTTCCTTTATTATATTACACTATATATATTTATTGTCCTTTATTTCTTATATTAAGATGAATTTTTTTTACTCTAAAAATTTCATAGTATAAGTATTCATACTGAGTCTTGAGAAAGTTGGTCAAATAACAACTGTGTGCAGTTAGTGTTCAGAGATGTATCAATAAGACTGTTCCAGTCTTTTTATACATAAATTTTTCAGCTACCTACAATTACAAAAATATTTTACATCAAAAATAGAAATATTAGCAGAAACAGAAAGTAGATAAGAGGTTTCCAGGGGCTTGGTGGAGGGGGAAATTTGGAGTTATTGCTTAACAATTACAGAGTTTCTGTTTGGGGTACTGAAAAAGTTTTGGAAATAAATAGTAGTGATGGTTGCATAACATTGTGAGTGTAATTAATGCCATTGAATTGTTAAATGTTTAAAATGGAAATTTGAAAGTTATGTATATTTTATACCGATTTTAAAAAACTATTAAAAGCAGACAAGTCTTCAGAAAAACAAAAATTCACATGGCTATCATGGTTCCTACATTTGTAGAAAATAATAATGCTCCAAATTACTTTTTTATAACCTAGAGATTCTAAGCAAAAGTTTCTTTTGCTTTTGTTTTGTTTTGCCAACCTAGCTAATCTTGATAAGAATTTCTATATTTGAATTAAATTTTTATAATTAAAAGGAAATTATATTAAGTTACAATGAGAATATTAACCATATAGGGGCCTTTCGACTGATATCAATGTGTTTGTTTTCCACCAAAGCCAAATTATAACCAGAATTTTGGGGTTGGTAAGATTATCATAATGAGAAGAATACTAATGATTAGGCATAGCCTTTAACTTAGAATTACTTTGTAGTTCTTCACTGAAACCTTATACTATACTTACACAGACATTTTTGTGGTCCTTCTTTTCTGTTATGTGTGGAATTTATTAGTTTGACCCCTAATTCTCAGATTTAAACATTTTTATCTCAAAGAAGACTTTCCTGATATTTACAGTCCAGGTTTGGTACTCTATTATTTTATGCCCCAAAGTGCCCTGTAATTCTTTATTACAGTAACTGGCTGACTTATTTATCTTTACTGGTAATTATCTGTTTAATATTTGTACTCCCTGCAGGAATATGTGTTCTATAAGGATAAGGATGGAACTCTATTCACTATTATATTCCTTTAGTTTTCATTTCTACTGGTCATATTTCTTCATCCAGAAAGACATCTTGTTTTTTTCTCTCAGGGCCATTCCATAGTTAACTTGTTTTCACCTTGTCGTTCATGTTTCACCTCAACGGTACCCACAGAGTTTCTTCCTGACCATTCTAATTAGATCCCTATTCAATTTGCAACTGCTATACCCTTTATTTCCTTCAACTAATTTATTGTGACTTTATTTCTATATTAATTTGTGTATTTAAAATTTTTTTCTCTCTCTCAAGTGATTGTAAGCTTAGTGACAGGAAAGACCATATATGTTTTATTAGCCATTGCATTTATAACACCTAGTCTAGTACTAGCACGCAGTTGACACTCAATAAACATATATTGTCTAACTTACTATCTCCTTAGGATTCTTTTTAGAAGAAGATGTGGGCATAAATAAAAAATACAATTTATAATATCATATAGAAAATCTACATGGATGGGGCACCTGGGTGGCTCAGTGGGTTAAAGCCTCTGCCTTCAGATCAGGTCATGATCTCAGGGTCCTGGGATCGAGCCCCGCATCGGGCTCTCTGCTCAGCAGGGAGCCTGCTTCCCCCTCTCTCTCTGCCTGCCTCTCTGTCTACTTGTGATCTCTCTCTCTCTCTGCCAAATAAATAAATAAAAATCTTTTTAAAATTAAAGAAAATCTACATGGATAATGCTTATATATATTTTTCTTTTTGTGACATGGCTGAATGGTATTCTGTAGACATATGCTAATGATATATTTCAGTTTAAACTGAACTACAGTACATGGTCAAAAAAATGGTTCTCTAATGAGAAAATTTACCATGTACAGCTTCTTAAAATGGTACTTTAAAAGGGTTGAAATATAGATCTCAACATCCCTCTGCATTTTCTAAGTACTGAGAACTCCCTGAAGTTATTGGAATAAATGGATACTCCTCTACTAGTCAATGAATATTCTGAAGAGATACCTATACCTTAATTAATACTTTTGAATTTTTATTCCTTTGCATGTTCAAAGTCAATATGTTTTGCTTGAAATACTGATTTTTGATTATGTATCTCTTGAAAAAGATTTATATCTGACCTTGAAATTTTCTTGCTTAAAGCAGTAATCTAAAATTTATTCTACTTAGGGTTTTTACTGTAAGTGGCAAAACAACACACCTACTAAATGGAACCTTGGAATAGAGATTAGGTTTCAGGAAGCAGTAACACGGTTGTGGAGGACTGAGCTGAGAGCTCATTTTTCTAAGTCTTTGTGTTTTGAATTTGGTTAGATAAAATATTTGGTCTGCATATATTGAAAACATTTTAAAAGATAAATGCTTTTAGAGATTCACTTCTCTTTACCATTTTGGAATCCTTAAAAGTCTAAATAAGTTGAATGGGATCAGAGTAATTCTCACTAAGCTGCTGGCTGGCAATAGAAGAGAGTGGGATGTAAAAAATAAATAATCCAGTCAAGAAATGGGCAGAAGACATGAACAGACATTTCTCCAAAGAAGATACACAAATGGCCAACAGACACATGAAAAAATGCTCCACATCACTCAGCATCAGGTGAATGCAAATAAAAACCACAGTGAGATACGACCTCACATCAGTCAGAATGGCTAAAATTAAGCCATAAAACAACAGACGTTGGTGAGGATGTGGAGAAAGGGGAACCCTTTTTCACTGTTGGTGGGAATGCAAACTGGTGCAGCCACTCTGGAAAATAGTATAGAGGTTCCTCAAAAAGTTAAAAATAACTACCCTACAACCCTCGATGGCACTACTAGGTATTTAGCCAAAGGATACAAAAGTGCTGTTTTGAAGGAGAATATGCACCCCGATGTTTATAGCAGCATTAGCAACAATAGCCAAATTATGGAAAGAGCCCAAATGTCCATCAACCGATGAATGGATAAGGAAGTGGTATATGTATGTGTGTGTATATATATACACACATGGCATAAGTTAAATATATACATACATACATATATATATGAATATTACTCAGCCATCAATAAGAATGAAATCTTGCCATTTTCAACAATGTGGATGGAACTAGAATGTATTATGCTAAGCAAAATAAGTCAGTCAGAGAAAGACATATTTATGATTTCACTCTTATGTGGAATTTAAGAAACAAAACAGATGAATATAGGGGAAAAGAAGGAAAAATAAGTTAAGATAGAAACAGGGAAGCAAGCTATAAAAGACTCTGTAGTTAAGAGAACGGAGAGCTGCTGGAGATAGGTAGGGGGATGGGCTAAATGGGTGATGGGTATTAAAGAAGAAATTTGTTGGGATGAGCAATAGGTGTTATATGTAAGTGATAAATCACTAAATTCTCCTGAAACCAATACTATGCTATATGTTAACTAATTTGAATTAATAAAAAAATAAAAAAAAATAGAATAAAATAAAGTTGGATGCATTAAGATGTTAAAATATACCCAGCATAGTGTTTAGAGCTTAAAGTACTCACTGTGCTCATCTTGTCAAACTAATCCATATGGATAGAGGGGCAGGCACTTGCCTAAATCACTTGCCTAAAATCACACCATGAGTGAAAGCAAAGCCAATCCTTGAGCGCAATAAACCTAGTTCCCACTATAGGTTCTCCCCCTATGTGCTCACACATACAGGAAATCATCACTAGACTTGTTCCATTTATATAGGGTTGGGTAAAGCATTTAACGTTAAATAGGATGCTTTTAGCAGACAGAATTAATAACTTAAGTCCCAAGATCATTTTAATTTTGAATCTTTTTCCTTATTGTATCTGTTATTTGGTGATCAAAATGACCAAAAGTAATGAAAACAAACATGCATACTTTATCATATATTGAATGAGTATCATTATGAATTTCAAAAGCTTTGTTTTTTAAATTTCCATGATAGATAATAGATTACTCATGTTTCTGCAGTCTTTTATTTTTAAATTTTTAATTTTTTTATAATGTTTAGTTAGTCAATATATAGTACATCATTAGTTTTTCATATAGTGTTCAACGATTCCACCCGTGTTATGATGAGCACTGGGTGTTCTTCTCTGCAGTCTTTTAGATTTACGGAGTGTTTTCATGTTTATTATCTCTATGAATGCTCATTACAAGCCCGCCTTCAATGTAGATATTTATATTCTTTTAGAAATTCTTTTAGAAATGTATGAAATTGTATACATTTGGGATTTGTATGTTACTCAGCTTGGTGATGACAGAGGCAGGATTCAAACCTTTGTCTTCAAACCTTAGGATGTGCCAGAATCCCCCTGCAGCTCTTCTCAAAGCAGTCTTCTGGGTCAGAGTTTCTGATTCAGTAGATTGAGGTGGAAGTCTAATTATTTGTATTTCTAACAAATTCTCAAGTGAAATTCATATTGCTGGTCAGCAACCACTGATGTAGCCAGTCCTAGACCCCGTCTATCTGTGTTCTCGTGTGACCTTTCTTATAGAATAGGTATGTTTCAAAAGCAAGTGTTTTGCCTAATCCCTTTTCTCAAATTTATTAGTAAGTCCTCTTTACATTTAGCAAGTTGTTAAAGTAGTATTTTGTATTTTTATTTCCCCACATCAGTGATGTTTTTAAATAGAAAATAGATAATCAGGGCACCTGGGTGGCTCAGTCAGTTAAACATCCCACTTGTGATTTTGATTCAGGTCATGGGTTGTGGGACCCAGCCCCACATCAGGCTCTGCAACTTCAGCAAGTCTGCTTGAGATTCTCTCCCTCTGCCCCTTCTTTCTCTCTCTGTCTTTGTCTCTCTCTCTCTCTCTCAAATAAATAAATAAATAAATAAATCTTTTTTAAAAAAAGAAAATAGATATCAACATAAATGTATTACCCATTAAAAGAGTTATATATCATTTTGTTATGTTAAAGTAAGTTTCATCAATAGTTTTTAAATACATTTTATTTTATGGTTAGCCCTATCTTGTCTGCTGATATTCCACTTATAATTCTGTTGATGATTAAGTAAGGTTGATACTTATTTCCTGAATCTACTCCCAAATATATTGAACGCTAAATAGGATGAAAACCTAAAGTAAATTGCTTCTGAAAACTACGGTGCTTCAGTGGGTGATTAATTACCACCTGTAAACTTTAACTATGTCCTAAATTAGAAGCCTTGTGCTTGATAGGTTTATAAAATCATTAGACATTGAATTTAAAATAGAAATTTATAACGAAAATCTTATTTTTATTAGGTGACTGTAAGGTGAATTTTAAAAGATAACATCTAAGCAGTTTTGTAACCATCAGTTATGTTTTTATTAGTATTTTTACTTTTCTTGCTTTTTATTTTAAAGATATTTGTATGCCCAACACACTGGACTGGTCTCAGGTTCCCAGATAAAATACAGGATGCCTAGTTAAATTTGAATTTCATAGAAACAAAGGGTAGGCATTTTTTTAGTATGACCCAAATATTGCATACTTATACTAAACATAATTAATTGTTGTTCTTTTGAAATTTAAATTTAATTTGAATTCCTTTTCTCTTCTTTTTCATGCTAAATATGACAACCCAAGATTTGTCACAAAGATAGAGCATCACTTATATGTAGTTTTGTTTTGACTACTGGGTGAAACTATAGGGAGTACATACAAGCACTTCCATTTAATCTTAGCAGTTATATGAAAAGTAAAATTCAGAGATTCAGAATGTGTACATTGTATTAACATCATATATTCAAACCTGATTTCATTGGTATCTACCATATATATGATTAGATAGATAGATGACAGATGATAGAATGAGATATGATAATTTATTAGTCATGATGTCAGGACAGTATATTTATTTATTTACTTATTTAATTTTTTTAAAGATTTTATTTATTTATTTGACAGAGAGGGAGAGAGAGATCACAAGTAGGCAGGAAGGCAGGCAGAGAGAGAGGGGGAAGCAGGCTCCCTGCCGAGCAGAGAGCTCGATTCCAGGACCCTGAGATCATGACCTGAGCTGAAGGCAGAGGCTTTAACCCACTGAGCCACCCAGGCACCCCAGGACAGTATATTTAACTATGTATTGGAATCACTGTGTCTTCAATGTGTTAAAATCTTCAAATATCAGCACACATTAAACAAATACTTTCCAAGCAGTCAGGATGAGTCAGAATTCACTGTGTTCAAATGTAATCTTAAATAGATGAACAAATTTTTGTCCTTTGTCCTCTTCCAATGATTTAAATGCCAAGAAAGGACATGAAAAGCCACTATTGCTAAAACAGTGGTTCTCAACCTTAACTTCATATCGGAATCATCCTGACAGCTTTAAGTTGTGCACCTGGGTCGCAGTCTCAGATGTTATTTAATTGGTCTGAGGTCTAGCCTGAGAATTGGGGATCTTTAAAAACTCCCTCAAGTGGTTCTAATTTATATCCAAGCTTTCCTAAATTAGTGGTTCTCAAACTTATTTGCAAATTTAAAGACCTAGAGAGCCATTAAGTAAATACCTGGATGACCAGACCACACCCCAGACCAATTAAATTTTGAAAGGGAAGGAAGTGGAGATACAGGCTTTAGTGCTTTAAAATATCTGCAAATTTATTCTAATATGCAGTGAATTTGGAGAACCCCTATTGTACAGGATTTATATGGTCTTTACACGTCTTTCTGCTTAGGTATGAACTAGACTTTGAGTATTTGCCTTATCAGAATTTAAGAGTATTTAAAGACAGAGCTATAGGAGGTAATGACAATATTGGTTTTTCTTAGGAGTGAGGAGATCTCTCCTATGTGATCATCATGAAAAAGAGAAGATAATAGGAAAGGCAATGACAAAACATCAAGCATGTACTTGAGACTTGCTTGTGAAATGCTCTGCCAAAGCTTGAAATCCATATGGCTTTTAGGTTCCATTTTGGCATATACATTTTTTCTGTACCAGGATAACTAAAAATTCCAAACTGAACAATCAAAAAGTTTTGGAAGCACAAATGTAAAAACCTGTCGTTATGCTGGGTACTGAAAACCCTGCTGTTTTCTCTTCTGTATACATGGCTAAACTGGCCATATGAGCAAGTCAGGTGTGTTTAATAAGCCATGGAAAATTATAGAAACTCTCAAGTGGGTCTTCTGAATCTTTAAGATGCATTAGTTGGAATGGATGGATTTGTGTTTACCTTGAGTCATTATGTCAGGTACCATCAATTCCTTGATTTCACTAGTTCTCACTTATACATATTAATGTCTATTGATTTCTTAATTCACTTCTACCTATGTGACCAGATAATACGTTCCATTTTTTCTCTTCTTTCTGGTGGTAACAGCAGGTAGGGTCTCAGGGATTGGGGCAGGAATGTGAGTAGAATGGAAAGAACCCTAGGTAAACATTCAAGAAAAGGTATTAGGTCTTACTCTCCCCAATATTGTATATTTCATTTAATTTTCAGAATCTTAGCTTCTTTATTGTTTCAATGAATAGTGTAACTAACACTTGGCTCAAGGCCTCACAGAGTTGCTGAGAGGATCAGATTAGTTTAGTATGTCACCTTCTGTGAGGCAGCTGAAAATGAAGGACTAATGGCAGCAGTAGGAGCAAATGGAGAATTCCTGGAATTAGACATGCCCATTCAAGTGGTGTAAGAGCTGTGGGAACAACCCTTACCCTAAAAGGAGTCATTCACTTGCAAGAGCTAGGGGCTGAAGTTGCAGAAGGATCTGGAGGTTTAAAGAGAATGGAAATGTTGGTTCATCTTTCCTTTATCTCTAGGGATGAAATACTATTGGGTAGAGTTACTAGATAAAATAAAAGATACTATTGGTTCATGACCTTTGGAGTTCCCCAGGTAAAATTCAAAATTGGGCCCTGTACATAGAGGGCAAGGGCAGATCAAAGAAAGAGGCAGGCCATTTCAAATTGGTGGGTGGCAGTTTTAATAAGGGAACTTATATACCAGGCTTATCTTGGGTAGCTGCAAGATGAGTAGATGTCTGCACCCAATTGCCAGAATCTGAAGAGTTTATATAGAGGCCTCAATAGGATTCAGTCATGTATACTGTCCAGATGGTTTCAACACCGCATTACTATCTCCAGGCTACACCCATATCCTTGGGGAAGCTTCTGGGCAAGGAAGGAAAGGGGGACCCATGTTTCAAGGACACGGGAGGGGGTAATGAGCCTCAGATTGCCTGGGTCTAGCTTGTGGGTCCACCAGCAGTCTCATTTTATCAATGACCTCCTACAACAGATACACAGTTAATTTGAAATTAATACAAATAAAATAAAAGTTTTAATATATGTAAATCCCAAATATTGCATGAGAAATAATTGTATTAAAAAATCACTTGTGATGAGCACTGGGTATTATATGTAACTAATGAATCATTGAACACTACATCAGAAATTAATGATGTACTATACAGTGGGTAACTGAACATAATAAGAAAAATTTAAGAAACTACTTGTTTAAGCAAAATTCAAATTTGACTCTATATCCTGTATTTTTATTTGCTAAATCTAGCAGCCCTAATCTTTGGGGATCTTAGTGTTGGCCACTTTTCTTGCTCCTTCTCTCACTTATTATCGTAAAGGAGAATGTTTTGAGTATCAGTTCCTTGCTATCTACCTCAGATATCATTGACTGATAGATGATGCTTTAATATTGACAGCACTTTAGAGTTTAGAAAGTAGATTTATATACCTTGCATGATCTTTATAAGGAGCTTCTAAATTGGGAATTTTCATCCCCGCTTTACAGATTAGAAAGCTGAAAACAGAGTGATTAGGATGCTTTTCCAAGTTTATATGGCTAGTTACTAGAATATTAGGTAATTAGACACAGTCTTTGATTCCATGTGCAATGTTATTTCAACTATACCCAAGCTGTCTCTGGGACTGATTAGATTACAGTGTTTTACGTTTTACCAGAAACAGATTTTCTTTTGTTTTCCATTATCTAAAACTAGTCCCAGCAGGTATTTCTCCCAATCCGGTTTTTTGCTTGTGCGATTCCATTGGAGATTTAATATTATAAGATTGCTATGATAAAAATTTATAGCACATTGAAAGTGTCATTGCAGTTTCTTTGACCACATGAGTTGGACAAATATAGTGCTAAAAGAATTTACATTTTCTACACAGTTGGAAATTCAACAATTTATTGGGGTCTCAGTTTTAAATAGTTGTTTTCTACAAACAGGATCAAAAATTGACTTGAAATAACATAATTATCATACAATAGGTTCTTCTAAAATCTTCTCTTAATTGATATGACTATTGCATAGCAAATTGTAACTAAATTTCTCCAGTGCAGCATATTTCAAAAAAAACAATATCAGGAAGTATTTAATGGCAAAGGCACACATATAGTTACACTACAGAGTAGTGGTTCTCAGAGTGTGGTCCCCTGAACTAGCACTTCCAGCATTGCCTGAACTGCATTATTGAAATGTAAATTCCTAGATCTCCACCTAGATCTATAGACCAAAACTCTGGGTTCCTGGCCCAGAGTGTTTAATTCCTTCAGGGGACACTGATGCATGATAAAGTTTGAGACCACTGCTAGTTTAGCGTTCTGCTCTATATCTTCTCAGGGTGAAGAGTGGATGCTGACTTTGAAAAGTTATGTTTACACTGGGTGTGGCGCATGAATGATGAATCTTGGGACACTAAAAAAATAAAATAAAAATTAAAAAAAATAAGCCAATCTGGTGATACATCCCTAGTGATCTGGACCCTGAAAACAAAATAAATTTTGAACTATTTTTACTAATTAAAAAAAGAAAAAGAAAAGTTATGTTTACATACATTTCTCTTCCAACAGTGCAGCTGTAAGCATTCCATGATAAATCTACTCCTCTGTTACAGTTTCTATAATTCTTGCATTTTAGAACTTGCTCAGCAAGTAGGTGGAAGACACTGTCAAAATAATGGGGAAAAAAGTTATGAAACTGAGTGAACAGAATTGTTAGGTGGAATTGTAAGCGTTCATCCTTTTTAAGTGGGGAAACTTAAATCTACTAACATCTTGTTATATACCAGGCACCATGCTCACCATTTTGCATACATGTCTCTTTATTTCTCATATCTGTTCTGCCTTGGAAGTATTGTTATGACTATTTAATAGATAACAAAACTGCTGTGAGATATTAGCTACCTTGTTCAAAGTTACACTGCTGGTCAGTAACCAATGTTTGGTTTATAATCTAGGTATAGCTTATATCTTTTATAAGAGGCCCTGGCCTCTCAACAGTATAATGAGCACTTCCTATTGCTTCTTATCCTGAATTAGTTCTCATCATTCTACAATATAGCTTTCTATTAACTTGATGGTTGTCTTGAAACCAGAGGGTGAATATAGGAAAAAAACCCAAAGGATTACTGAAGCATTGCAGTTTCTTCCTCCTGGCCCATAGAGACAGACTTCCTAAGAATTCCCTACAATAAAGCAGATAAATATATTAATATTCACTTTCACAGTTTACAAAAGTGAATGTGCCAATAACTCATATAAGTAAACTTATTATGTATCTGAGGTGGCATTAGAGATTATTAGTGAAAGGATGGGCTATTAAACGTGTGGTGTTTAGACAGTTCATTACCAGATAAGTGAAAAACACACACCCTAAAATTAGATCCTTACTTTTCACCATACGTGAACATAAATTCCAACTGGGTAAGACCCAAATGTGAACCAAAAAACTTTAAACATGTTAAAATATGTATGAGAAAATATTTTCATGATTGTGTGGATAAAGAGGATTTCTTTTAAAAGATTTATTTAAAATTAAAATGATGACATCAAAATTTAAAACATTCATGTGACCAAAAAAAAAAAGATAAAGATACAATGGAAAAGTTAAAAGACAATAGATTAGGGGAAGATATTTCCGACATACCCAATGGAGAAAGGATTAGAATCCAATATATATGAAGACATTCTGTAAGTGAATAAAGATAGTATGAATAATCCAGGAGAAAAACAGACAATAAATACAAATAGGATTTTCTCACAATAGAGAAAATCAATTTTCTCACAATAGAGAAAATTGAATGACAAATAAATATATAAAACTGCTATACCTCATAGTAATCTGGGGAATATAAATAAAAAATCAGTGAAATAGATTTTATACTCTTTAGACTGGCAAAAAGTATAAAATCTGGCATTAACAAGTATATGCTCCTGGTAAGTATATAAATTAAACTGACCATTTTGCAGAAGGTAATTAAGAAATAGCTAGAAAATCTGAATTTCTGCTTATACTAATTCCACTTCTAGATATAATTCCTAGGGAACCTCTTCTATTTGAGTGCAAAGAGGCATGTATCATTGCATCAGTGCAGTACAGTTTGTGATATTGATTGGAAATAAATGTGCATCAATAGAAAAATGGACAAATTTGGTATATTCATGAAGCATGATATTGTGTACCAATTAAAAATAATGAACTAGATTTCTATGCATCCACATGATAGATTTCCAAAATCTAATGTGGTGGGAAACAAATAATTTGCAGGAAGATACACACAGTATGGATACCATTTTTGTAATTTAAAAATAAATAATAATAGTATGTAGTATTTATGGAGATAAATATATATTTATAAAATATGGATTGGTAGAATAAGTACAAAATACATGATTTCTTTTGTGAAGGGGCAAAGATAGGAGAATAGGTTTGGGGAGGAAATTCTAGATGTAAAGGTTATCAGAAAAGTTGCCTATACTTTAAAAACATGAGTATAGCAAAATGATATCTGTCACATTCTAGGCAATGAGTAAATAGATGTTTGCTATAACAGTCTCTGTAGTTTTACATTGTTAATCCTTTTTTTTTCCAAATTGAAAAAAAATATCCTGATGCTCAGAGTAGCATGTGAATTGCATAAGACAGCAGAGGGAAAGAATATATGACTGTGTGAGGGTAAATTCACATGTAATTGAAAGGCTTACTACATTGACAGAAGAGTGAAGTATTTCAAAGAGGCCAAAAGAGATTTTCAAGTCTTTCTCTTCATGAAACATTATTGATTAATCCTTGCAGTGTCAGGAAGGGTTTTATTTGAGGCAATTGTTTTCACTTTTTTTTTCCATCTCTGAATTCCAAAATCCAAGTTGGAGCACCATCCCCTTTGTATCTCAATAACTATCTTATAGCTGACACTAAGACATACATGCTTTCACCATCTTCACAATATTACCAGATAATGACCTGTGCTCAAAAAAGATGTGACTGGCTAATTAGTACTTTTTCTCCTTATTTTTAGAATTGATTATTGTAATTCACTGCACCCTGGTCTTCTGGGTATCTGTTGGTATGAGATTCCAGATGATCTAGCATCCTTCTTTGAGTTCTTAAGGAGGGCTCTCTGTGAGAGCCCCTCCCCACCTGCCCTAGATTTAAATGAACTGTCTTAGACATAATATTTAATATTCACTAAAGATTTTACAGTTTTGAAAATACCAATTCATTAATATAATTCAGACATCTCAGGAAGGAAATCTGTATGTTTTAATGCTGAGTGTTAATGAAAAACAACACTAGGTTGGGTGTAAGATGACTTGAGTGTTAACAGTAGGCCTGCCTCTAACTAGCTCTAAGATTTTGAAACAGCTAGCTACTTGCCCAGTCGGACTTCAGTTTTTCTATTTCTATATCGATGGGGATGAACTAATGAGAGGTCACAAGATGACATAAAGTGAGCATAATTGAGATTGTAGGTGCATTTTATTTGATGTAGGTATCAATGGCATTTGTCACAGATGATCACTTCTGGAGATAATTTTTTTTTACCTTTACCTTCTAAGGCACCATATTCTTGGTTTACCCTTGTTTCACTGATCTTTCTTCTTATTCTTCTTTGGAGTAACCCAAGGCTAGTCTTTGGATCTCTTATCTAATTACATAGTATAAATTCCACTCACCACCTTGGGTCATCCAGTCTCATGGTTTTAAAACTATATATTTATTGACAGTGCCCCAATATATTTCATGAGTCTTGACAGCATCCCTAAATTCCAGACCCAACTGCCTAGTTGATATATCCACTTTTATATCTAATGTTTTGCTTAATATTAACATGCCTAAACCTGAACTCTCAATCCCCACCCACCCTGCCCTTCAATCTGCTCTTCAATCCATCTCCTCCATACTCATTAGATAAAACTCCATCCTTCTACTTCTTAGGCCAAATAAATACCTTGAAGTCATCGTTCAACCACTTTCTTTCACAGTCCACTTAATGATCAGCAAATCTTGTTGGCTCTAACTTAAAAATACATTCATAATGTATCAATCAGTACAAAGCCCTGCACTGAAGTGCAATCCCTGGGAATAGAATCCCAATTCAGGGAAATAGGAATGGGGTACGTGGGTGGTGCAGTTGGTTAAGGTCTGACTCTTGGTTTTGGCTTAGTTCATGATCTCAAGGTCATGAGATTGAGCCCTACATCAGGCTCTGTGCTCAGCACGGGGTCTGCTTAAGATTCTGTCTCCCATGGGGCGCCTGGGTGGCTCAGTCGTTAAGCGTCTGCCTTCGGCCCAGGTCAGATCCCAGGGGCCTGGGATCGAGCCCCGCATCGGGCTCTCTGCTCTCCAGGAAGCCTGCTTCTCCCACTACCAGTCCCTCTGCTTGTGTTCCCTCTCTAGCTGTGTTTCTCTCTGTCAAATAAATAAAATCTTTAAAAAAAAAAAAAAGATTCTGTCTTCCTCTTCTTCTGCCCCTCCCCCTGTGCTTGCTCTAGCTCCCTAAAATAAATAAATAAATCTTTTTTTAAAAAAAGGAAAACATAGTCTCTTATAGTGTTATACTCAAACAATGAATCATGGAACACTACATCAAAAACTAATGACGTACTATATGGTGACTAACATAATATAATAAAAAAAAGTCTAAAAGAAAAAAACAGGGACATTAGGGGCAAAGGAAAGAGATTGTTTACATAACAGTGGGGAAAGAGAGCCAAGAGATTACTGAAAATGCTTACTCATTCAGTTTGAACACTGTGAAAATCAAAGAAAAAACTTCATAGCAATGAAGTAAGAAAATCTATTCTAACCCACACCCCCAAAAGGGTGGGACTTCTCCTCTTTAGGAGAATGAATTTCACATAAAGCAATTAGAACGTTATCATGAAAGAATATGCTACCAATGTATAATTTTAAAAATAGAATAAGGAGCAGAATAACATCACTACAGGCAGTAAAATCATTGGTAGAAAGACATATCCACAGGACAAATATAATATGTTATTTAATATTCAAAACAGGTTAAAAGGAATTAATAAGATGATAGAAGATATGAAAGAACAATGCAAATTTGAATTAGATAAACTCAGGATGATGTGATTATACCCAGAAAATAACTATAAATAAAAGGCATTTCAGAATTAAAATTAGAAGGATTACAAGAGCAAATAAATATTACAGATGATAGTTCTTGAGTGAAATAAAATGTGAAAAGGATAAACTTAAATAAGCGAAGAAAAGATAAAAAGAATTCAAGAGAAAGTTCACGTGGTTTGATTTGAGAGTTCATAGGACCCAGACTATTCTTTTCAGACCTTACAACAGGCTTTTTGTATCTACCCACAAAATGTATTGTGCAAAAATCTTGTAGGGAAAAAATTGTTTTTACCCTTCTAGATTCTTCTGGCTGGTTTAATAATTAAATTGATGTAAAACAGATGAACAGAAGACCAAATTTAATTATGTAATACAGGGCCCCATAAAAATATGAAACCCACCCACAGGCAATTGAGGCTTATATGCCATCCTGAACCAAGGAGAAGGGGGTAAGGGTGTGGGACTTCAAAGATGAGGAAGACAATTCACAAGGGGATGGGAAGAACAAATGTTTGGTTAGCAAATGTTTGCTGTGCCATGCAGTTTTTTTCATGTTTTTAAAAAAGTTAGTTAGTTTTGGAAATAACTCTCTTCCTGGTGCAGGCTCCCTACCTATTTAAATTCTTTTAGGCAGTGATCAGGGGAGGTGAAAAGCTCTTCTTGAGTCTATGGGAACTTTATTATCATCAGCCCAAAATAATCCTCACACCAGAGTAGCAAATTCTGAGTCAAATTTGTCTCAGTCAAATGGAGTCAAACCCCATCAATTCCTTCCAGTTTTAGTTGCTGTTCTCAAATAGACCCTGCATATTTTGCAAGAAATTTTATATTTGCCTATTCCTACTATTCCTAGCTAAGTACATACTTAGCTATTCTTAGCAAAGGGACCCCTCAATTTCTTCTGTTTCCTCTTGGTTTGATATAAAATTCTTCCCTCATATTTCTTTTCTTGAGTTTTTAAAATTAGTTTTGCTATTGTCTTGTGGCATAAATCACTGCTACTGACAATATCCATAAATTAGGATTCCCAAATAAAAAAAATTAGAGCAATTAAAAAGAATAAATTCTAAAAATTATAATTCAATAAAAATTTTATGAAATAAAGGACCTTAATACTCTGTTGGGAAGGGTACAATACAGACCTGGGTAAAGTAACCCATAACAATAAGCACAGTGGTATATCTAGTAAAACTCTGGAATATTAAAGGGAAAAATAAAAATAATCTCTTAGATATCTAGGCAAAAACATTAAGTTTCTTAAAAAAGAGGGGGAATCAGATTCTCTCCAGACTTTTCAAGCCAAACTTACCTTGAAAAATTTGAGAACCAAAGAAAACATTGTCAACAATCA
>CM053612.1:5539321-5565839 GCA_028646535.1 Procyon lotor | reverse complement strand
AAAACAGACACATAGACCAGTGGAACAGAATAGAGAGCCCAGATATGGACCTGCAACTCTATGGTCAAATAATCTTTGACAAAGCAGGAAAAAATATCCAGTCGAAAAAAGTCTCTTCAGTAAATGGTGCTGGGAAAATTGGACAGCTATATGTAGAAGAATGAAACTTGACCATTCTCTTACACCATACACAAAGATAAACTCAAAATGGATAAAAGACCTCAACGTGAGGCAGGAATCTATCAAAATCCTAGAGGAGAACATAGGCAGTAACCTCTTCGACATCAGCCACAGCAACTTCTTTCAGGACATGTCTCCAAAGACAAAGGAAACAAAAGCGAAATTGAACTTTTGGGACTTCATCAAGATAAAAAGCTTCTGCACAGTGAAGGAAACAGTCAACAATACAACCGACTTTTGTTCACAGAGCAGCTCTTTCACATGTACTTAACCACTCACCTTTAGAAGTTTCAGTTCACTGATTTTTTTTTTATTAATCTCCTCTTTGAACTCTTAGAGGCTTTCAATGCTTTCATGAAACATGGTGGTTCTTCAAAAGTCAGCGTGTTATAATTTATCCATAATCTATTTTTATTTTATTGGGAGAACCCCTAAAAATATCTAGTCTATCATAATAACTAAAGTAGAATTTATTCTAGAATTTTGGGGAGTCTAAATTTTATATGCTTACAACTCATAAATGAGTTATACTTCCTCAGTAGTTGTCAGGCTTAGGGAGAAGGCTTAACGTTATGCTTATAAACATAAAGCTGAGGAGATGAGTCACAGAATTGGGCTTCACTTTCTATCACTGTTATATTGTCAAAATGATATTTATATCTTTTACTTGGTTAATGCTATAATTTAGTAATATATGAACCACTTTTAAGGCATATATATTTTTCTTCTTTCCTTACTTATTTTTAACTGTCTTGTCTTCTATGCTCTTGCATGAAGTGCAGCTGCAGTATCTGGTAGTAATATATAAGAGAAAATGCTTTTATGGCATTCTCTACTCAAAGACATGCCAGACACAAATCTAAATAATTCTGATATAGGGCTGGCTATGATAAGTGCTATGATAGCAAGTATATGAAGACCAAATGGCAGTGTGGGGGAGAGAGAAGTTTACCATGACTGATGAGAGATGAAGAAATGTGTTTTCTTATATTTTATTTATCATGCCAAAATTAGGGAATATATTTTATTGATTTTTTAAAAATGAAATATATCCTTTATCTCTTCCTCTTAAAATTATTGTGTAGATTTTTTTCTGAACCTATTTTTACAAGTTCAAAATCTGTTTTTCCTTTTTTAATCTACTTAAAATATCAATAATTCATCACTGACTAAATATACAACTTAAACCAACTCCTTCCATATTATAAATGTTCTGTTTCTAACTGCAGTGAAGCCTATAATACAGTATACTAATGATTTGAACAGTAATACATTTCTAACACTTCTCTGAGTTTAAGTGATTTTTGTATTTAAGTCCCACACACCTAAGCATCATTACAGGTAAGATCAACTGAGAAGTGGAATAGGAATTGGTTTTAGCTCTTATTACTAGAAGCTCTACATTGAGGCTTTCCTTTATAATTTACAGAAGGGTCCTAACAAGGGTCGTATCCTAAAATGGAGGAAATTGATGTCCTTTATAGTCATAAAACCATAAATATTTTCCATCTCAAGTCTTCTCTTCGCTCATTTAATTCTCAGATTCTAAGTGCAATGCCAGTGTATATATACCGTGATGGGAAAAAAAATCCAAACAGAACATGTCTATAAGAAAATCACTGTCATGGGGCGCCTGGGTGGCTCAGTGGGTTAAGCCTCTACCTTCAGCTCAGGTCATGATCTCAGGGTCCTGGGATCCAGCCCCACATCGGGCTCTCTGTTCAGCAGAGAGCCTGCCTCCCCCTCTCTCTCTGCCTGCCTCTCTGCCTAATTGTGATCTCTCTCCATCAAATACATAAATAAAATCTTGGGAAAAAAAGAAAATCACTGTCATAATTTTAATTGTATAGTAAAATATAGGATTATAAACTTGATTATTTTCTATGACCCTGATTATATTTCAATTCTTAAAAAAAGGAATCCTAGGGGTGCCTGGGTGGCTCAGTGGGTTAAAGCCTCTGCCTTCAGCTCAGGTCATGATCTCAGGGTCCTGGGATCAAGCCCCGCATCAGGCTTTCTGCTCAGCGGGGAGCCTGCGTCCATTTCTCTCTCTGCCTACTTGTGATCTCTCTGTTTCTCTCTCTCTCTCTCCCTCCCTCTTTGTGTCAAATAAATAAATAAAATCTTAAAAAAAAAAAAGAAATTTAGTCTAGAGAGAAGCACTGAGGGGCACTTATACCACAAAGAACCTTTTCCCCTCTCTGCTCCAGAAAGGTTATATGTAATCAAAAAATTCAAAACTGTAAGGATCACTGCAGGCCCCACTTAGGGTAGATAAGGACTGTACTGTGAACACCTATATTCACAGTACGTGTTCTGGAGGCACAGAACTGGAGGCAGACTGACCCAGTTTCCAGTCCTGACTCTAACCCTTACTAATTATGTGAATTCATTAAGATAAAATAAAAATTAAAAGTAGACATCTATAGTTCTTTAAGACTAAGTATCCTCAGCTAAAAAAAAAGCAGTAAAAAAGCAGTAAATTATAATTATTTTTTTAGGTTGTTGCAAGTGTTAAAATAATACATGGAAAGAGTGTAGTACTGTTAGATATATGAGCATTCACAAAATGAATGCTACAGTTAGTTTCCAGCCACTTTCAACCAGTATACACCCAGATACCTATTCTAACCTCCCTATAGTAACTAACAAGTTAAAAATCCATGTATAACTTTTGACTCCTCCCAAACTAAATTACTAGTAGTGTACTGCTGACCAGAGGACTTAAAATAACATAAACAATTAACATACATTTTATATGTTATATATTATATACTGGATTCTTATAATAAAGTAAGCTAGAGAAAAGAAAATGGTATTAAGTAAATCGTAAGGGATAGGAAATACATTTACAGTATTATAGTGTAAAAAAAATGTAAGTTAGACCCATGCAGTTCAAACCTATATTGTTTAAGAGCTAGCTATTTCAGTCTATCACATGTTGGTATCATTGTAAACCAACCAAAAAAGTTCATTTTCTATATTGTCTGTCTATCCATCCATCTGCCCATTTATCCATCTATCTATCCATCCATCCATCCATTTAAAGGACATGCATGGGGCATCTATTACATACTAGGTGCTATCTTATGCAATGGGAATGCAGTAGTGAAAGACATGACCTGGTTTCTGCCTGTAGGGCAATGATGTTTAACCATACCAGGCAAAGAGGGAAAGGAGTAGTCTAAGTAGAGAAAAATATATGTGCAAAGACTGCAAGGCCAGAGAGAGCCTGGTGCCTTTAAGGGAGTGAACAAGATTTAATAGAAACAAAGTTTAAAAGATGATTGAGGATGTTATATCAAAAACCAATGATTTACTCTACCTTGGCTAATTGAATTTAAATGAAAAAAAAGATTATTGAGGAAATGAGGAGATACTGGTTAAAGAATACAAAGTTTCAGTTATGCAAGATGAATGAGTTCTGAAGATCTAATGTATAGCATGGTGACTATTTAACAACACTGTACTGCGTACTTGAAAATTGCTAAGAGGATAGATATTAAGTATTCTAACTACAAAAATGGGAAAAAAAGAAAATGGTAACCATGCGAGGTGATGGATATATAAATTATCTTGATTGCGGTTATTATTTCACAATGTATACATATATCAAAACATCAAGTTGTATACCATATATATAACATCAATTATACCTCAAAGAAGCTCAGAGGGTAGGAAGAATATTGAAGAAAATGAAGTGGTGGCAAGGGATTGAGGATCCTGGTGAGAAAGTAGTTGAACTAATGACTTACAAAATTTAAGTTTTTCACCCCCAAGGGGGTGAAATTTGAGGGAAAATTTCACCTGATATTCCATTGGTATGGTGAGAGCAGCTGAATGAGAGAGCCTGAAGGGAAAGATATTTTAATCAGAGAATAAAAGTGAATTTATATCAGAGTTTCAGAAGTTATGGGTGATAACAAGATCAAGGTGAGGCCATGAGAGATGGGGCTGCAGCAGACTGTTGAGGATAAAGAGACAGACCAAGGGGTTTATGGAAGTGAAGTCCTCTAGGACTGTGATATCTCCTGATGCAATTATCTAAATATTTTGCTTTCATGTGCCTTTATTATATTATAAAGATGAGTAAAAAATGAAAGGACTAATACTAGTATTAATACAGTTACAACATAATTGATATAATTACCTACACCAAAACAGTTTAATCCCTTAACTTGGATTCTCACTGACCAACACTTCATACTTGGACACACATATAATCTTTTGCCATTAAGAAAGAGGGGTCTGCAGGTAGTTTCTGGGAGGAACCTCAACTTCTCTGTCACTCTAGCAATCATTGCATTGCCCTTGGTATTGGTGAGTGAGCTGGACTGGCCTTTCTTTCCATTTGAGTGATAACATCTAAATCTACATTTGGGGGGGGGCGCGCCTGGGTGGCTCAGTGGGTTAAGCCTCTGCCTTCAGCTCAGGTCATGATCTCAGGGTCCTGGGATCTAGCCCTGCATCGGGCTCTCTGCTCAGCGGGGAGCCTGCTTCCCCCCCTACCCCCGCCTGCCTCTCTGCCTACTTGTGATCTCTCTCTCTCTGTCAAATAAATAAATAAAATCTTTTAAAAAAATAAATCTACATTTGGTTAAGGAGACTAGACTAAGCCAGGTGCATAACTCAGATAAAGGGGTTCTCCCAACTGTTTAGTTTAATTTTCTAAAATTCTCTGCATTGGGTGGTGGGAGGGGGGAGAAGCAATGTAGCCACAGCCAATAAGAAAATATCATTTTCCCTTGACTTTCATTCTTAAAGTCTTCCTATTCTGTCATTCCCAGGATGAAGTAAAAGAACACAATAAACAAGAGCAAAAATGAAAAGTTGGAAATAGATCATTCAAAATAGTCCAAAACAGTCTAAAAGACAAGGTATATTATCATTGGTAATGAAAACATTTAATTATCAATTGAAGAATCAGAGTTAATTGTTTAAATCCAGCCATCCAAATGCAGACAAGTCCAGAAATCCATAGAGTTTTGGAAGTTTCTTCCAGGTTCACTAAATTAGAATCCCTGTCAGTGCGGTCAATGAATATGCATTTTAACAAATTCCCCCAGGTGATTCTTAGGTATAGTAAAACGTGACAACACTAACCTAGTTAAAATTGCCCATTCTACTAATAAGGAATCTGAGACCCAGAAAGCCTTGGTGACTTACTTAAGGTCATATAACCAAGTAAGTAGCAGACTAGGGCTCAAACTCCAGTCTCCCAATGCCCACTTTAGGGTGGGCATATTCCCAATGACAGCACACCATCTTTCTCATCCCATTTCAGGTGCTGAACTTTGCTAATGGAATCTATATTTCCTTTAATATTTCATTTTTTTATTTCCTCTAATATTTCTGACAGTTTTTTTAACTGCTTCTTCAAGATGAACTAGAAGTTTACAAAAGAATCCTAGAGATTCAGAATGGAAATTTATCATAGAAATATTTTCTTTCAACAGGGCTTTAGAATGAATCTCCTCTATAGCATCCTCATCAATGACCACTTTTCTCTGCCTAAGTACGTCCGGTGACAGTGAGTTCACTACTTTCCAAAGCAACCCATTACCAACTTCATAGAACATGGGACGTTCAAAAGCATCTTTTATTTGTAGTTCAAATCTATCTTCCTGAAACTTCCACCTATTCTTTTTATTTATGTCCTAAAATAATCACAGAGAACAACTGCCACTTGAAGGTAGTTCTCAAATTCTACCATTCTTTCCCCACTGTCCCCAAATCAACCTTCTCTTCCAGTCTATCTCTAAAAGTTCTATCTCTTCTAAACATTCTCCATGATGGTTTACAGAACCTTTAAAGCAAATATCACAAAGTGGTAGCCTACAGAATTTTGTTTTATATGCACTGTGTTTTTAAAAAAAATGTGATCAGGGTGCCTGGGTGGCTCAGTGACTTAAAGCCTCTGCCTTCAGCTCAGGTCATGGTCTCAGAGTCCTGGGATTGAGCCCTACATCAGGCTCTCTGCTAGGCAGGGAGCCTGCTTCCCAACCCCCCTTCCCCCGCAACCATGCCTGCCTCTCTGCCTACTTGTGATCTCTCTCTCTCTGTCAAATAAATAAATAAATTCTTAAAAAAATAGATAAAAAATTAAAAAATTGTGATCTAGCATTTTAAAATCAGTAGATCACATGATAACACACAAAATGCATTTTGTCTCATTTTCTTTAAAAAGAAACACGGGTTGTGGACATTGGGGAGGGTATTGCTATGTTAAGAGCTGTGAAATGTGTAAGCCTGACGATTCACAGACATGTACCCTGGGGCAAATAATACATTATATGTTAATTAAAAAAAATAATAATAATAATAAATAAAAAAAAAAAGAAAAGACGATGGGGCCTACATCCCTGTGTTCTTTCAATACGACACGTGCCCACCAGTCCATCAGCCCCCCTCTCATAGTGTTTGCATGTGTCCTCACACCTGGAACAATTCTCCCATCAACATTATTTGTCCGGCCCCTGAAAGCAGGTGTGTTCGCTACTCATGCTTTAGGCATATGTTTGTTTATGTATCTTTTAAGGTGTCATACTCAAAACTGAACACAAAGCTCCAGATTTAATTTGTCCAATAGGAAAAAGAGCCGGCAGATCAACTTCCTTGTTGTGGACACCATACTCTGGTACATCTGCATACCAATAAGTTATCTCTTACCTGGACTTAGATGTTGTCATGCAAATTCAGTTTCCTGAATCCCCTGTCTTCTACCTTATAATCAGCTACCAAAGAAATTTTTCAAAAATATAACCCTGATCATGTTACTTTTCTGCTTGCAAATCTTGGATTGATCCTAATTTCTCTTTGGCCTGCCATTCAAAGATCTTTACACTTGTAATTTTGTATATGAATTATTTACATGCCTGGCTCCCTGGCTATCTGTGATTTTTATGAGGGTGGCATCAAATGGATCTTACTCCCATTTTTAGGTAAATTGTCTTTGTTCCTAAGCCACATGCTTGTACCTACATAGGTAGACATAGGACTACACCTTTTGTTGTTATTGTCTGCAATACAAATCTCCATAGACAGGAACTGAACATCCTATGCATAATTATATTCTGTTACATGCTGAGCTTTAAATAAGGTATGTTATTATAACTCATATCTGAATATTTATTATTTCAGAAATGCTTGCATTTCAAATTCAAATGGGAACAAGTTTTATGAAAGCAATACCCTATTCTCCCAAGATCAAAGTACATTTGTTCTAAATGAAAAATAATTATCTTTAAATTAAGTTATTGGAAAATTTCACAGAAAAGAAATTATCTGTAAATTAAATGATCTACAAAAAGGTATGAAAAACAATTATGAATGAATTTTGCCAATTATGAATATGTAATGCAATCTAGCTAGGAGTCCCTCAACCAAATGATAAGTTCCCATATGCAGAAATAATTCTTAAAAATAAAAAATCATTGTTCTCTTCAAGTAATAAATATCAGGCCTTCTTTGACTAAAATTTTAGATACTTTATCAGCCCAACTGAGAGAATCATTTTCTTAGATTGGAATTTTCCTTCTACTTTCTGCATAGATAGAAATGAAGGCAGATGGCAACAACACACCATAACTGAAATGATTTGAATACAATCCTCTAGAAGTAGCATGGTGCAGTGATAAGTATAGTGGACTAGAGTCTAGAGTCAGGATCTAGACTCTAATTCCAGTGCTGTCATTAACTACTAGTGTAGTAAACTCCTGACACTCCACATTCTTCAAATGACTTACACAAATTAAGAACTAAGAGTGTATGGAAAAATAAGTACTCAAAAGTAGGCCTCCGTAATGCAAATAATGAGTAACTTCCATTATTATCATACTGCCTATAAAGTTTAATTTTTTTTCCATATATTGATAAGGAAGAGGTGTGTTCAGATTACAAAATGGAAGCAACCTAAGAGGACTTAGACTCAAAAGATCTGGGCCTATATCCAACTTTTCCATTTACCAACTTTTTTATGTCCTTGGTGACCCACTCAGAGTCTGGATTTTTCTCATTTGCTAAATGGTGATAATTCCACTTACACCACAGGGTGTTTTTGAGAATTAATAGTGCCTCATCCTGGCTGATTATTTGGTTGATATTAACTCAAATGACAACAGTGGCTCTAGAAATACTTTCAAAGATTTTAATTTGTTTGTATATTAGCCTTGCTCTAAATTTGTATCATTTCAAACATCTGGCCCCAATAAAAGTTGAAAATTTTAGACTCTCATCAATTACAAATTTGAAAATTTAAATGTGAGTGGGTTGGACTAGTGTCTAAGGTCCATTTTTACAGAAAATAATTTTGCTCTTGGTATAAATTAAATGACTCCAGTCTTAAGTTAGAATGCCAGGGGCATAAATTCAAAGAGCACCACTTTGTTTCATTTGTCCCCAAAGGACATTTTGGTGTCTGAACTATACAACTGGATATAAACAACTATGTACTGTGAATTAAAGTATTTCTCTAAGTGATTGATGGGAAAATTTCTAACAGTTCTGCAACCCAAAACACTTGTGTTCTCATTAGTATTTATAGTGTATTTCATTATTACATGAGCTAATTGAAATATTATGACAACAATTCAGCTCCATCTTCCTGTTAACTTAGAAACTTAGAAGAATCTGAGATTTTATCTCACTCGTAAACTAATAAATTAGGATATATATATATATATACACACACACACAAGATATTATATATATGATTATATATATGATCCAATTCCTCCAGATTGGAGACAAGGACCATTCATTACTTACAGCAGAAGTGGTTGTCAAAGCATTGTCTTAGCACCAGTTTCTTGAGCCCAAATCCTCATGGGGTGACACAGCAAGAGTTGGATGATATTTGCACATGTAATGGGTTGCATCAAAGGAAAGGAAGCCCAAACTTAGGAAGCTCTGGTCTTATACACAGCTGCTGGTGATCCTCTCTTTCTGGAGAGAGAGAAAAACCTTATCGTAATTCTGGGTAAGCAAATGTCTTGCAAGGAAAGGAAGATGTCTTTATCTTTACTACTCTCAACTGTCTCCAGGGAGGGAGTATCTCTTAGCTTTACTGTCCTACAATTTGTCCTTATACAAACACTCTTACTAATTTGACTGCAAATGATCAGAGGACATGAACCATGCAGAATCATGAAATATTCATGGAAAATTGTTTCCCAACACTTCCTTCTATTCATCCACTATGTTAATCCAAAGAGAATTCAAATGTTCAATCCCAAAATAGCATATCTGCACTTTAGCTCTTTCTCTTGGGTTTTGTATATATGATGTCAAAACAAAGAAAGGGTAATTAAGGCAATTGAGAGAAAAAAATATAACTATGGAGGCGACTCAGTAAAAATACTGGCCTAGTAGTCAGGAAATTAGAGAACTAGCTCTGATTCTGATACTCTCTTACTGTGTGTTCTTGGCTCCCTTTCTCCAGGCCTCAGATTCCTCATCTGTAAAATTGGAATATGGAAGAGGTTTAGACTAGTTCATTTCTAAGTCTCTTTTCTCCCATCACAGTCCATTCTTCTACTAGCAAAGCAAATAAGTTGACTGGCATGGTGGACCCTGATGTCTCTAAATTTTCTGCATTAGGATCATGAGCAGATTTAATGTTGTAACTATTAACCAGCTGTTGTTTGCAGATAACATACTGTCAAAAGCAATGACTTCTATGGGAAAGCTTCAAATAAATATTTCTTGAATAAATGAATTAAAAAATGAAATATATTTCACAAAATTTTATGAATGTGTGTATATGAAATTGATTATTTGACTACTTGGAATACCCAGTATTTTGGATAACTGAACATTCTAAATAAAGAGTTCTAAATATCCCATATAGATTAATGTTTTTTCCAACATTGAAATGGCATAAATATACTTGGAATTAAATTATATTGAATATAATTGTTGATCAAAAATGTTTAATGATAATAGTGAAGCCAATGATTGAGGTACTATATAAATATTGTGATATGAAACAATGTGGTACAATTTTGTGATGAGTTCCAGTCTATCAATGCCCAACTGTCCATCCTATAGTTTCACAGGTGATGTCATCATGAGACTTTGACCAATACATGCTAAGCACTCAATAAAGTAAAGCTTAAAAGCTATTTTATACCAACCATATTGTGTACTTCTTAAAAATAGTTACCTTTGAATGTACTAAGTAGTTTATAGGACAACTAGCATAATGCTATGCTTTGAAATACACTCATTACAACATGGCACACATTTACCGAATTTCCACACTTTGCTAAGGGTGCAGAGATTGTCTAAGATGCACTTTACATGAGCTCACAATTTACATGTTGCTAAACTGATGAGCAATTTTAGAAAGAGGCCCTACTAAAGTGCATATATCATATGTACATACTATGTAGCTACATTTTCAGTCTTAAGTAAATACTCTTTATTGATTTTTTCAGATATAATAGCATATATAAAAATTAAAATATATATTGTAATAGATTCTGCTGGTTCACAATATTTCAAGTCCTTTAAAAGCCAAGAATGAATGACAGATGACTTCATACTTTAGAATGAAATCAAGATGATAAAAGATGATAAACTTTCTCTTAATTTTACCCAGCTTCCCATATGTATGGGTTGATTTTTTAAGAAAAGATCATTGGGGTGCCTGGGTGGCTCAGTGGGTTAAAGCCTCTGCCTTCGGCTCAGGCCATGATCTCAGGGTCCTGGGATGGAGCCCCGTATCAGGCTCTCTGCTCAGCGGGAAGCCTGCTTCCCCCTCTCTCTCTGCCTGCCTCTCTGCCTACCTGTGATCTCTCTCTCTCTGTCAAATAAATAAAATCTTAAAAAAAAGATCACTGTACTCATGTGGCTCAAAATATATTCAGGTAAACACTTTTAATTCCATGGCTAGATCTAGGATTAAGAATAAAACTGTGCCACTGAAATGATCAATTCTATATGCCTTTGGGATCACATCACTAATTTATTATTTAACATAAACTTTGGGTAACTAGGTTTATGGAATATATTGCTGCTGAGAGTAATTTGATAGCCTCTGTATTTACCAGAACTAGTGACCTGACAAATTTATTTTGCCTTTGCAAACAAAAAAACAAACAAAAAACTTCAGAATACAAGAAGTAGCTTTCTTTCCTTATCTCAGATGCCTTTCCTCTATTCAATCTCTAATTCTGTACTTCACTTTCATTTATATGCTTTAAACAGACACATAAACACACACACAGAACATTAAAAATGTCAAGGTCGATGCTAGGTATAGTGATTAATAATCATGCCTTGGATTTTTTTAAGTGACTTAACTAAATCCTGTGCACATGTAGACTATGAATATATTGGGTTCAGAAGAGTCTGAAACAGTTTTACAGATAGGGAAACTGAGCCCAAGTGAAAGGAAGTGATTTGTGTATTTCTATAAAAGATTTCTGGAACCGCAGCATAATACCTGTTTTGTCTTTTTAAAATCTAATTCTGTTTCTGCTATGGCATACTATCAAAATTCTTTTTCTCCATAGTTCAATACACATTTAAGAGTCTTGAACTTTAGTTTCAATGACACATTATTCATGTAATTATTATCTTGCACTGAAACTTCTTAATGATATAAGTTAAAGAAAATGGCTATACAATGTAATCTACCTCAGGCTGCTTGTATTAGTTTCTTATTACTATTGTAACAAATTCTGATGAACATAGTGGCTTTTTTCTAACAAAAGGATTTATTATCTTAGAGCTCTGGAGGTCAGAAATCCAAAATTAGTCTTTAAAAGATTTTATTTATATATTTTTTATTTAGTTAACAGAGAGAGATCACAAGTAGGCAGAGAGGCAGGCAGAGAGAGAGGGGGGAAGCAGGCTCCCCGCCGAGCAGAGAGCCCTATGCGGGGCTCCATCCCAGGATCCTGAGATCATGACCTGAGCTGAAGGCAGAGGCTTTAACCCACCGAGCCACCCAGATGCCCCAGTCTTGCAGACCTAAAATCAACGTGTTGGTAGAGCTACATTATTTTTTGGAGGCGAGAGGGAAGAATTCATTCCTTACCTTTCCTAACTTCTAAAGTATGCCTACATGTCTGTGGTCTCTGCCCTCCATCCCTATAATCTCTGCTTCTGCCATCACGTCTCTTTGTCTTTGACTCTGACCCTCCTACCTTACTCTAAGGACTGTTGGGATTACCAACCCAGAAATTTCAAAATAACCCCTTGTCTCAAATCCCTTAACTTAATCACATTTGCAAAATCCCTTTTGCCACATTAGGTACCATGTTCACAGACTTGGGAGACCAGGGGGTGGACATCTCTGGGGGGCATTATTCAGCCTGCTACAAAGTTCTAGCATAGGGACTTATACAAGTCATGGAGATAGGCCTGGAGAGACAGATTGTGAGCGGCCTCATAGGAAATTCTACAGAGCATGAGATGCACCCCACCAACAAGGAGAACTTAGTAAATAATTTTAAACAAAGGAGAGGCATGATCCAATAGATCTTTTTGAAAAGTCAGCACAGTGTGGAAAAGAATTAAGGAGACGAGAGTGCAGGCAAATATTTCTGAGGAGGATTTTACTGAACTTGAAGGCCACCTCCATTTAGGGTGAATTGTTAGGGGAAGGAGCTGCAACTAATTGAGGATGTGTTCAAGATAGTCATATAGTATTTATGTTTATAAAGTTTTTCATGGTTCAGGAAAAGAAACCCGAATATAATATTTACACAATGGGAGAAAAAGAAGATTTTTAAAACATTAGAATGAGGGGCACCTCGGTGGCTCAGTGGGTTAAAGCCACTGCCTTCGGCTCAGGTCATGATCTCAGGGTCCTGGGATCGAGCCCCACATTGGGCCCTCTGCTCGGCAGGGAGCCTGCTTCCTCCTCTCTCTCTGTCAAATAAATAAATAAAATCTTTAAAAAAATAAAACATGAGAATGAGAAAGTATTTTAATAAATCTCTGACTTATTTTCAAGATAAGGAAACTGAAGGGCAAAAAGGAAAAGCCTACATAACCACCACATACAAACGGCCAGTTTCTTCTAATAATTACAGAATTTTCAGGTCAAATTATAGCTAGTTTGTGACTGTTAAATTTATGGCTTCAAGGACACTAATTTCTTTTTAAAGAGAAGAGCTAAGCAGAGAGTCTGATGCGGGGCTCGATCCCAGGACCCTGAGATCACGACCTGAGCCGAAGGCAGAGGCTTTAACCCACTGAGCCACCCAGGCACTCCAAGGACACTAATTTTTTTATTGATTTGTTTAGTTTGTCTTTTTATTCCCCTGCAGAAATTTTAGCATGTGTGTTTTATAGTACTCTACCTTTAAAATATTGCTTACATGGAAACACAATTTGCAGGGAATGATTCAGGAGTCAAAATGTATAGAATTAGTGTCATAATAATTTTCCTTTATAACGGTAGAGAAAGTCAAAGATTTCCAATGACAGAGCTGAGCCAGGTCTCAAGTCCAGACCTCCCAATTCCTGGGCTTCTGTTCCATCCCACTTTGGTTTCCCAGAATTTCCTTGATTTTCTGGTGATTCTGTTCAAGTAGGCATTAAAACCTCCAGCCACTGAGAATGCACTTTTCACCTTACACCAATGACACAGTTAGCTGGAGAAGAAAAGCCAGGGGAGTAGGCAGGTGTGTATGAGGGTGTGAGGAGGTTGAGAGGTGCACAGCTGGCTTAGACTTTGCCTGAAATGTACTGTGAATGTTCACACATTCCTATACATGATAGGACAAGTTATGAGGAATCTCGTGTCATTCCCAGGGTAGGTGAAATAGCCGTGTGAACCAGCTGGTAAATAAAATGACATGGAACCTCCTTACAGTTCTTCTTTTTTCTTTTATTCATTCATTCATTCATTCATTCATTCATTCATTAACATATAATGTATTATTTGCCCCAGGGTACATGTCTGTGAATCGTCAGGCTTACATTTCACAGCACTTACCACAGCACATACTCTCCCCAATGTCCACAACCCAGCCACCCTATCCCTACCCCCCCGCCTCCCAGCCACCCTTAGTTCGTTTTGTGAGTCTAGGAGTCTCTTATGGTTTGTCTCCCTCCCCATCTCTTCCTGTTTCATTCCTCCTTACAGTTCTGAATTAGCTGGCAGGAAGTTAGTTGCTTCCATGGTCTGATGCAGAATTCACAATGGGTATAACCAGTTGCCATGTGAAGGTATCGACTGAGAGAGCCAGTATAACATTATAGATAGATAAAAGTCATTTTTTTTTAAAGATTTTATTTATTTGACAGAGAGAAACACAGCGAGAGAGGGAACACAAGCAGAGGGAATGGTAGCGGGAGAAGCAGGCTCCCTGCCACGCAGAGAGCCCGATGCGGGGCTCGATCCCAGGACTCTGGGATCTGACCTGGGCCGAAGGCAGACGCTTAACGACTGAGCCACCCAGGCGCCCAAAAGTCATTTTTAATAATAGGATGTTCCACCAAATAAAAACCAAATAGAAATCACTAAAAATACACAGTTTTCAAGTTACAGAAGGACACATTTTCTGTGTTATTTTGGCTTTTGAACATCCAAAGCACAGATGGCAAGGTGGAGAGAGAGAGAGAGGGAGAGAGAGAGAGAGAGAAGAAAGAAAGAAAGAAAGAAAGAAAGGAAGGAAGGAAGGAAGGAAGGAAGGAAGGAAGGAAGGAAGGAAGGAAGGAAGGGAAAGGAAGAGAGAGAGAGAGAGAGAGAAAGTAGAGAGCAATATTTCTTGACATGTCTTCTGTAAAACATTAGTCCAGTGACACTTTCTGGAGGGAAAAGATTCTGTGACTGGATTTCTAGAATATTTTAGCTGTAGCAGCAGGAGGCATCACCATCATTATCATGATGGTCATAATGAATAGCAAGAGGACCCATTTTATTTAGGGCTTACTATCTTCCAGGCATTATGCTAAGCTCTTCGTATGCATCATCTATTCTAATTTGTGCAGCATTGCTGTAAGTCAAGTACTATCACATCCCTTTTTATAGATAACAAATCAGCACAAAGAGATAAGGTAATTTACCTAAAGTCACATACCTCATGCTCAGTAGAATTCATTAAAAGCTCTAGGAAGTCCTACAGAAAAGAAGCCTGCTCTATTTTGCTCAGCATTTCACAAACTCATTTGTGTCAAATCCACTTAGACACAGAGCGACCATGTATTTTTTTTTCTAGGTCAGCATTTTTAAAAAAACCTTAAATTATTTAAAACTGCAAGCTATATGCTGAATAAGGTTTGAGGCTATAATGTAAAACACAGTGGATAGAGTTGATAACACTGCATTGCATAATGGAAATTTGCTAAGAGAATCGAATGTAAATGGTCTCTCATACAGAAAAAAGATAAATATGTGAGGCAATGGATCTATTAATTAGATGGGGGAATCCTTGACATACACATTTTTGATGTGTGTATCAAAGCACCACAATGTACACTTTAAATACCTCCTAATTTTATGTGTCAATTATACCTCAGTAAAGCTAAAATAAAATAAATGAAAATTAAAATGCAGAACATCATACAACAACACTCCACATTCCTATCATCCCAAAGGAACAAAGACTCATGGCAGAGGGACTATTAGTGTTCACTAAAAATCTCTATGCTTTTTAAAACATATTTACCAGCTTTCCTTACAGTTCTGCTGGGACCGTGCAACTACTCCCGGCAAATAAACCCTGAGAAGTGCCAAGGAGCCATTGCTGGTGAAGGTAGTAAAGAGCGGGAACATGCTTCCATCTAATCCTTGCCCTGCAAAGTGATCTTTTAGATGCCAAGTTTGATAGGGAGTATTTAAAACGTGGAAGCATCCTGTGTCCCTGAGCCACGAAGTGCACCAAGCCTCAGGGAGCTAGTGACCTGCAGAAGACCTTGAAGGGAGGGGAGCAAGAGTTCATGGGTTAAACCAATGGAATGTTTGAATTGTTTGTTCACGCAACACACACTAACCAATACACTGGAATAACTGTCATCGATCTTTTAATGAATTAACATTCCAGATAAAGCTGAAACATTTTATATCATACTACTACTGATTCAACCCCTACCTCCTCCTCAGATACAATCAGCATCTTGATTTCTTGTATAAACAGTTCATGTTTGGTATACTGTTACTACCTACATACATGCACAACCAACATGTACATTTTTATTTCTTTTTAATGTGTGTAAATGGTATCACACTTTATTGTTCTGCATTATTACTTCATTCCAAATCACGTTTTCCAGATATATCTGTGTTGCAACATACATATCTAATTCATCCTTTTAACTGCTGTGTATCATGAATCTACCACAATTTATTATGCTGTTCCCTCATTAATGACATTGGGCCTGTTGGCACTTTTCACTATGAAAATTTTCCTTTCAGTTGAGGAATTTCAGTTGGAAGTATATTTCAGTTGGAAATATATTTCCATTATATTTATACGGAAGTAAAATTTCTGGGTTATAGACTGCCACCTTCAACTCTAATAGGTATTACACATTGTTCTGCCAACTGGTTTTAACAGTTGAATTCTACACCAGTGGCATATGAGAGTTCCTGGCTCCCCACATCATCATTTAGGACCACATATCTTAATTTTTTTTTTGTCAATCTCAGGTGTAATTGGCATCTCATTGCTGTTTTAATTCGCATTTTCCCCATTACTGGTGAAACTGAGCATAACAATATGTTGGTTGGCTGGTCTATGTTCTGTGAATTTTCATCCATATCCTTTGGCCATTTGTTTCTACTTGGATTATTTATATTTTTCTTATAATTTGTGGAAAACATCTTCTCCATTTTATAGCTCCTATTTCACTTGCTTTCACAGAGTACTTGTAATTTCAATGTAGTCCAGTATATTACTCTTTGCTCTTTTGAAGCTCTCTTTAAGAAACTGTGATGAAAGGTGCCTGGGTGGCTCAGTCATTAAGCATCTGCCTTCAGCTCAGGTCATGATCCTAGGGTGCTGTGATAGAGCCGTGCATTGGGCTCCTTGCTCAGTGGGAGGCCTACTTCTCCCTCTCCCACTCTCCCTGCTTGTGTTCCCTCTCTTGCTCTCTCTCTCTCTCTGTCAAATAAATAAATAAAATATTTTTTTTTAAAAAAGAAAGAAACTGTAATGAAGCAAGGAGCTGTACTGGACAGGTCCGCAGGACAAGGAACTGAGGGCAGCCTCCAACCAACAGCTAGAGAGGAAAAGAGGCCTCAGTCCAACAACCAGTGAGGAACTGGATGTGGCTAATAATTATGGGAGCAGATAGGAGATAGAACATTTCCCAGGGGCACCTTCAGATCACTGCAATCCCAGCCAACAGCTTCCAAGAGACTCTGAAACAGGGCACTCAACAAAGACATGCCCATAAGTCCTGACCTACCAAAATACTGACATAACGAATATTGTTGGTTTGATCCATTGAGTTTAGGATAATGCATTATACAGCAATTGATAACTAATAAATAAATGGAAATTAAGATATTCTCAGACTTTTTTACATTAATTCATTATTTTATTTTTTTATTATGTCCATGTGAAATTTTGGTGAGATGAAGGAATCTAATTTTTTTCACATGATAAACCAAATATCTTCTCTCCATATATTAATAAAACATACTCTACTCCCAGTTATTTGAACTGTCACTTCTGATGTAAGCCAACGTCCCACATTTATGCTTTGATCTGTTTTTGTGCTTTCTCTTTCTTTGCATTGATCCAACTTTCTATCTCTGGCCAATATTCATCTTTTAAAAATTACTGTGGCTTTTCATCAGGATGGTGTTGAAATTATAGATTGCTCTGGGCAGCATAGATATTTTAACAATGTTTATTCTTCCAATCCATGAACATCAAACTACCAATGGCATTTTTCAAAGTGCTGGAACAATCCTAAAATTTGTATGGAACCAGAAAAGACCCTGAATCGCCAAGGAAATGTTGAAAAAGAAGAACAAAGCTGGGGGCATCACATTGCCTGATTTCGAGCTTTACTACAAAGCTGTGATCACCAAGACAGCATGGTAGTGGCACAAAAACAGACACACAGATCAATGGAACAGAACAGAGAGCCCAGAAATGGACCCTCAAGTCTATGGTCAACTAATCTTCGTCAAGGCAGGAAAAAAACATCCAATGGGAAAAAAGACAGTCTCTTTGATAAATGGTGCTCGGAAAATTGGTCAGCTATATACTGAGGAATGAAACTCAACAATTCTCTTACACCACACACAAAGATAAACTCTAAATGGATGAAAGACCTCAATAAGAGAAAGGAATCCATCAAAATCTTATAGGAGAACATAGGCAGTAACCCCTACGACATCAGCCACAACAACTTCTTCCAAGATATGTCTCCAAAGGCAAGGGAAACAAAAGCGAAAATGAACTTTTGGGACTTCATCAAGATAAAAACTTCTGCACAGAAAAGGAACCAGTCAACAAAACAAAGAGGCAACCGATGGAATAGGAGAAGATATTTGCAAATGACACTACAGATAAAGGGCTGATATCCATGATCTATAAAGAACTTCTCAACCTCAACACCCAAAAAAGAAATAAGTCAAAAATGGGCAGAAGACATGAACAGACACTTCTCCAAAGAAGACATACAAATGGCTAACAGACACATGAAAAAAATGTTCATCATTAGCCATCAGGGAGATTCAAATCAAAATCACATTGAGATACCACCTTACACCAGTTAGAATGGCAAAAATTGACAAGGCAAGAAACAACAAATGTTGGAGAGGTTGTGGAGAAAGGGAAATCCTCTTCCACTGTTGGTGGGAATGCAAGTTGGTGCAGCCACTTTGGAAAATGGTGTGGAGGTTCCTCAAAAAGTTAAAAATAGAGCTACCCTCTGACCCAGTGATTGCACTATTGGGCATTTACCCCAAAGATAAAGATGCAGTGAAAAGAAGGACCACATACACTCCAATGTTCATATCGGCAATGTCTACAATAGTCAAACTGTAGAAAGAACTGAGATGCCCTTCAGTAGACAAATGGATAAACAAGATGTGATCCATATATACAATGGAATATTACTCAGCCATCAGAAAGGATGAATACCCAACTTTTGTATCAACATAGATAGAACTGGAGGAGATTTTGCTAAGGGAAATAAGTCAAGCACAGAAAGTCAATTATATGATTTCACTTATTTGTGGAACATAAGGAATAGCATGGAGGACATTAGGAGAAGGAAGGGAAAAATGAAGGGAAGAAATCTAAGGAGGAGATGAACCATGAGAGACTATGAACTCGAGGAAACAAACTGAGCGTTTTAGAGGGAAGGGAGCGGGAGGATGGGTGAGCCTGGTGATGGGTATTACGGCAGGCATGGATTGCAATGAGCACTGGCTGTTATAAGCAAACAATGAATCATGGAACACTACATCAAAAACTAATGATGTACTATATGGTGACTAACATAATATAATGAAAAAAAGAAGTAAATAAAAATTACTGTGGTTTTATCATAATTCTCAGTGTGGTATAGAAATTTCCACATTGTTGTTCTATTTTTCTAGAATTCTCTTTACTATTCCATATGAATCTTCCAAATTTTTCAAGTTTGGCGAAAAATCTTAGGTTGTTTGAAATGAATTTCATTGAATTTAAAAATTCAATTTGGACAGAAGTGATATTTTTATTACATTAAGTCTTCAATCCTGTAAACAAAACATCTTGCTTTCCATTTATTCATATCTGTTTATATTTCCTTAAAATATTTTGTACTTTTCTCTGTAATGGATATATACTTGTGTATATATACACATATATACTTAAATTTATTCTTATGATCTTTGTATTGTTCTTGCATTTGTAAAAGGTGTATAGTTTTCTCCACGTTTTTGCCAGCATGTAGGAAAAATTTTCATGTTATATTTACCTTGCATTTTTAACCAACTTTTGAATTTTGTTATTAGATAATTCACCACTTTCAGTCTGGTAGGTTTAATATTGTCTTTTTATTTCTCACATTCTATGATTTTATTACTTTTCTAGTGAATCAGATTTTAATAAATCCATAATACATATCAGATACCAAAGTGACTTGTGAGATGCATCAGCTTATACAACATGTAAAAAATAGCTTGCCAAGAAACATTTAGATAATTTTAATACTCATTATTAACTTTGAAAACATAGAAGGATCAGGAGAGGGAGAGTGGGGAAAAATTTTTTTGGAAACAGCTGTTGCTATGCTGTGAGTCTCACACACATCCCCTAAAAAATGACAAGGGCAAAGTAGTTGTTCCTCACCTTAAGCCAGTGTTAAGACCTCCAGTATGACTGCTCAGAAAATTTCAGACTGAGGGTATTGGAGGGGAGGGAGTGGGGGGTTGGGCAAGCCTGGTGGTGGGTATTGAGGAGGGCATGTATTGCATGGAACACTGGGTGTGGTACATGAACAATGAATCTTGTAACACTGAACAAATAAAATAGAAGTATTTGGGGGACAAAAAAAGAAAATTTCAAATGTATTCCAAGAGATATGAGAGAGACAACGGACCAATATCTAACACTATCTTAAAGGGTAAGAGTACTGATGATTAGCTGTCAACAAATGGTCTACAATGGAATTGGCTTATAGTCCTAGAGCCCTATAGTCCTATAGTAAGGAGTGACATCTACTGAAGAAGAAGAAGGATTCCATTCCCTAATGGAATCAGCTTATAGTCCTATAGTCCCTTCAGGAAAAGGAAATATGTTTACTATGGACCAGACAGAGGTTTTGTATAAGAGAAAGTCGGCATAGATTTATTTTGGAAGGCCAATGGGACTTCAGCAGAAAGAAGCTGGAAATAAACCATCAGATTCCTAGGAGGCTTAGGAATAAATGGCCAAGAGAACTAGAGTTTTATATAGTTTTATCAAGGGAACCACAGGGAATCCTTAATGATGGGGTGGAGCGAGGCTGGCTCTAAAGAACTCTAAAAAGTAGCCCATGAAAAAAAGAATTTGCTTTAAAATTTTGTCATACCAATAAAGTATGGATTTCATCAAGTAAAACTTTCTTCTTCCCTTACTCCTATCCTCAATATATCCCAACCTGAAGGAAGGAGGTGAAAAGAGAAATGAAGCAGACTACACTCTTTCCATAAGTGTAGGCTTTCCACTACAAAACCCTAGCAAAGGGAATTAAAAAAGTCTTAATTTGAATATTGAAATGACAATCATTATATGAAAACTGATATTCTAATTTCTGAATTGATATATCATTTGATATCTAAAAGTAATAATCAGGGTTTTTTTTTAATTTATCTAGGAATTATCAGAAAAGTAGTGGGATTACCTTCTTGAGTTTTCCTCTAAGTGTAGAGAAAGAGATCACCTATTAAGTTTAAACAATCAATAGGAGGCAAAAAAAAAAAATCAAGTTCCTTTGTGATTACATCACATAAGTTAAGCCTGTTCAATGCAATAGTAATATATATATTTTTATTCTGCACAATACTGTTTGTGGTTCAATCAGCAGACTCAAATATTTCTTCAGTTTTGGAATTTTTCAGCTATTATTTCTTTGAATATTAGTTAACCAGTATTCCCTCTTTGGCTTTATTCTGGTAGACCTATTAGATCTTTGTTAAAGCCTCAGTCCATTTTTCATTTCTCTCAGCTTCTCTGTTTCAGTTAGAATTGGCTTGAGAGTGTGGCAGGAGTGTAGGCAGAAGCAAGATCCTCCTCTTCCTCCTCATCTCTGTCCTGGCTGGAATTGGAATTAAATAATCCCTTTAGACTCAGATCCTATGACTCAGGCACAACTAAGAGGACATTGGTATTAATAAGACACCTCAGCTAAAAAGCTGTATGCCATCTCCAGTCAGTTACAACATTTGGATTTGTCTCTGCAAGTCTGTTCTGCCAGGGTGACAGGATCTCTACTTGTTCTAAGCTTCCTCTTTTATTTTGTCACTCTGGGCCTAATAACTTGTCTATCTTATTTACCAATATTGTCCCAAAGCACACCATTGAGTCCAGCATAAAATAAGTGCAAAATTTTTTTTGAAATGACTTAATTACATGAATGGGTCTTTCTACTCAATCTTTAGGATGAAATTTAAGTATCAATTTTTCCAGAAAGTCTTTTCTAACCACCTTTACCCCAAGACTTAGATAACCCCCTTTCTTCTGTTCCCTTCTATACATCTCTGTCACTGCCTATATCACATCTGCCACTTCAGATGTTAAGCAAATTATGAAGCTAGAGTTACTATTTGTTCAGCACTTACTATATGTCCAGGTATGGCGGTATGTGCTTTTACATGCACTGACTCATTTAATCTTCATTAAAATCTATTTACCAAAGAAGAAACTGAGGCTGACACATGAAATTACCAGTCTAACTGGCAAGTAGAAGAACTGGTGTATTAGTCAAGATTCTCTATAGAAACATAACTAGTAGTATACAGATATAGATACGGATTTGGATATTTACATGTATATATAGATATAAATATGTATATAGATATTTATATATGCATATCTCTAGATATAGATATATAGAGACATATAGATAATAGTATACAGAGATTTATACATATTAGTGTATATCTATATCTATTTACCTACGTACCTACATATAGAGAGAGGAAGAGAGAGAGAGAGAGAGATTTAAGAAATTAGCTCACATGATTGTGGGGACTGACAAGTGCCAACTAAACAGCAAGCCAGCAGACTAAATAGTCACATAAGAGTTGACGGTGCAGTCTTGAGTCTGAATTCTACAGGGCAATAGGCCAGAAAGTTATGCAGAATTTCTATGTTGCATTTTTAAGGCAAAATTCCTTCTTCAGGAGACATCACTCTTTACTCTTAAGGCCTTCAGTTTATCGGACCAGGCTCACCCAACATTATGGAAGACAATCGACTTTACTTAAAGTCAACTGATTTAAATGTTATTCACATCTAAAGAAATATCTTCACAGCAACATGTAGACATGTTTTATCACTGGTGCTTCACCTAGCCAAGTTGACACATAAAATTAACTATCACAGTTGGGACTGAAACCCAGGTTTGACCTGGAAGTTTCTGCCCTTAATCCCTGTATTTTGCTGTTCCTCTGAAGCCAGAGTGTGCCTCACTCATCCCTATATCTCTAGCACCTAACGTTGAATCTAGTAAAGAGTAAGTCCTTGGTGAATATTTTTCGATTTAGTAAATAAGCCTATATTGAAATAGTGTTCTGGAACTTCAAAAGGAGTTTGGAAAGAAGTAATGGATGAGTCTGGTGTTATGGATTGAAAATTTAAAAAGAAAAATACAACAGAGGTATACAATTCTCCCAGTACTGGAGACAAAGTGAGGTTTATAAATAAAGAACTGGCAAGAACAAAACAAAGAAGTAAAACATATTGTAGATGTTCTGATTCCAGAAGTAATAAGGGAAAAATAAATCCAGACAGAAAAATAAACAAAAATGACAGCAAAAGGAAAATCACTAAGTGACTCTTAGAAATAGCCTAGTAGGTAAAGCTCTGTAAACCCTTCTGTGAAAACCAGTTTTGATTCTATTTAGAGTGCCTGAAAAGTATTACTGTTGATAAGATGCAAAACATAAGATGGTCACTTATTAGCTCCTGTGAAACACACAACTTTCCGGCAAAATCCAAATACATCAGCCAACAAAGCTTAGGTACCACTGTTAAATAATATCATAGATCTTTAGGAAAAAAATATAAGATAAATGGAATATTAGCCCCTGAGGAGACACATTGAGTGATGAAAGTTATTGTCAGCTCAAATCAATGGAGACAGTAGATCACAGAAGCCCCAAATGCCTGAGCCAAATATTCTTTCTGATCTGTTTGAGCACAAGAACTCAGGGGAGCATGCGAAAAGAATTTCAAGTAAACGTATCATTAAAAGTATTATGCTGGCAGATGGCTTATGTTTAAAAAATTGGCCATGAGTCACAGAACTGCAAATATGCACAAGTCAAACTTTCTCCCTTTACTGGATTCCAAATTTAAATTAGAAATTTATTGCACTTTTCTTATCCCTTGCCCATATTAATGGCACAAATAAAAGAAATGTTGCTTTCTTGTTAATTGAGGTCAATAAAACACTGTGGCCTACTTATGTCAATGTCTAGAGCATCTTAAGTCAAACCATAGAAATAGTGACAAAGTAGTTCCTTGCATAATTATCACTCCTTTCATCCTTTTATCAGAGACAATCTAAGAGCAGATATTCTGGCTCTGTTAAAACCAAGCCATGGCAACAGTCCAGAGATACAAAATGAGATTAATGCCAGCCAAGGAGCCCAGCAACAAATGTTCGTGTTCCGATAAGTATAAAATTTATAAGCTAACAGTATCTACTAATTATATTGCCTCCTTGAGTGTTTTATCTCCTTTCATTAAAACTTGTATTGTGGAAATTAATTAACAAAGATTGGCTTCCTAATCTTTATTGGATGGAGGAAAGTTAACAAAAAACTATTAGAATGGTTAAGGAGAAAACCACTCCCGTTGAAAGGTACCATTTTTCCTCCTTGTGTACCTTTTTGGGGACTAACCCTTTTGTGTGACATTCTTTTCCCCTTTTTGTGAAAGTTTTTTCAACCCTCATTTCTCTGCATTTCAGAGATTGGAATCCTTGGTGAATATCTCAAGCCTCTCCAGCCTTAATGTCATCCTTAGAAACACTCCAAAAGGATATCGTAGTCTTTCATCTTCACCCAACACTCTTTTGTCTTAATATAAGATCTTCCTCTTGATTTGCTTAGCACTATTAAAGATGCCACCATCCTTCCATTTGATGAGTCACAAATACTCAGGTCATACTTGTTGACTTTTGCTCCTTCCCCTACCAAATCCAACGTGTCACCAAGTTTCCTTGATTCCATCTCTCTTATATCGCTACCATTTATTGACATTTAATTGAAGAGTTATTCTCTCTGGTAACATTAGTAGGTCATTTTCATTAACTAATTTGATATCTTTATAATACAAAAGAAAAAGCTTCTCTTTTACAATACTGTTTTATAAGACTCTGTGTTCTAATGACATAAGCAGCTTTTGTATGTTTATAGACAATGCCTGATAATATTATGTGCTTTGACAACTTTTTCTTGTAGTTACAAATATATACATGGCCTACTCATTTTTCATATTTAATGGTAATATATTATATCACTGTTCTATTATCCTAGCTAACCTTTCATTGTGCTCCAGACTATGTAAAAGTGCCAGTATCTGCATCTGTGACTGAGGGATTTCCTCTACCCCATCCCCAACCATTATAAGCCATTCTGGCCATGCCCATGACTAGTAAGAAGTGCTGAAGAATTAACATCACCTTGGAACAGACCTCAAGCTATGACTCTTAGGAATTAAGAGTACTAATACAGCATCCCACAGGTGGCATAATTCTGAGGTATATCATCTCATTTTCCTATTTTATCCTGGAAGAGTTTCAACTTAGCTGCCTCAATAATACACCCTTTACTGGCCTCCTCCCCTTCCCTATCTCACTTCCCTACTCTCCTCCTGGTGACCCTTTCATCTCCCAAATAAATTAATGTTATTTCAATCCTAGTCTGGCTCCGTTTCCTATGAAAATTGAAGCTAAGACATTATATTGTACCATCACTATTTTAACAATTTCTCAGACATATCAATATTTTGTTATTTCCAATTTGTTACAGATTATGCAGTTATAAATACCTTAGTAAAAAGAGGCATTTTCCTCTTTTGAGTCACTTTCTTGAGCTATGTTTTCAAAAATGAAATTCCTGGGTCAAAGTATATCTATAATTATCTATGGGATTTTTTTATTTGTTTCAAGTTTTTATTTAAATTCTAGTCAGTTAATATGCAGTGTAACATTGATTTCAGGAGTAGAATGTAGTGATTCATTACTTACATCTAACACCCAGTGTTCATCACAAGTGCCCTCCTTAATGCCCATCACCCACTTAGCCCATCCCCCGCCTACTTCTTCTCCAGCAACCCTCAGTTTGTTCTGTATAGGTTTATTTAAGATATTTATTTATTTATTTATTTATTTAAAATTAATTTTTATTAACATATAATGTATTATTTGCCCCAGGGTACATGTCTGTGAATCTTCAGGCTTACACATTTCACAGCACTTAACAGCACATACCCTCTCCAATGTCAACAACCCAGCCAACCTATCCCTAACCCCCCACCCCACCACACCCCCAGCCACCCTTAGTTCATTTCTTGAGTCTAGGAGTCTCTTATGGTTTGTCTCCTTCCCCATCCCTTCCTGTTTCATTTCTCTCCCCCACCCCCCCAAACTCTTGCCTTGCTTCTCAAGTTCTTCATATCAGAGAGATCATGTGATACTTGTCTTTCTCTGACTGACTTATTTC
>CM053612.1:5515536-5538821 GCA_028646535.1 Procyon lotor | reverse complement strand
ATTAGGAAGATTAAATATACTAAGTATTGTTAGGGACTTAAAGGAACTAAAAATTTGATAATATAAAATAGTAAAACCACTTTTGAAAGCAGATTATCAGTTTCTTAAAAAGTTAAACCTCTCATCTAATCTTGTCATTCCAAAACAAATGTCCACACAGAAAACTGTACATCAGTATTCACTGCAGCATTATTCAAAATAGCTAAGAGCTTGAAACAATCCAAATGTCCATCAACAGGTGTATAAATGAACAAAACATGGTCTATGTAGATACTGGAATACCACTTAGCCATAAAAATACTTGAATCATTGATACACAAAATATTTGGATAAATCTCAAAATCATGCTGATGAAAGAAGCTAGACAGAAGTTACATAATTTTTTTTGAAAACGGAAGTGTAACAAATAGCATTTACCAAGGCAACACATTGATTTGGTTTGAGGAGGATCACCTTGGGGACAAAGAGGTAACAGGATATACTTTCCTAAAATAGATATATAAAATATGGAACCTGTTTCTCAATTTCTGCCTTTTGGAGCTCTGATATGAGTAGGGACAATCAAAGAAAAATAAAGGAGCAAATAAAGCCAATATAAAATCTCTTCATTCTTAAGAGTTCTAATACTCAATGAAATACTAGTAAACCAAACCCAATAGCATATTAAAACCAAACTTAAACATATAACAATAATACAAGAAAATGTAAAGACTAAATCCCATAAACTAAATATCAAAACCAATCCCATAAAAATATCCACACAACATAAGCACATCCACTTAAAATTACAACCTTAAACCAAAGTAACATATATATTACTCTTACTGCTACTATATAAACATACCAAAATGAAGAAAAATTCAGAGTAGTCACTGTCATATACAAGCACATGGGACATGCTGAAAGTTCAGGAAGGGACATGGAAGGATATGGTCACAGTAGAAACCTGAGGCAAAGAACCATTTCTCTATATAACAATCGAAATTTCCCCACACAGCTTGAAGTGAGGTGAGTTATATGGTTATTAGAATTGGGCACAGAAATTTGCAAACATAACTGTTAAAGCTAAAGTGGTATAAATGAGCTTATATCAGAGATGACACCAGTTTCTACCCCATTTCCCAACAGAACAATGTAATATTTACAACTTACCCTTCAGACATTGTTCCAGTCCTGTGATCGTGTCCAAAAGGTGGCTTGTGAACAGTTATCTTGTCTCTCCACCTAGTCTCATTCTCTCTTGGTCCTCAGTTAAGAAGGAACAACCCAAGAAAAATTAGGGGAAAAAAGCCAATGCGTGACTTATTCATACTCAGGAGAGCTGTAATATTTATTCATATTCAAATAATCCTTTTGTCATTTAGTCCTTTCCCACATAATATTTTAAAAACTTAACATTAGAAATATCTGTGAACTATATGTAGCTTCCAGAACCATAACTATAGGTGAGTTTGGAGAAAGCACTGACCATTTCTTTGTGCTCGCTGCCAGCTGTGACTAACCTGCCTTCTGGGGGAAAGAGCTACCCTGAGAGTATGCATAATTAGGACCTAGGCAATAGGGTATGAAGTACTCAACTCAGAATTGACTATAGTTTTCAGCACTGAGCACAATTCTTTTACGCTGATAGATCAGGGAGAAAGTATGTTCCCCCAATTCTGAGACAGATAGCTTAATTCTGTAGTATCTGAGAGGCCAATTGCTAGTGAAGTGGTGAGCTTTGCATGAGATGGGGAACTGAATGATCTCAAGTCCTGAGATCTGGTCAATGTGAACAATGCTGGAGCACTTACTTCCATCTCTATCTACCAAGGGAGAGGCAACTTCCTCTGCTTACTTCACTTTTTAATTTACATGCCTCTGCCTCTCTAATGTGACTGCAGGTTCCCTGAAGGCAGGCCCAGTTCTTGTTCAATTATGTATCACCTCATATCCCAAATCTGCACATTAGAGACATTCTACAAATGCCTTGACATGTGTAAAGAAACAAATGTGTCACCATTATGATCCATTCTACCTAATAACAGCTGGATACTTATCTAAGAACCTACCTATAATACTGAAAAAGCACCTGTCTTGGATGTGTAAAAAAGCCCAGCAATTGATCTGCGTCTCCTCATAAGTCCTATTATGTTCTTGCTATGAAAATATATTCCCACAACATATATAAATAAAAACCTTGGGATTTATTTAGCGCCTCATGCAAAGAGCATTAGAAGACCTGAAAGATAGCCCCCCAGAATGTAAAATAATTAAAAAGCAAACTTCTCATATAGAAATAAAGCAACTATACATAAGTCAACAACAACAAAAAGATTGTCCTCCATACCAATGAGTTTTGATTAGTGACATCCTATTCAAACTACATATTAAAATCAGTGAAATTTGGGAACATGGAAAGGTGGGTAACGCAAATTTGATCAGGTCACAACACTCCCTTTTTAATGAATTGACGATCTGCTTTTAGAGCCATTTTTGTGATATCTTTACTTCTGGGCTTCCAGATGCTCTTTCTCATTTAAACTCCTGCCAGCAGAGACCAGGTAATATGGCATCCCAAGCACAGAGTCAGAAAAGAGGATTTTATACCTTACTACTCACATGATCACAGGTAAATGACTAATAATCAGATTAATCCTTTAAAATTTTTCAGCTGACCAATGGATATTTTCAAAAGAACCATTACATACTGAAGTCCTCAAAGTTCCTCAGAATTTCCCCTTCAGGCAGCCCAGCTACATAATCTTTCCCCAAACTATGGACCTTCTCACCCATTTCATTTTATAAATTATATATACACACACACACTTATGCACATAATAACATACACATATATGTACATATGTATCAGGTGGAATATATACACATCATACACATATCTTTCTGTGTATGTGTACAGTTATATGTATTCATTTACTTACTTATATGTCTGTGTGTGCGTGTATTTTACCTAACTGAAGTCCCAAACTAAACTCTTCCTCTGACACATTCTGGGACGCTCCAAGTTTCGCTTCTCCCTCTTAAACTGCAAAATCATCAGGTCAAGAGGCAGTAGAGTGTTGTGTTTTAGATCATAGAAACTGTGATCCTCTCTGGTTATTTAGAACAATAGTTCTGCCATTTAAAGTTGTATGACCTTGAATAAACTGTGTAACCTCTTTGTGCCTCAGTTTCCTCATCTGTGTAATAAATGACAGTAGTTTTTTTTTTTTTTAAGATGTTATTTATTTATTTGACAGAGAGGAAAGAGATCACAAGTAGGCAGAGAGACAGGCAGAAAGAGAGGGGGAAGCAGGCTCCCTGCTGAGCAGAGAGCCTGATGCGGGGCTCGATCCTAGGACCCTGAGATCATGACCTGAGCCGAAGGCAGAGGCTTTAACCCACTGAGCCACCCAGGTGCCCCAAAATAACAGCAGTTGTTGAATAATCAAATGAGTTGATACGCTGAAAAGGACATCTAGTATATGATAAGTAACTAATAAATATTATATTTTATTTATATTATAATCATCTAGACTAAATTCATGAAATATAGCATTAAAAATAAAGCACAGATTTGCCACAAGTTGCTGATTGCTCCACTGCAGTTTTTTAAAACTTAAAATGCTTAATCTGTCATTCATTCAACAAAAAGTTATTGACTGCCCAATAGGTGGCCAACATAATGCCAATCTTGATATATAAAAATAAAGAATTTCCTAAAATAGTTTTGAAGATCACTGGGTAGCATTTACCACTTTTCTAATTCTTTGTATTACCAACTTTTTTACTGGAAGTAGTCACAAAATCTCAAAAAGCTGCTCTGGGCTACAATTTTACATACATACAAAAATATACAGGCATACAAGTATACTGTTGTCGCTACATATCCTTCCTCCTTTCAGTTGTCATATCTAGTACCACAGACTTCCAAATGTCCAGAGGAAACAGATAAAATCATTATTCTTCTCCTAAAGAAAAGTGACCATCAACTACACTAGAGACATATTTTTAAGTATAAAGATCAATTATTTCTTCTTGTTCTCATTTGAGTATGTGTCATAATTTCTCAAAATCTTCCTAGAGAATAACATGACAGTAAAATCCTTAAGTGATTCACCTGATATCCTGGCATGAAGATTCTGCTTCATGGAGACAACCTCAAGTTGATATAGGGACTGGAGAATTGTCAAGGCTATTGTTTGGAGTACATGATCAAAATACTACTTTATTGGGGGAACACATCAAAATATTTCCCAATTTCCATTTTGGTCTCTAAAGGGCTCATGGCATTAACCACAACTGGGTCATGAGCATCTCCATCTCTTGCCTTCAAGATCAGAAGAGTATCTTACGGTATCCTGAAACCTGTGATTCACACATCTGACCAATCTGTATACCTTGATCACTATTTCCCTTGAGTCTAGGTAATGGCTGATAGGCAGTGTCAGAACTCACTAGGGGACATGCTGCTCCCGATGCCAAGGGGCACAGAGAGTTACCTCTAGCCAGGTAACAGGATAGGCACTGTGACCCCAGGGACAATGAGGCCAGTGGGGGAGGGATATGGCCTTCTTCTTAAGTTTTCTTGCTCATGGAAGAGATACCTTTGTATACCTTATCTTGACTCTTTTCCCATTGTTATATATGTGTATTAAAAAGTGGTTTGCATTCCCCAGATCCAATAGCTAAGCAGGAAATACATTCCATCTTATTTACTCCTGCCTTGTCACCTAATGATCTGAGTCCCTCTACCGGAGTAACTTACCTCAACTCCTCCTGAGACCCCAAATAAGCAGGTAAAACAGAAAATCTTCAAAGCAAAGAATGAGAGAATAATCTCATTATTCCAACCAATGAGATAGAAAGAGTAGAGATCACTTTTCCTCCTCAGACCCTGGAGTGAAAAAAACCAAAACAAAACACTTTATTTATCAGGAGTGATCAACAAGACAGAAAATGTTCTAGGTGCCTAGGCATGCCTTTATTCTCCTCTCAGCTCCTGGTTTTTGTGAACCTTTCGTTGGATGCATAGTTGCTCTGAGCAGCATGTTTCTGCATTTTTGCACTCTGTGACACATGCTACTACTAGGTGCCTGTGTTTCCCCTGTGAAACTGAACCTGAAAAAATTAGAAGGAAATACAAGAGAGAATACTAGACTGAAGGCAAGTTTGACTTAAAAACATGGAAAATGGTTTTTGAAGTTCTTGTGAGAAGATATATGAGGATTTGTGTAAATACATTTATCTAATATAGTAATTTAATATTAATAATATTAATATTATTTACCTTATTACTTTTGAAATATAAAGTATAAAGGGTAAGTAAAATGTAATCTGGATGTCTCCTGGTCCTCCAGTCTATATGTGTTCCCTTGTCTTCAACTGTATGTAAAATAAATTCTCTCCCTTAAATGCCATACATTCCTTCTAAGCATACACTCCTGTGCTTGATCATTTTGCATTTAGTTTGGTGAGAATGAATGATTATAAGCATCTTGCACAGTAGCCATGTACTTCTTTTACATTGATATGAGAAAATAATGAAGATTTTTATTATCAAATATGCCTGTGCACCATTCCCATCAGTCTACTAAACATCTACAACCCCCAAAAGAGAGGGAAGCACACAGCTCAGTCTCAGAGCTTAGTCATGGTCAAGGAAACATATTTCAGGGAACAAAACAATTCCAAATTTCTTGATCTTTTCCTTTGAATTGTTGAAATGTGTGAACAATAACTGAATTCTGATTCTATGGAAACATTGATATATATCATTTTTTCTTTTGTCTGCTTCTTTCATCCTTGAAGTATCTCGGCCCTGGGCATAGCTCTTCAAACTTCTCAAGGGAAAAAAAAATAACAGCTCAAAACCATTTCTTTCAACCACAAGCATGAGTACAATTTCTCCTCTGCTTTACATACCCCTCAGTAGCTTCAAAAAGTCTTTGCAGCAACGTAGCACATAGCAGGAGATAAGATCTGTTACCCCATGAAAGCATGGACACAATCACCATTTGCCAATGTAAAAGAGGTATTGTTCTATTTCTGTTTCTGTCCCTCTATAAAGCTGTGGTTAGAAAGACATAACTCCCAAAGCATAGTGGAAAAAAGCCTAATACAATATTTCCTAATTTTCAAGAGGTCTGACTGGGGAGTTCCTGTGCTTGCTGGTATGACTGATCCTGAGTATGAAGGAGAGATTGGACTACTACTCCATAGAGGAGGTAAGGGAGAATGTGTCTGGAATACAGGAGACCCCTTAGGGCATCTCTTAGTATCAGCAGCCCTGTGATTTTTTTACATGTTTTTTTTTTTTGTTATTTAAATTCAATTAGCCAACATATAGTACATCATTAGTTTCAGATGTAGTGTTCAATAATTTATCAGTTGTATATAACATCCAGTGTTTATCACATCACATGCCCTCCTTATTGCCCATCACCCAATTACCCCATCCTCCCACCCACTTCCCCTCTAGCAACCCTCGGTTTATTTCCCATAGTTAAGAGTCTCTCATGGTTTGTCTCCCTCTCTGATGACTCTCCATTCTTTTTTCCCTCCCTTCCCCTATGATCCTCTGCACTGTTTCTTATATTCCACATATAAGTGAAACCATATGATAATTGTCTTTCTCTGATTGACTTATTTCGCTCAGCATAATCCCCTCCAGTTCCATCCATGTTGATGTAAATGGTAAGGATTCATCCTTTCTGATGGCTGAGTAATATTCCATTGTATGTATCATGCACACACACACACACACACACACACACACCACATCTTCTTTATCCATTCATCTGTTGATGGACATCTTGGACATCTTCTATAATTTGGACATGATGGACATCTTCTATAGTTTGGCTATTGTGGGCATTGCTGCTATAAACATTGAGGTGTAGGTACCCCTTCAGTTCACTACATTTGTGTCTTTGGGGTAAATATCTAGTAGTGCAATTGCTGGGTCATAGGATAGCTCTATTTTTAACTTCTTGAAGAACCTCCATATTGTTTTCCATAGTGGCTGTATGCTTGCATTCCCATGAACAGTGTAAGAGGGTTCCCCTTTCTCCAAATCCTTGCCAACATTTGTTTCCTGTCTTGTTAATTTCAGCCATTCCGACCAGTGTGAGGTGATACCTCATTGTGGTTTTGATTTGTATTTCCTTGATGCCAAGTGATGTGGAGCATTTTTTCATGTGTCTGCTGGCCATTTGTATGCCTTCTTTGGAGAAATGTCTGTTCATGTCTTCTGTCCATTTCTTGATTAGATTATTTGGGTTTTGGGTGTTGAGTTTGATAAGTTCTTTATAGATCTGGGATACTAGCCTTTTATCTAATATGTAATTTGCAAATATTTTCTCCCATTACATAGGTTGCCTTTTAGTTTTGTTGACTGTTTCCCTTGCTGTGAAGAAACATTTTATCTTGATGAAATCTCAATAGTTCATTTTTGCTTTTGTTTCCCTTGCCTTTGGAGACATGTCTAGTAAGAAGTTGTTTCAGTCAAGGTCAAAGAGTTTGCTGCCTGTGTTCTCTAGGATTTTGATGGATACTTGTCTCACACTGAGGTCTTTCATACATTTTGAGTTCATCTTTGTGTAAAGTGTAAGAAAATGATCCAGTTTCATTTTGCATGTGACTGGCCAATTTTCCCAACACCATTTACTAAAGAGACTGTTTTGTTTTTTGTTTTTTTCCATTGGACATTCTTTCCTGCTTTGTCAAAGATTAGTTGATCAGAGAGTTAAGGCTCCATTTCTGGGCTCTCTATTCTGTTCTATTGATTTATGTGTCTGTTCTTGTGCCAGTACCATACTGCCTTGATGATTACAGCTTTGTAATATAGCTTGAAGATCAGAATTGTAATGCCGCCAGCTTTGGTTTTCTTTCTCAACATTCCTGTGGCTATTCAGGGTCTTTTCTGGTTCCATACAAATTTTAGGAGTATTTGTTCCAGCTCTGTGAAAAAGTTGATGGTGTTTCGATAGGGATTGCAGTGAATGTGTAGATTGCTCTGGGTAGCTCAGACGTTTTAACAATATTTATTCTTCTAATCCATGAGCATGGAATGTTTTTCTATTTCTTTGTGTCTTCTTCAATTTCTTTCATAAGTTTTCTGTAGTTTTTAGAGTATAGATCCTTTATGTCTTTGTTAGATTTATTCCTAGGTATCTTAAGGTTTTGGATGCAATTGTAAATGGGATTAATTCCTTAATTTCTCCTTCTTCTGTGTCATTGTTAGTGTATAGAAATGCAACTGATTTCTGTGCATTGATTTTATATCCTGCCACGTTGCTGAATTGCTGTATGAATTCTAGCAATTTTGGGGTGGAGTCTTTTGGGTTTTCCACATAAAATATCATGTCATCTGCAAAGAGTAAGAGTTTGACTTCTTCTTTGCCAATTTGAATGTCTTTACATTGTCTGATTGCTGAGGCTAGCCTTTCTAGTAGTATGCTGAACAAAAGTGGTGAGAGGGGGGTGCCTGGGTGGCTCAGTGGTTAAAGTCTCTGCCTTCGGCTCGGGTCATGATCTCAGGGTCCTGGGATCCAGTCCCTGCATCGGGCTCTCTGCTCAGCGGGGAGCCTGCTTCCCCCCTTCTCTCTGCCTGCCTCTCTGACTACTTGTGATCTCTCTCTCTCTCTGTCAAGGAAATTAATAATTTAAAAAATAGTGGTGAAAGTGGGCATTCCTGTCATGTCCCTGACATTAGGGGTAAAGCTCTCAGTTTTTCCCCATTGAGAATGATATTTGCTGTGGGCTTTTCATAGATGGCTTTTATGAAATTGAGGTATGTTCCCTCTATCCCTACACTGTGGACAGTTTTAATCAAGAAAGCATGCTGTAGGGGCGCCTGGGTGGCTCAGTCGTTAAGCGTCTGCCTTTGGCCCAGGTCAGATCCCAGGGGCCTGGGATCGAGCCCCGCATCGGGCTCTCTGCTCTGCGGGAAGCCTGCTTCTCCCGCTACCATTCCCTCTGCTTGTGTTCCCTTTCTCGCTGTGTTTCTCTCTGTCAAATAAATAAAAATCTTTAAAAAAAAAAAAAAGCATGCTGTATTTTATCAAATGCTTTTTGTGTATCAATTGAGAGGAGCATATGGTTCTTATTCTTTCTTTTATTAATGTGATGTATCACGTTGATTGATTTACAAATGTTGAACCACCCTTATAGACCAGAAATAAATCCCACTTGTTGGTGGTGAATAATCATTTTAATGTACTGTTGGATCCGATTGGCTAGTATCTTGGTGAATATTTTGGCACCTATGTTCATCAGGGATAAGGTCTGTAATTCTCCGTTTTGATGGAGTCTTTGGTTTTGATCAAGGTGATGCTGGCCTCACAGAATGAGTTTGGAAGTTTTCCTTCCATTTCTTTTTTTTTTTTTTAAATAGCTTCAGAAGAAATGGTATTATTTCTTCTTTAAATGTTTATTAGAATTCCTCTGGGAAGCTATCCGGCCCTGGACTTTTGTTTTTTGCAGCCCTGTGATTAAGATGAATGGAAAGCTACAACAACATAATTCAGGTAGGACTACTAATAGCCCAAACCCTTCAGGAATGAAGGTTTGGGCAAACCCCTTAAAGAACCAAGACCAGCTGAGGTGGTTGCTGAAGGCAGAGGGAATACAGCATGGATAGTGCAAGAAAGTAGTTATAAATAATAAGTACAACCATGCAACCAGTTATAACAATGTGCAATTGTCAAGAGTATTTCTTTCTTAGTTTTTTATGAATATAGGTATATATATATATTGCATAGCAAATGTATTTGTTTTCTACCCTCTCTTGTCTCCTTATCATGTAACATAAGATGTGTTGACTTTATGTCAGAGTAATTATTTTAAATGCTACATCATATTTCAGTTAAAGGATATCAAGGAGAAGAGTAAATATCACTCAAAGACTTTACCTTTTCATGTGGGGAAGAAGTGAGTGCATTTTCAATTGTATGTGGGATAGTTATATCATGCTGGGCAGGGTTATATTACCTTCATTTGGAAATTAAGTATGCTTTAAGGAGATACATATGGGTTCCAAGTTGACAAGGAATGGACTTGTGATGGTTGATTTTATGTGTCAACTTGACTGGGCCACATTGTGTCCAGATGTTTGGTCAAACATATTCTGGATACTTCTATAAGGGTGCTTTTGGAAGGGATTAGTATTGAAATTGCAGACTGAGGAAAGCAAATTGCCCTCCTAAGTGTGTGCCTATGAAATCAGCTGAAGGCCTGAATAGAACAAAAAGGCTCACTCTTCATTGAATAACAGTGAGAATCCTTCCTACCTAACTGCCTTGAGCTAGGATGTCAGTTTTTGTTTGTTTGTTTTTTCCTGCCTTTGGATTCAAATAGAAACATCAACTCTCTGGGTCTCGAGCCTCCAAGCTTTCAGACTGAAACTACACTATTGGTCTTTCCTCAGCTTCTACCTTGCCAGTTCACCCTGCAGATCCTGGGACTTAACTTCTCTAATAATATAAGCCAATTCTTTATATTCAATTACTCTCTCTATAGTCAAACCTACAGGAGAAACTTTTCCCAGGGGCCCTTAAATTCTGGATTGTGTTTCAGAAGAAGTGCTTCGAAGAGTACTGGGAAGTGGCCTACCACTGAAAGGTAGGTACCAGGGATCAAGGGAATGTGACTCTATCACTAAAGTTCCACCCACCATTGCCAATGCCACCACAAATGTTGTTCTCAGTGCACATTACTCTACTCAGAAAGGCGCCATTCATAAATCAATCTATGTGAATGATGCCTTCCTGAGTAGGGCACTGAACACAGATTAGCTGAAGGCGGCAGGTCTGACCTTTTTAACAAAGTAATATAAAGGCCTGAAGAACCTACCTACAAGTGAGCTTTTTCCTGGGACTCTCCCTCCTTAGATTTTAGAAGACTCTTTAGAAGGTCCCATGAGTTGAACCAGCACTGAGTGGGTTGTTCTAAGATTCAAGAAATAACACTAGTGTGCAGAGATTGCCTTTCCCAGGGCCAGCACTGATGTCGAAGCTGTTGTACATTACTTCACTCTAAGAGGTGCCAATCATATTTCTAGTTACATGGATGGCACTTCCTGAAGTGGAGCACTGCACACATCATAGCTGAAGGTGGTGATTCTGCCCAAAGCCCAGAACCCCATCGCTAAGCCAGTATAACCAATACCCTAACACTCCCAATGGGGAATCAGCAGAACATACCCCAAAGACCTGGGAAGCAACCACTATGTTCCCCTCGCTTTTGCCTTCCCCTGAATGCCTATCTCTTCACCTGCTGTGTATTTCATGGTACAGATTTTAAGACTGAGAATAAGCCTTCTTCCTTGACTTTTCCCTCTTCCTCTTGGCTTTAAGATATTTGCCTGTATTATTCTGCTTTTAAATTTAATATAGTGGGCACATAAAAAATATTTTATTTCCCAAAAGTCAGCTGTTAAGTAGAAAGGATAATTTAACTCACTCATGTCTAGATATTGGAGATCCGGTAGAGCACAGTTAGAACACTGCTGGACAGAAGTTTTTTCTTCACACATCAATTCTTCTTTATACCACCATGTGGGCTTTAGCTTGGCATCATTTGAAAAGAGATGGAGGTCTGAAACAGCAGAAGGAGCAGCATTATGTACTTGAAAATCGACATGCAGGAAAAGCAACACAGGCAAGTACAAACAAATACATGCAAATAAACATGTAGGTAATAAAATCAAAAGATAATCCACATAAAACAGTGCAAACAATAAAAAATTAAAAATACTACTGAATATTCTAAATAACACACATTAAAAAAAAACCCCACCAATTAGCAGGGCACTAAAAAGAATGTGTAAAATACAAGAAATTCAGATACACACAACCCCACAGGAAACAAACCCAAAAAGCAAACAAGCAAAGAAAAGAACAAAAACAACGCACAGACCAAATTTCAATGAACAAAAAGGTAATAAAACAAAACACAGTCTGAGGGTTTCAGAGGGGAGGGGGATGAGGGGATGGGGTAGCTGGGTGATGGGTATTAAGGAGGGCACGTGTTGTGATGAGCACTGGGTGTTATATGGAACTAATGAATCATTGAACACTACATCAAAAACTAATGACATACTATACAGTGACTAATTGGACATAATAAAAACAAAACAAAACTGGAATTCTATAAATAAAAAATACCCCCATCAAAAAAACACAGATAATATTCTCACAAAAATACAAAACCCCAAAACTTACACACCAAAAAAAAAAAAATGACTTCACTTCTCAATAAAATCAAAAGCTGAGAATTAACTTGAATCCCTGTTGCAGCCTAGCACATATTGGAGCTAAATGATCCTTACCATACAGGGAAATGCCAAGAATTCAGGCAAGAGAGAAGTGGATACCATGAGAAGTAAACAGATGTGGTGACCTGGTGACAATGTTCACACACAAAGTAGAAAAATTTCTTTTCACTACAGCTGAACTTTCATCATACTGTGGATGAGACTTTTGGGTTATGTAATGATTTAGAGATTGACAACAAAATCCACAAACATCAGTTGCCAACTCAATACCCTGATGATTTAAAAGACATTACCTGAGGGGCGCCTGGGTGGCTCAGTCGTTGAATGTCTGCCTTCAGCCCAGGTCATGATCCCAGAGTCCTGGGATCAAGTCCCGCATCAGGCTCCCAGCTCTGCAGGAAGCCTGCTTCTCCCGCTACCATTCCCTCTGCTTGTGTTCCTTCTCTCGCTGTGTTTCTCTCTGTCAAATAAATAAAATCTTAAAAAAAAAAAAAAAAGACATTACCTGAGAGGTGATGTGGCATCAGGTAATCAGACTATATCCCATCCCCCCACATAGAAAGGTAACATTTATGCCTTGGCTTCCAGGTTGTGCTTCAGTCCAGTAATGACCTTCAGGGGTTGGTGTTTGCTCATTCTCTTGATCTCTCCTCTGAGAGCCCTGGGTTAAGAGTGACACCTCAAAATGAACAAGAGAACTGGCATAAAAATAGACCCATAGACCAAAGTAACAGAATAGTCCAGAAATAAACTCAGGCATACACAGTCAACTAATTTTGACAAGGATGTTAAAAACACACTATGGGGAAAGTACACTAAAAGTTTAATAAATGATGCTGGGAAAACTGGATATTCACTTGCAAAAGAATGAAATTGGACCCCTAACTTACACCACTCACAAAAATTAGCTCAAAATAGATGAGCTCAAAAAAGAAAAGAAAAGAAAAGAAAGAAAAAAGAAAACTGTAAAACTCCTAGAAAAAAATAGGGAAAAGCTCCTTGACACTGGTGTTGGCAATGATTTTTTTGGATTAGATACCAAAATTACAGACAACAAAAGTTAGACAAGTGGGATTACATCAAACTAAAAAGCTTCTGCATAGCAAAAGAGATAATAAATTGAACAGTAATCTATGGAACAGGAGAAAATATTGGCAAACCACATATTTGAAAAGGGGTTAAAATGCCAAATACATAAAGAACTCAAATGACTCAATAGCAAAAATAAAAACAACACCCTCCCAAATAATCCAATTTAAAAATGGGAAAAGGGGGGCACTTGGGTGGCTCAGTGGGTTAAGCCTCTGCCTTCAGCTCAGGTCATAATCTCAGGGTCCTGGGATCAGACTCTCTGCTCAGCGGGGAGCCTGCTTCCCCCTCTCTCTCTGCCTGCCTACTTGTGATCTTTCTCTCTCTGTCAAATAAATAAATAAAATCTTTTAAAAAAATAGGAAAGGACCTGAATAGACATTTTTTTCCAAAGAAGGCACACAAATGATCAATACGTACATGAGAAGGTGCTCAACATCACTAATCATTGGGAAAATGAAAATTAAATCCACAATGAGATATCACCTTATACCTATTACAATGACTATCATCAAAAGGAGAAGAGATAACTAATGGCAAAAATGTGCAGTAGACTCAACTACAGAGAGCAAACTGATGGTTATCAGAGGGGAGGTTGGTGGGGGGATAGGTGACCTAGGTGATGGGGATTAAGAAGTACACTTGCTGTGAGGAGGATTGGGTGGTGTTTGTAAGTGTCAAATCACTAAATTGCATACCTGAAACTAATAATACACTGTATGATAACTAACTGGAATTTAAATAAAATTTTTTTTATTTTAAAAATTTTAAACAATTTTTAATTTATAAAAATCATCTATTATTTTAAATAATAATATTTATTTAATAATATTTATGACATTTATTTAATATTTATTAAATTAGATAATTGATTTAAATACTTAATTTAAAAATCAAATAAAATTTTTTAAAATGTGGAATAAAGGAAACCTTTGTGCATTATTGGTGGAAATGTAAATTGGTAGAGCCACTATAGAAAACAGTATAGAGATTCCTCAAAAAATTAAAAATAAAACTACCATATGATCCAGAAATCCTACTTCTGAGTATATATCTGAAAGAAATGATATCAGCATCTGGAATAAATATCTGCACTCCCATGTTCATTGAAGCATTACTCAAAATAGCCAAGATATATAAATAACAAGTCTCTACCTATGGATAAATGGAGAAAGAAAATGTGGGATGGATATGCGTGTGTGTGTGTGTGTGTGTGTGTGTGTGTGTGTGTGTGTTCTATATGTGCATATATATCTATCCATACATAAACATGGATATATAATAATGTTGTTCATCCATAGAAAGAAGAAAATCTGCTATTTGTGACACAAAGGATGAACCTGAAGGGCATTATGCTAAGTGAAATAAGCCTGACAGAGAAAAACAAATACTGTATGGTATCACATATGCAGAATATAAAATTTTTTTTTTAGATTTAAAGAAAATAAGAGAGAAAAGCCAACACAATATTTCCTCATTCTTGAAAGTACTGAGAGTGGGATTATCACATCTTGTCATGCCTTTACACAAAACTTAAAAAAAAGTAAATCTATTTACTGCATGAAAATTTCTGTGTACCATCTTAGTCTCTCCTACTGATATGGTGACTAGAGAAAATGTAAAATGATATTTAGAGAAGAGAGAGCTTCTAGACCCTGAGGAAACAGCTAGATTCAATCCCTGAAAGAGTAAAGGGCTTCTGAGTTCAGCAGAAGAGGATTCTAAGGTAAGACAGAAAATGAAGGAGATGCCTTCTGTGAGGAAATTTGAAAGCTGAGAACAGAGTGGTGTCTTTGAGAACAGGAATTTCTTCAGAAAGAAGGAACTCTGAGACTACAGAGAGGGACCCATCTCGAAAATTCTTTCCAATTTGATCAGGCCTTTTCAGAACAGTGGGGTGCAAATCCCTAGAGAATGTATATGAGGAGAAGCTTTTCCAAGAACCCTCTTTTGCTGGATTGGTGGAAATGTAAATTGGTAGAGCCACTATAGAAAACAGTATAGAGATTCCTCAAAAAATTAAAAATAAAACTACCATACGATCCAGCAATCCTACTTCTACATGTGCTTCTGAGAGTCCTCTGAAATAGCTTAGCCCTGAGGAGGTGGCACCTTACTCAGAGGAGGACAGCTGAACTTGAAGCTCCACCGCCACCCCAGGACTACCACATGTTGATGAACATGTTGTACATTTCTCTGCTTCAAAAAGACAACATCCATAGTTTTGTTATGTGAATCCCATCATCTTGAGTAGGGCAGTGTATACAAAGTGGCTGGATGTGGCAGCCCTGCTCGAAGACCTGTCTCATAAAGGTTTCATTCCACTTTCAAACATTTAAGCTTTTGAATAGACACCAACATTTGACCAAAGTGCCTCTATGACCCCCATGCCACTGCTCTTCCTTTTCCAATCTCTGGGTTTAACCTCATGTACTGCATCTTTAATGAGCCAGGTTTCAGGAGCAAGGGAGAATCAACTATTTTGTCACCCCAACGTAATCTTTTTTAATTTATTTTTTATTTAAACTCAACTAACATATAGTGTATTGTCAATTTCAAAGGTGGAGTTCAGAGATTCATCAGTCTTATATAACACCCAGTGCTCATTACATCCTGGGCCCTAAGTAATCTTTTAAGTAAAAAGTCAAACACTTCAGCCCTCCAGGCTCCTGAACTGCAAACTCTCTGATGCCTCTTTCAGTGTTATTTACCTAAACTCCAACCCACAGAAGAGCCAGTGAGTAAGAGCAAGAACCTCTTCAGGGAGAAGAGTGGGCATTTAAGTGCCAGGATGGTGAGGTCAGAAAGCCCACTTCTTCCTCAGATACTGGAAAAAAAAATCAGCTCACACACACAAACAGAAATGGTTTACAAAACAGAATTTCTGAGGCTTACATGTGAGACCTGTTTTTTGAGAAGATTTTTCCCACCTTTCCGTTCTGTCTCTCTAGGCGTTTTCAAATCTCATGACAACATGCAAATGGGCACTCTCAGGGTGAACTTCAGTTTGGGGTAAAGAATTTCCAAAAATAAATAGGACTTTGAGAGATAAGCAACAGAATCTAAAGTTCTTGTGGATAGGGAAGTGGGAGTATGGATTTGGGGAAATCCATACTTAGCTATAAAGTTTTTCTTCATTGAAAGAAAAAGGAAGACTGGTCAAGTAAAGAGATCCAGATATCCTCAAGTCCTTGACCTCTTCTATTTAATTATCCATCACTGATAACAAAAATCTTAGAATAATTGGGACAAACCACATTGGGACCTTGTAGTTCTGATAGGGCAGTGCTTTCATTTTAATGCTGAAAGAAGAGAAACAAGACTCCCATTCAGTCTACCTTCTGTTGCTAGTTAGGGGACTGGGAAACCTCATACCTAGGCTGACTTCGCCTACTGGGTGAGGGGCCACAAGATAACCTGCAGCTCTGCCATTGTCCAGTCTTGAAGGTCCTAACCTGTTCACCTTCTTCTTTCCAACTTTCAGAGTTTTCCTTTAGTTGCTCTTGTGTTACTTCCTGTGCTACAGTTGTACTTAGCTGAAATGTGTAGGGTTCAGTCTATGCTACCTTGTCTGAACCTGAAGTCTCCCATTTTGTTGATAAGATTTAGACTTGCACTGATTCTGAGGACAGTGTTTTGAGAATCCTGGTTTAAAGTCCATGAAAACTACTAGGATACTTCTGAGATGAAGTAGCTAATATCACCTCCTGACCCAAGCATCCTTGGGGAGTATTTTAGAACAGAGAAAGGGAGGTAGTAAATGATAGGATATTCATGACTATCTAGTCAAAAGAAGTTGTTGCAAAATATAGAAATGAGAAACAGGAGAATACCCCTCCCACTGGACTGGATACCTGAAGCAGAGGTAGCAGAGTTTTTATCATTTCTCTCTTACTTCAAGCTGCTATAACAAAATATCATACACTGAGTGGCTTGTAAACAACAGAAATTTATTGGTCATAGTTCTGGAATATGGAAATCTGTGACCAGGGTGCTAGCATGGTCAAGTTCTGGTGAAAGCCCTCTTCAATCTTGCCAATTTTGGCTAGGGAAAGATTTCTTAGATATGGCATCAAAGGCACAATCCATAAAAGAACAAATGGAAAAAGTGGGCCTCATTGGAATCAAGTTCTGCTCTTTGGAAGATACTGTTGAAAAGAATGAAAAGGCAACTCACATGGTAGAGAATGGGAGAAAATACTTGTAAATTACATATCTGATAAAGGACTTGTATCCAAAATTTATAAAGAACTCTCAATACTCATTAATAAGAAAATGAATCACAATTACGAATGGACCAAAGATTGGAATAGGCACTTCACCAAAAGACATATAGGGACAGGGATTAGTCACATGAAAATATGCTCTACATCATTAGTAAATAGGGAAACACAAGTTGAAACGACAATGAAAGATCAGACGCATCTCTCTGAATGACTAAAATTAAAATTACAGGTAATAAAAAGTGCTGGCAAAGATACAGGGCAACTGGAAATCATAAACTGGTAGGAGGAATGGGAAACAGTACAACTACTGTGAAAAGCAGCTTGTTAGTTTCTTTAAAAGGCAAACATATGCCTACTATATTATCCAACATTTCAAAGAGAAAGCATATTTCCATGCAGATATTTTTATATCAAGACTCATTGCTACTTTATTTCTAACACTCAAAGCCCAAATCATCCCAAACTGAAGATAAATGCCCATCGAAGGTGAATGTGTTTAAAAACAAGACAAAATGAAAATACCTGTGCAATATCCATACATGGAATACTATTTGGCTGTAAGAATAAATGAGCTCTTGATTTATCTAACAATATGGGTGAGTTTTAAAATAATTATATTGAGGGACATAAATTAGACAATGATATATACTCCATGATTCCATTCTGATAAAAATCTGGAAACTAAAATCTAATCTCTAATGACTGAAAGCAGCTCAATGATTGCCTGGGCAAGTAGTGGTAGGGAGAAAGGAAGGAATGAGTGATCACTCAGGGCAGGAGGAATGTTTTGGAGACAATGGATAATGTTCCCTATTTTGACTGTGGTAATGATTTCACAAGTACATAAATATGCCAGAATGTATCAAATTGTAGATTTCATACCAAATACCTTAATAATGCTTTTCAAATGGAAGGGCAAAGACTGGAATAGCCAAAAAAAAAAATCATGCTCCCAAATTAAGCAATCCCTTAATACAAAAGCTCTCAAATAAAAAACACACACTCATATACACAATTCAAAAATAAATACCATATAAGCTAAAAAAACCCAATAAACAACAAATAATCCATCTCTAACAAAACACATCATACCCCAATGCATCAAAATCTTTACAAACAATTTAAAAAAATCAGAAAAACGAAGCACAAATAAATCAACAATAAAACCAATAAGATTAAAAAAAAAAATCTCCACCAACACTCCATCATATAAGTCAAGTTTAACAAACAGGATTAAGTAAATAATAAATAAGGCAACCCAAACAAAAACAATATATGAATATATTGCTAAGAAAACATATGGCAAATATCAAACCATATGAGTGTACACACTAATGTAAACTGAACACAACCCAAATGAACTCCCACAACTTGCACAAATAAAACCCCAAATATAACACACACACATAAATATCCACAACACAAAAATTAAAGAGCCCCACAAAAATATTAAAGGGAAAAAAACAGCAAAACCCACTAAAGAAAAATAATACAGATTTTAAAATCCCACAAAACAAGGAAAATGCATATGTAAACACACACACACACACACACACACACACACACACACACACACCCCATAAGAGACTCTTAAACTCAGGAAACAAACTGAGGGTGGCTGGGGGGTGGGGGAGGGATGGGGTTGCTGGGTTGTGGACATTGGGGAGGGTATGTGCTATGGTAAGTGCTGTGAAATGTGTAAGCCTGATGATTCACAGACCTGTACCCTGGGGCAAATAATACATTATATGTTAATAAAACACCCACATACACACACACACACACACACACACACACACACACAAAACCATAGCTAAAACTCCAAAGCACCTCTCTGAACTAATTGAACAGAACACATAAACAAATCAAAACCAAATAAAAAAGGAATCCAGACTCGAACCAAATAGAATAATTCAAGAATAATACCCAATCCAAAACCTAAATATTCACTGAACAAAAAGCCAAAATTCTAACTAAAAAAAATGCTCAAACATACAAGCAAATAATAACAACCCGAAATGCCATGCACACTGAAACAGAAACAAAAAACCCTAATTAAAAAGGCAAAAACCAAATTTTAAGAACACATACACAGACTCTGTAAATAAAAGGAAAAGTATAAATAAAATAATCACAAAAGGAAATAAATAAACAAAACCAGGTACCAAAGTCTAAATAAGCAATTATTACTAAACCAAAACAATTGGGAAGTTAAAACCCAAATTCAAGCAATGTGACATATACTCGAGACAGTCAACTCAACTAATTTATGAACACCAACATACATGCACTCACACATAAACTCTCATGCCTTTTCAAAAATAAGCACAGAATCAAATTGAGAACAATTTACAATGGCATCACTGTCACTGCCTGGCACAAATCTGAGGATGTGAGACTTTCTGTCCAGAGAAACCCATAGAACTCATGAGAGGGGAGCACACTTCTTGAGTATTTGATACTAGTTGTATATAGGTAGTAATGTAATAGCATTGGGAGATAAATTAGAGGAATTCCCTTCCTCTTGGTCATAATCTAAATTTTTCCCAAGATTTGTAAAGTAGAGTAAGACATATGACTGATTTGAGATAACAGCAAAATTCCACAAACAGCCACTTGCCCATTCAGTGTGCTGATGCAATGTGGTTTACCGGAACTCATCTGGAAGGGGGCATCAGAATGGCAGCTCCCCAGCCCCATTTCCCAGCACTATAGTGTATACAACCTGCTTCCCAGTTGCGTCTCTGGTCCTGTAGATATCTTCAGGGGTATAGTACCATCCATTTCTCTATGACTCTTGCTTTTTCTTTGTGAAGACCTTGGGTTAAGAAGGAACAACTCAGGAAATGTTGAAGGGAAAAGACCAAGTGACATAACCTTCTTCTCAAGAGGTCTGAGATAAGTATTTTCCCCTCCCTTCATCTTTTCACAGAATTAAAAAATAAAACATTAAATACAGTAAAAGGAACTAACCAAATTAAATGTTCTAGGCACATTCTTAACCCTTATGGTTATGGTGAATTCAGAAAGAATTGGTATAGATATACATAAACATGTATTTTGAATAATATTTAGATACATGTATAGGTTTGTATACATATACTTTGGAAGAAAATGTATATATATTTCTAAGTAGGGAAGTGCATCTAAGCCCCTGAGGAAAGACTTGTCTTCAGTCTGAGACCGTAAAGAAGTTTTGGGTATAGAGGAAAGCTTCTGAGGTGGGAGGGAATTATTCTGAGGTGAGAGGGAATTTGCCCCAAAGGAAAAGGGAAAGTCTTGGGTACTCTACAAAATGTAGCATATGGAATATTACTAGGAAAAATTGGGGAGGGGCCATAAGAGTACATCGGTTCTGCAGAAAGCATAAGCTCTGAATGCACAAAAAGGGAAAGCTGCATCCTCACTACAAATTTTATACCTGTGTGAGCACACCTCCTTTGGATAAGGGTGTACAAATCCCTGGAAAATCTCCATGGGTGACTTTTCCCAGGAGTCCTCAGTCCCTAGGTTTTGCTCCTCAAGACCTGCTTATGAGAGTCCCAGCAGAGGGAGGATGGTGTTTGGACTTAAAGGAGGGCAGCTCTGTGTATATAACTCTAATACTTGCCGCCATAGCCACCACATATATTGTACATAATGTGCATTACTCTACTCAAAAAGGTGACAATCATGCTCTAGTCTATGTGAATGACACCCTCTCAAGTAGGGCACTACACTCATTTGAAGGTGGTGGCCCTGCCCAAATACACACACCTAGTTTTTATCCAATGCAGAGTTTCTAGCATGTGAATGACTACACCACTGTCCTTCTCTTACCCTCCTTTGAGTGAGTATTCCCTTACTTTACTGCATATTTAATGTGCTGATTTTGAGGCCTGAGAGATAACAAGCCTTCCTCCCTTTTCCTCTTCCTCAAGTAAGAGATAACCTCATCAACATTTTCCTGTTGAATTTCAAGTTGTTAGATATGGCATGTTAAAAATGGGTTTCTTTCCACCAAAGCTAAAACTTTCTCCAACACAACCACCTGTGCCCCAACCTTCCAATTCCTTTGTTCAGAGTTCTACAGCTTAACTCCAAAACCCCAGAAGAAGCAAAGTAAACATGCAGGAAACTCAAGAGAGAAGAGAAGACAATTTAGAGGTGGTGCTAGGATTCACAGGACAGAAATCCCATTTTCTCCACCATTCCTAGATAAGATACAGTCTATTTACCTTGCCTGGAATCAAGAGAGAAGATAGGCTTAGAGCCTAGAAGTGTATAATTTTTCCTTCCCAGCCCTGAGTTTTCTCCACTTTTTCTTAGAGCTCCTGTTGTTGGTAGGATCTTTTCCAATCTTTTAATTTGGAGGTACAGACCTCCATGGGTTCATCTTTCCCTTTAAAAACTGAAGCTGAGAGGGGCGCCTGGGTGACTCAGTGTGTTAAAGCCTCTGCCTTTGGCTCAAGTCACATGATCTCAGGGTCCTCGGATCTAGCCTGTCCCACATTGCATGGAGCTCTCTGCTAGGCGGGGAGCCTGCTTCCCCCTCTCTCTCTGCCTGCCTCTCTGCCTACTTGTCATCTCTCTCTCTCTGTCAAATAAATAAATAAAATCTTAAAAAAAAAAAAACTGAAGCTGAGACAGTGGACGTAGGTAAAAGAAATTCATGCACCCCAAACCTATTATACTTTCAGAGCCAAGGAGATGAGTTTTACAAGAGTCTGTAGAGACAGAGATGGTTGTATTGAATAAGATACACAACTGATTAAATTACTTGCCATGGGGAGGGAGAATAAGGTGAGGGATATTTAATCTGGATGGACCCAATTCCCCAAACATTCAGACTAAAATTCTATTTAGTCAAAAGACTAAAATGACTCAAAAGTCTCAAATCCACATCTGTATATTCATAAGTCAAAACTGAAATAATCATAAAATATTTTGTAAAAATTTCCAGTCAATGAGCACAAGAAAAGATTCTCAAGATCACTAATCATTAGAAAATGCAAATGAAATCACCATGAGATACCACTTCATACCCATTAGGATGGCTATTATTAAAAAAAACAAAACAAAACAGAAAATAACAAGTGTCGACAGGATGTAGAGAAATCAGAACCTTTGTGCATTGCTAGTGGGATTGTAAAATGGTGGCGCTATTATGAAAACAGTATGACAGTCTTTAAAAAAAAGTAGAATTACCATATGACCCAAAAGTTCCAATCCTGGGTTTATACCCAAAACAATTGAAAACAGAAACTAGAACAGATATTTGTACATCCATATTCATAACAGTATTGCTCACAATAGCCAAAGGGGGATATCTATATAATACAATGGAATATTCTGTCTTAAAAAGGAAGGAAGTTCTGACAAATGCTATAACAAGGATGATCCTGGGAGTGAGGCAAGATGGTGGAGGTGTAGGAGGCACATAGAGCCCTGGGAATCAGAAGTCCAGCTAAAGAGGAGGAAATAACTCTAAAAGCCGGCAGACACAACAGCAGAGAGAAGAGAATAAGAACAGCAATTCTAGGAGCAGAAAACTGACCACTTTCAGGAGGTAGGACATGTGGAAAAAGTGAATTTAAAGCGACGGGAAGAGAGACCTCCGGGGGAGGGGCTGGCTCCCAGCAGCCGCAGAGCTGCAGAGCACAAGATCCAGAACTTCTAGTCCGCTCCGCTGAGGGACATCGCTCCGCAGGCTAACCGGGGCTTCAGCCCTCACG
>CM053612.1:5485296-5515036 GCA_028646535.1 Procyon lotor | reverse complement strand
CCCTGATGGCTAATGATGATCATTTTTTCATGTGTCTGTTAGCCATTTGTATGTCTTCTTTGGAGAAGTGTCTGTTCATGTCTTCTGCCCATTTTTTGATGTGATTATCTGTTTTGTGAGTGTTGAGTTTGAGGAGTTCTTTAGAGATCTTAGATATCAGACCTTTGTCTATAGTGTCATTTGTGAATATCTTCTCCCATTCCGTGGGTTGCCTGTTTGTTTTGTTGAAGTTTCCTTTGCTGTGCAGAAGCTTTTTATCTTGATGAAGTCCCAAAAGGTCATTTGTGCTTTTGTTTCCTTTGCCTTTGGAGACATGTCCTGAAAGAAGTTGCTGTAACCGATGTCGAAGAGGTTACTGCCTATGTTCTCCTCTAGGGAATTAGTGTTTTCATGTTCTGTGGGTAAATACCCAGTAATGGAATTACTGGATCATATGGTAATTTTATTTGTAATTTTTTGAGGAACATCCATACTATTTTCCACAGTGGTTGCACCAATTTGCATTGCTACCAGCAGTGCATGAGGGTTCCTTTTTCTTTACATCCTTACCAACAGTTGTTATTTCTTGTCTTTTTGATTTTAGCCATTTTGACAGGTATAAGGTGCTTTCTCTTTGTGGTTTGATATGCATTTCCCTGATGAGTGATGTTGAGCAACTTTTCATATGTCTTTTGGCCATCTGTATGTCCTCTTTGGAGAAATGTCTACTCAGGTCCTCTGACCATTTTAATTGGATTATGTATTTTTCTGGCATTGGGTTATATAATTCTTTATATATTTTGGATATTAACACCTTATGGATATATCATTTGCAAAAATATCTTCTCCCATTCAGTAGTTTGCCTTGTTGTTCTGTTGATGGTTTCCTTTGCTGTGCAAAGGCTTTTTATTTTGGTGTATTCTCAGTACTTTGATTCTGCTTTTGTTTCCCTTGCCTGAGGAGGCATATCTAGAAAAATGTTTCTATAGCTGATGTCAAAGAAATTACTGTCTATGTTTTCTTCTAGGAGTTTGATAGTTTCAAGTCTTACATTTATGTTTTTAATCCATTTTGAGTTTGTATGTTTGTATAGAGTATGGAAACAGTCCAGTTTCATTCTTTTGCATGTAGCAGTTCAGTTTTCCAATACCATTTGTTGAAGAGACTGTCTTTTCCCCATTTTATATTGTTGGTTCCTTTTTCATAGATCAATTGATCATATCATTAGTCAACAACTATTTACACTGTACCACCTATATCCCAGGGACTGGTCTAGACAGTGGTGATGGAAGAATGAACAAGACCGTCTTTTATCTCATGTAATGTTGAGAAATTTCTTGGAGGCTAAATATAGAATTTTGATAGTCTATAATTAAGAGGATTATCAAAAGTAGTATGGTAGGAACATAATCATAGTTTTTCAGAAAAAAAAGTATTTTACAAAACTACTAGCAATGTGTTTTCACTAATTGAAACTTAAACTTCTGGAAAAACCTGTTCCATTCCCAGTTAACAGTTGTAGAAAGTAAAACAATGAGCATAAAAAAAAGATTTGTGTAGAATATCTTCTTTTAAAGAATTAATTTCACATCTGTCATCTCATTTGTCCCTTCTGTCTACCCACGAGGTTAGGTATTATTAGTATTATTTCCATTTTATAGATGAGGCTTAGAGACTAAGTGACTTGCTGATAAGCATACAACTTTTAAGTGTCTGAGCCAGGATTTGAACCCAAATATTCTGTCACTCCTATTCTTCTACTATTTTTTTCTATGGGGAGTCTTTAGCCTCCATAGAATCAAAGGCTCCAGAAACAATCTTCCTGTGTATATTTTCTCCTATTTATTTTGTGTTCCATTATTCCAACACTAGATGCAATGAAACACTAAAAAGATTATTATGGGCATAGATTTCTGAAAATCTTTTCAACTGTCAGTTTTGATTTAAATTAAAAACAGTATTGTGAAAATCAAATGAGCACATCACAGGGCTGGATCCCAATTACATTGCAAATGCTGATTCCTTGACTTCCAGTGTGGTTATGTGCGTGCTGTTTTACAACATTTCTGGATTGGTCTGTGTGAGTCTGCCAGAATCCATTTTTGGCATTCTTTTTCTCACCCTGAAGATCCCCCATATTGATTTAATAGATCTTTCAGAAAGGTGACTGCTTTCAAAGGCTACAGCAATATTTATCTTTCATGGACTGTAAGAATGGCATTTCCCTTGAGAGGAGCTATATCGATTATTTATTAGTGTTTTATCCCAGTGGTACTTAGGTAGTAGGAGACTACAAAGGGCAAATCAGGGTTTAGATACCCATTTGGAATGTTTGAAAGGCAGCAGCAACCTGCTCATAAATTCTTCTTGCTGATACAACAGCTGCATTAAATGGCACTGAGACATCTAGATTGTATAATAGTTCCATCAAAGAGGTCTTTTGGCACCACATAGATAAGACCATCTATAACAAATATTCTCTGCATGGCTTCAATGGAAACTACAGGGAGTCATTCCACACCACTCAGATGCATGATTGTGTTGAGTTCTCATAACCACTTTATGAGAGAACTGGTATTATCCCCCTCTATTTTAGACATGTGACTATTGCTGAACACATCCTCTACCTTTGCACAAGCTAGTTCATATTCTGGAAGTGACTTAATCCACTTTGTCTACCAAACTATATTTCAGTGTTGAAAAACAGTTTAAGTGTTCCTTACTCTGACACTTTCCCTTATGATACTGACATTCTTCTCACACTATAGAGGGCCAACCTTATGCCTGGTCTTGTACTAAGCATTTGGGATAGGATAGAAAAGTGGAGCAGACAAACAAGAGTCCTTCCCTTATTGAGATTTTTTTTTTTTAAGTGAGGAGAGAAAATAAACCAAACAAAGAATACAAGAATTTAAGATTATGATGTAGAGACTGTGGACTCTGAGAAACAAACTGAGAGTTTTGGAGGGGAGCGGGGTGGTGAGTTGGGTGAACTGGTGGTGGATATTGAGGAGGGCACATATTGCATGGAGCACTGGGTGTGTTGCATGAACAATGAATCTTGGAACACTGAAAAAATAAAATAAAAATTAAAAAAAAAGATTATTATATGTGCCATGAAGAAAAGAAGACAGGGTGATATGATAGAGAATGAGGATGGAGGGTGGGGATTGGGTGGTCAGGGAAGACTTCCTTGCTTCCATCTCTTCATCTTTCACTTATATTGTTACATTCACTGTACTGTGCTGGATCTGTTGATTTCCCTGTCTTTCTCCCCAAGAGTGTAGACTTCTTGGCCAAATGGGTGCTTCCCATTGGGAAGCTTCCCATATGCTGGTATAGAGGAAGCACTTGAAAGTATTTGTTGAACTGACTTGAGGAAATTCAGTCCTTGAATAATAAAGTGACTTGCCTCAAGTTATACCAGTAGAAATGTATAGATTAGGATTTGAACCTTCCATGTGGTTCCAGTCCATTGGCTTCCTTGCTGTTCCTTGAGCAGGTCATGCATGTTCCCATCTCAGGATCTTGCTCTGCCTGTTTTCTTTGCCTACACTATTCTTTCCCCAGTGTTCTTTCCCCACATATCTCCTTGATGAACCCTCTTTCCTCCTTCATGTCCCCACTCAAGTATCACCTTCTCAGTGAGGACCCTGTCCTCCCTATTTAAATTTCCAACCTGGCCCCTCAGTATTCCTGATCTCTCTTAACCAGTCTGGCATTTTTCCCCTATGGCACTTATCATCTACCATATTAGGTGGCTGCCTTATTCATTATATTTGTTGTTTATTCTCTTTCTCTAGCTAAAAGATAACTTCTAAAAGGGTAAAAGGGCAAGATATTGTTCTATTTTGTTCACTATCGTATCTTTTTTTCCACTTTTAAAATTCATTAATTCAAGAAATATACATTGGGGAAACAATGTAGTGCTTTGGGGGAAGGTTTGGAATAGTGATTTTTCAGTGTTGAAAAACAGTTTAAGTGTTCCTTACTCCGACACTTTCCCTTATGATACTGACATTCTTCTCACACTATAGAGGGCCAACCTTACCAAGAGTGAATGCTATTGTATCTTAAGGTCCTAGAAACAACAGCTATCCAATAACTATTTGTTGAGAGAATTTGAGTAAAATTCGTTTTATCAGATATTGCTCCTACATTATTGAAAATATCTGTCATAACTCATTATGGCTGGATCCTTTGATGCTCTCTTGCCTGTGCCAAGTATAGCATAGTGCTGGGGCTTGGGTGAATAGCAAGAAGCATGACACATTCTTAGGCTAAAACACTGTCTCATTTACCTTTGCTGGATATCTCTCCACTTGATCAATAGGATGAGTCATATGTCTGACCAACTTCAGTCTCCTTGCTCCTGTTACTTTGCTAGGCACAGAGAAGATGTGTTCAGGAAGTGTTTGGTGAACGGTCTTACATACAACCGGCAATTGCGTATTTGTTGGGTTCTCTTCTAATATCTTCCAGAGTTTTTCCTCTAAAACAATAGCAGTACATGATTCTCCAACTGGCTCATGAATTTGATCTGGTCTATTTTCCATGAGACATGGGGAAATAATGGTAGTGAGGGGCTCTTTTTAAAATGACCCTTTCTCTGCCTGTTAATTTTGCTTTTCCATTTATCCATGGAAGTCCTGCATCTGAGAGCAAAGCAGCTACCAATATGACTCTTGCACATGGCAAGCAAAGCCATCTTCCACAACCAAATTGTATCTAAATAAATAGACTCTGACTTCTTAACACTTTGCTTACAATACTTCATTTATTCTGTAGGATGTTGTCAGAGGTCATCCAAATTTTATTTAAATACTACTGCAGAATAAACATTACTTCAAAATGAAATTTTGAAATATTAAGCATATTCAAATGTGAGCTTTTGGTGGGTATGCTCTGTAATCTTCATTTATTTTTCAGAATTTCTCCTAGAACAAAGGGATTTGTGAACATGGCCATTGAATTCAAATTAGATAGAACACAATCTCATTGCTATGGAAATTTAGAATCTGAAGCCCTGCCTGTTTACTGTCATTGCGTAGCCAAGTTCCACCCCTTCTGACTAGCCACTTTCACACGGCTACCTCATGGCATCCTAGTTTACTATTTCATGTAATTTCACAGAAGTCTGGTTTTCTCTCACAAGCCACATAACACAGAAGACTCCATGGCTACACAGCCATGCTATCTCTCATTCACTTAGGTATATAACTATATAAAAGGCCCTCAGACATACAGCCATGTTACAGTCTGATATACATGCAAGTACGCACACACTCTCCCACTCGAATATACACATAAACACATATTACAGTCCAGTCCAGTTGTCCCTACAGACACTCAAACAAATACACAAACTTACTAGTGCTTGAATATTTCCTCTCTCCCTTATAAGATTCTTACCTATGATAGAAGGTGTAAGCCCTTCTTCAGGTCAGTGCTGTAGGACATGATGGACATAAAAGAAGTAAGTGAAGCATCTTTTTTTTTTTAAGATTTTATTTATTTATTTGACAGAAGGAGAGAGATCACACGTAGGCAGGGAGGCAGGCAGAGAGAGAGGGGGAAGCAGGCTCCCTGCCGAGCAGAGAGCCCGATGCGGGGCTCGATCCCAGGACCCTGAGATCATGATCTGAGCTGAAGGCAGAGGCTTTAACCCACTGAGCCACCCAGATGCACTGTAAATGAAGCATCTTTTAGTAACACTAAAAAAAAGTGAGAATTGTATATTTAATAGATTAATATCTATAACATAGCAATTACATGCAAATGTTCAGAACCTGAACAGTTAAGTAGGCATTTACTTTATTTACTAAATATATCTATTAGGTAATGGTAGTTGGTTTTTAAATAAAAATTGAGTTTCTCTGAGATAGTGATCAAAGGTTCCTTCAGCAGCAAGTGGCTTTAAGCCATAGACCTCATTTATGTAGGTGTAAGAAATCATGATAAGACTGAATTATTCTCAGAGCTACACAAAGAAACTGAAGTTCTGTGGAGAATCTCTCTTGAGTATTTCAGTACAGTACTGATCAACACTTGAATGCAAAATTACCTGAGGCCAGGGAAAGAACTATCTCATAGCATCAGAGATAACAGTTCCTGAAGCTCACACAGGGCTGGTAATAGTGCCTATTCCAAATTCTAGATACGAAAAACTCAAGATTGACAGAGCATTCAGTAAAGTACTCAGAAGAGCCTTGCCTGAGTAATGGGGAATAATTAGCCATAGAGGAAACATTGGTCTTGTCCTGCCTAACAGATCTTAAAAAGCAAGACCTGATAAGATCAAAGTAACTCCAACTTAATTGCATCTGAAAACAGGCTCAAAAATATTTATAGGAAAACAAAAAAAAGTCTGAAAGAATAAAATACTTGGAAAGAATTTTAACCAAGGAAGTGAAAGACCTGTACACTGAAAACCATAAGACACTGATGAAAGAAATTGAAGATGACAAATAAATAGAAATATATTCCATGCTCATGGGTTGGAAGAATTAATACTGTTAAAATGTATAGACTACCTGAAACAATCTATAGATTCAATGCAACACCTATCAAAATTCCAATGGCATACTTCACAGAGCCAGAACAAATAATTTTAAAATTTGTATGGAACCACAGATGATCTCAGATAGCCAAAGAAATCTTAAAAAAGAAGAATAAGGTTGGAGGTATCATACTGCCTGATTTCAAACTAATACTACAAAGCTATAGTAATCAGAGAAGTATGGCATTGGTGCAAAAAACAGAACAATGAAACAGATTTGGGAGCCCAGAAATAAACCCAGACATATGTGAACAATTGATCTGTGACAAAGGAGCCAAGAACATACAATGTAAAAGGGACAGTTTCTTCAATAAGTGGTACTGCTAGAACTGGAGCAAATGCAAAAGAATGAAATCAGACCCCTATCTTATACAATGCACAAAAGATTAACTCAAAATGGACAAAAGACTTGAATGTTAGACCAGATATTATAAAATTTTTAGATGAAAACATTAGCAGTAGACCCTTGACTTCTGAGCCTGTCAGACAAGTTTAAGCTTGAATTAGTGGACTAGGTAGGGATTTCCAAGACACTTTGTAGTCCCCAAGCACTCATATATCATAAAGGAGACTACTGACCCAGGACCTAGAGAACCAAGAATTACATAGGACCGAGAAACTGATAAGAAACTGATTGTGGTTATCTGGAATATGGGTAGCATAAGTTTTATGTTATTTTATATTAGAAAGGCCTTTATCTTTACTTAGGTCTTTCTAACCACAATTGAGTGGATTATGTTTCTGTAAACTAAAATGATTCTTACTGACCTCTCAGAGCTCAGAACAAATACATTTACTGACTCTCCTTTCTTTTCATGGCAATATAATTATTGACATTGGTTTATAAGAATATGTCCTCCTGTTCCTCAAAAAGTTGAAAATAGAGTTACATCACAACCCAGCAATTGCACTACTAGGTATTTATCACAGAGATACAAATGTGGTGATCCAAGGGGCATGTGCACCCAAATATTTATAGTAGCAATTTCCACAATAGCCAAACTATGGAAAGAGCCCAGATGCCCATCAACAGATGAATGGATAAAGAAGATGTGGTCCATATACACAATGGGATACTATGCAGCCACCAAAAAACCGAAATCTTGACATTTGCAACGATGTGGATGGAACTAGAGTGTATTATGCTAAACGAAATAAGTCAATTAGAGAAAGACAATTATCATATGCTTTCACCCATATGTGGAATTTGAGAAACAAAACAGAGGGGAATGGAGGAAAAATAGGGGAAAAGAGGAAGAGAGGAAAAAATAAAACAAGATGAAACCAGAGAGGGAGGCAAACCATAAGAGACTCTTAACTCTAGGAAACAAAGGGAGGGTTGCTGAAGGGGAGGGGCATGGGGACCTGGGGTAACTGGGTGATGGACATTAAGGAGGGCATGTGATGTGATGACCACCAATGAATCACTGACCTCTACCTCTGAAACCAGTAATATATGTTAATTAATAGAATTTAAATAAAGAAAAAGAGTATGTCCTCATTTTTACCAGGTTATAATTGACCAACTCAATTGTGCAACCAAGGCCCTACCTGGAGTAATGTATTTGAGAATGATTCTCTTTTAATCAGATGTGGCAAGCCCACTGTTAAGAAACATATTTGGAGTTAAAGCCTACAAACCCCTCCAGCAAATTGGCCTTGTATCTTATTAGAGGGTCCTAACTTCACAGGTGCTTAGGAAGTTACTTCTTGACAGATCAAGGATATTATCAAAATGGAGGGTGGGTGGGGGCTCAAGAAGACAGGATTTCACCTAAATTTGTAGATATTGTATGTGAAATCTGGTATAGAGTATACTTTGGGTTTGGTGTCATAGCCTTGGCAAGGAGAAAAACCATAAAAGCTTTTATATGAGTAAAAACTCAATATTTCTTATGTAAACTTTTAGATAGAAGTTAATTTGGGGCCCATAGTACCTACTCAGTATGCTATGGTTCTACATGGGCAGAGCAAACTCAAGAAGACCTATGTAATTAAAACATTTATGTTGCATGTTTTATTTCTATAGAAATAAACATTTCAAACCTACTGAGGTAAACCTTGTTAAAGATAATCTTTGGGGATTATTTGTAACAAGAGTGAGTATTTTTTTTTAAAGATTTTATTTATTTATTTGACAGAGATCATAAGTAGAGAGGCAGGCAGAGAGTGGGGGAAGCAGGCTGCCTGCTGAGCAGAGAGCCCGATGTGGGGCTCGATCCCAGGACCCTGAGATCATGACCCGAGCTGAAGGCAGAGGCTTTAACCCACTGAGCCACCCAGGTGCCCCACAAGAGTGAGTATTGACAGAAAAAAAATTTGAAACTTGGAAATAAGACATTCTTTTAATATTGGACAGGAGCAAAGGCCACTCAAGGCTTTCATAGGGGGATAAATTTAGCTTATCTCAGTGCTTACTCTTTTTCTTGCTACTCATTAATATTTAGTTAATTAAGTAGTAAGTGCTGATAGGATCTAGAAGTAGTTTTAAAGTAATCTTTTTACTGCACCATACTACTTCCCAATTATTTTTCACAAATCCATCAATAATTAATTAATCATTTGGTCATCTTCATGTGAGCTCATCCGTGGGGCTCGTCTTGACCATAATTTCCATGTAACCCATTTTTTAGTAATATTTATTGTTCACTTTTTTTAAAAAATGAATGAATGAATGATTTTTTTTCAAAGTTTTTATTTAAATTCAAGTTAGCTAACATACAGCGCAGTATTGGTTTCAGGAGTAGAATTCAGTGATTCATCACTTATATATAACACCCAGTGCTCATTACATCACATGCCATCCTTAATGCCCATCACCCATTTAACCCATCCCCCCATGCACCTCCCCTCCAGCAACCCTCAATTTGTTCACTATAAAGAGTCTCTTATGCTTTGCCTCCTTCTCTGTTTCTTATCTTATATTTTTCCTTCCCTTCCCCTACATTCATCTGTTTTGTTTCTTAAATTCCACATATGAGTGAAATCATATGGTATTTGTCTCTCACTGATTTATTTTGCTTAGCATACTACACTCTAGTTCCTTCCATCCACATCATCACAAATCACAAGATTTCATTCTTTTAGATGACTGAGTAATATTCCTCTGTGTGTGTGTTTGTGTGTGTGTGTGTGTGTGTGTGTGTACACATGCCACATCTTGATCCATTCATCAGTTGATGGGCATTTGGACTCCTTCCATAATTACTAATTGTTCACTTTTAATTTAAGGTTCTAGACTTGTTAATTTGGTGACTTTTGTTTGGTACAAATGCAAAACATTTTTTTCAATGGAATAGATAACCTCAAATATTTATAACCCTTTGGACATTAACCTAAGCTTTTTTGGATTAAATTTCCTTTAAGTACTTGATAAAGAATAGTGTTAAAAATTACTTGTATCTATAAGCTGTGATACTTCTTGACAGATACATTAATTTCTTCTGTACTTTAAAAGTTATCTCTAGATTACTTTGGAAAGAATATTTTGATGAATGTGTATATAAATTACTGAGAAAGCAACCGAAAAGGGAATGGGAGGAGGAGATGGTACTGATTGTTTAAAAAGTCATATTATAGGGGTGCCTGGTCAGCTCAGACTTTGCTCTCTCTCTCTCAAATAAATAAATCTTTAAAAAAATTTTAAAGTCTGGTATTACAATTTAGAATCTCCATTATTTGTTTCTATCTTTATTGAGATATAACTGACCTATAATATTGTATAATTTTAAGGTATACAGTGTGATGATTTGATAAACTTATATATTGTAAAGTGATTACCATAGTAGGGTTAATTAGCACCTCCATTACCTTACATAATTAGCATTTTCTTTATGATGAGAACATTTAAGATATACTCTCTTAGCAACTTTCAAGTATATTGTACAGTACTGTTAACTATAGTCATCATGCTATAACCCATTAGATCTTCAGAACTTACTCATTTTATTACTGGAAGTTTGTATCCTTTGATCATCCATGGGTGATTTCCCCCTTCCCTAGCCCCTGATAACCACCATTTACTATTTCTATGGTGTTCCCAGCATCTCCTGGGCAGGCTTTCTTAATGGAGTCTCTGATACTGTTAGGATCCACAGCCCTTTAATGCTCTCTCGGAGTCCTATTTGCTACTGTCCCAGCCTCTTCCCAGCCCCAGTCATGCAGCTCAGGAGTCAGTATTCAAGGGTTTCCCTTGGGTTTAAAGTGTGTTCTAAACAGAAAGCAAATACCCAGAGGATCTTGCTTTACCTGAGGGTGTTTCTTATTTCTCTGTGAAAGTCACCATAGCTCCCCACTGTCCAAGCCAAGAATTCCAATGTGGTAGGAGGAAAAAGAAAGATGAGATAGAAAAGTATTGAGTTGTATATATGAGTAAAAGTGTCTTGTTCTGCCTTCTGCTTCCAGTAGTCAGTGAGAAGTAGTTGGATATTCTTTGCTTCTTCTACCTTTTAATTGCATGTATTCTTCCCAGCCCATACTGCTTCTGGGTTGTTAACCTGATTGGTGAACTCAGAGCTTTTTACTGATAATGTTGAATTAGTTCAAATAAGTAAAAATAATGTGGAATAGGAACATTTAGAATTATTGGGGAAAACTTTATTTCTTCTGAAAACTTTAGGGGTCATAAAGAGCATTGAGAAGAATTGAAGGAGAAAGACAAATATGCAAGTATATGAACATCCAATGTCTACTTGTAAGAAATATACAAAGCAACATATATAGAAATAGAATTTTCTAAGAGGAAATATATTTACATTGGCTAAAACACATAAACTAGGTGCTGGAAGGAATGGAATATATTTAAAAAAAATAACCCTCTCTGCATACCCCAACTTTTGTATCAACATGGACAGGACTGAAAGAGATTATGTGGAGTGAAATAAGTCAAGCGGAGACCAATTATCTTACGGTCTCACTTACATGTGGAGCATAAGGAAAAACATGGAGGACATTGTGAGAAGGAAAAGAAGGGTGAATGGGGGAAATTGGAGGGGGAGACGAACCATGAGAGACTGAGGACTCTGAGCAACCAACTGAGGGTTTCGGAGAGGAGTGGGTCGGGGGTGGACGAGCCTGGTGGTGGGTATTGGGGAAGGCACGGATTGCATGGAGCACTGGGTGTGGTACATGAACAATGAACCTTGGAACACTGAAAAAATCAAATACAATTAAAAAAAAAACAACAAACCTCTCTGTGGGTAGTCATCAGGAAACTCAGATGTAAACTTAAGATCTACAACAATAGGAAAATATGCATCATGTAGTTACCCTGGTTTTAGTATAAGTAAGAATATGAGTTCATTAAATAAAATAAACATTTTTCTTTCCACAAGCTCTAGGAGGAATTGGTTAAGAAGGGCTGTAAGAGGAGTGTTAGTAGTGACATCCTTGATGGTGTTCCCTTGTGCAGTACATATGATACTTAGGAAACCCAAGGGCAAACACATTTTGTTGTATAATTGTGACTCTTTTTTTTTACTTTCAATTTGAATTTTTTTTAAATTTTATTTTTTTTCAGTGTTACAAGATTTATTGTTTTGCACCACACCCAGTGCTCCATGCAATACGTGCCCTCCCCAATACCCACCACCAGGCTCGCTAATTGTGAGTCTTTAAGGTGCCAGAGGGATATAACCTAGGTGTGGCTAAATATGCTAGCAAAAAATGTACCTTTCTCAAGAATTATGTGCTTCTAAGGGTTTATATCATTTTTGTAGTATACCAGTTAATGAGCAAGTAACCATTTAATCAATCAATAACTATGTTAAGCAATGCCGAGAGTAGAATATCACCAGCTGCTATAATGAATATATACCCAAGTGTATAATGGCGTCATCAAAATATAGATTTATTTCTTGATCATTTGAAGGTACAAGATGGATGCTTTTGATTGCAGAGGTTGGTTCTTCTACAAATAATTATGCACTAGCCAAGGCTGACAAAGACCTCACCATTGTCACATTTGGCCTCTTCGTTCTCCATGGTAATCTCCATCCAAGTCAGCTGGAAAGGGAAAAGAACATTAATGCACTTGAGAAATTCTAATGCATCAGGGATTAATATGACATACATCATTTCCTGTCACATTTTGTTGGCTAGATCTCATTCATTTAACCACAGATGATGCAAGTGAGGCTAGGAATTGCAGTATATGAATTGCTAGCTGTCTCTGCCCTGTTTGCCATTCTGGCTAAAATATTCCTTTGTGTCCTCACACAAGGCACACATTTGAGACTTTTTAAGTGAGACACCCCGAAATCTCAGGTAGTCATTAAATCTAGTTCAATCAGATCTTGATATTGTTCCTTATGTTTTGACTCCCCGTGACCTAAAAAGACAAGCTAAGTTATCAGTACCTCCACCTCACTGTACCCAATATAGAATAGTGGAGTAGGGAAGGGTGAAAACAATAAGAAATCTCATTAAGAAAAAGAAAATTGGGAAATGCATAACAATCACCGATCCAGAGCGATGAGGGAATTTTGCAGGGCAGATATTGTGAGATTCCCTGCTATGGCACTGAAGAAATTTCTGTGATGAGCCCCTAATCCTGCTTTCTTAAAGGAATTCCTCTTTTCTATTACTCTCAATGACCCCTGGCTACACATTCTGGGATGTTCTTTATTGTTCATTCTTCTTCATTTCCACATCTGAAGTGGGTGAGAAAGAAATAAACAGCCTCGACAGCTGACAGCTGGTAGCAGGCCCAGCAACTATATTTAGGCTATGGTGTTTACTGCTAAATAGCTAGGCCATGGTGTTCCCTGCTGAAATAAACAATTCCATACAATATCAACATTATTTGAAAGAGATCACTGTGTGACCTTGATGAAATAAGAAGAAAAAACAAGACCATTCAGTAATCATGACTAAACACAAAAAGCAAGAACACCATGTAACCACAAAAAATAACTGAACACCTCTCATTCTTGGTAATATCACTAGTTGACCAATGGTGACTCTAGCCCCATATCATTCCTAGATAAAACTTATAATACTAAATTGCAGAATGGTCTGTTTCCTGATAGCATTCAATCCAGGAAAGACTCCCCATTTCTTTAAATCCTCCCTACAATTATGCAGCATAAGCCCAAACATTCCCATCTGCTAAGGGCTGAATTGTGTGTACTCCCCTCCCCAAAATTCATATGTTGCAATACTAACCCTTAGAACCTCAGAATGTGACTGTATTTGGTGATCCTATATTTAAAGAGGTGGTAAAGTTAAAATGAGATCATCAGGGGTGCCTGGCTCAGTGGGTTAAAGCCTCTGCCTTTGGCTCAGGTCATGATCTCAGGGTCCTGGGATCTAGCCCCGCATCGGGCTCTCTGCTCAGCGGGGAGCCTGCTTCCCCCTCTCTGTCTGCCTGCCTCTCTACCTACTTGTGATCTCTCTCTCTGTCAAATAAATAAGTACAATCTTTAAAAAAATAAGTAAATATAATAAAATAAAATGAGATCTTTAGAGTGGGCCCTAATCTGATCTGACTGGTATCCTTATAAAAAGAGGAGATTAGGACTTGACAGACACCAGAGTGAGTATGCGCAGAGAAAAGTCCATGTGAGGACACAGGGAGAAGACAGCGCTCTGCAAGTCCAGAAGAGAAGCCTCAGAGAAAGCAGAACCTGCTGACTTCTCAATTTCAAACTTCTAGTCTTTGGAACTGTGAAAAATAAATTTCTGTTAAGCCACCCACTCTGTGATATTTGTTATGGTAGCCCTAGCAAACTCATGTGCCATCCTAACTGCCTCTTACTGAGGCACCCCCTATGATTTCTTATGGTGTGTAGTCTTTCTTGACTCAGCAAGGTAAAAAATCCCAATTTTGACTACAGGAGTTTCCCTGGTAGTCTTTGGTACTGGACTTTACTGTCAATGTGGAGGTGACATTCTCTCTTTGGGAAATGTACAAGTTTTGCAGCATGCTTCTTGTTGGTGCTAATTTGGGACTCAATTTTTTTTTATAGATTTTATGTATTCCATTGGAAATTATTACTGAAAAAAAATGGTAGGTTTCTATTTGCTCACAGGAAATTTAGTGTGCCAGTAATTGTCCAAAGTTACTTCTCAGACATCGTTAAGTCTCCTCTGTTTCCTAGTTTTCTTACCCGATGCCTCCCTCTCTTAGCTTCAACCTGCTACCTTGAGACCATCTGAGATTATGGGTTTGTGAGTAGGCAACACCCTTAAACTGAGTCTCTTTGTTTAACTGCAAACTTTCAATGGATATATTTTTGGTTAAAGTCTTTGTCAGCCTTATTTTATACATTTTGGGTTCCAAAAGCAGTCAGCTTTTCTAATCCCATGGAAATTTCAAATTTCTGGACCCTATTTTTATTTTTCATTTCCACTTGCAAACCTGAGTATTCTTCCCTGATCTCATATTTTTCTTGTAATACTTCATTAAACTTATTGAGTTATCACCTTGCTAAATGTAAGAAGCAACCATCAACACATACTTATATGCCAGCTTCTTTTTTTTTTTTTTAAGATTTTACTTACTTATTTGACAGGCAGAGAGAGATCACAAGTAGGCAGAGGCATATATGCCAGCTTCTTAAAAACATTTTCTCTCAAAGCTGCAGTTCAATAGGAAGATGGGCTGCCTTTCAAGTTATTAAAAGCAATGGTTTTACCAAATGTTTTATTATGAAATTACACAGCTCTCTGCATTTTTAGCTTCCCATATCTATGTCCTTACAGCCTGTTGCCTCCTTCCTGCCATTGTGTGGTTCCTTTTTACCTATGAATGTAACTCTAGAATCTCAACAGTTTAAAACTGATCTCAACAACTCTTAACCTGACCACTTCCTTCTCAAGTGTTACCCATCTTAGTAAATGGCCCTACCATATGCCAAGTTGCCCAAACCAGAAACCTCTTTCTCTTATTGCTAAACCATTCACAAAGCTCTAAACAACTCTCGAATCTGCCTCTCCTCTTCAGCTGCACTCTCATTTCTCCTATTTAGATTCTCCTAATCTCTAACTCAGATCATGCACTAGATTTCTTTCTAACTGACTCAGTTCTAACTCAATTCTTACATCATTTCACCTTTCCAATTCTTTCTACACAGAGTTTCAGCCCTGCCCTCCATATGTCACTTCTCTCTACAAGCTCTTCAGTGGCTTTCTATCACCCTTGCAGTACAACCCAGACTTCTTACTGTGGCCCCCGAGGCCCTTGGTCATTGGCCCCTGCCTAACACTCTGACTTTACCTCCTGCTCTTAGCATGCCCTTTACTCAAGCCACAGTGGGCTCTCAGTTTCTTGAAATGCAGGCCATGCTCACAGTTATCTGTGAACCTTAGCACATGCTGACTTTTCCTCCTAAAATACCCTTTATTGTACTTCTTTTCCTTTTCTTGATTACCAGTCATTCTGGGGTAAGGGGCATGATTTAAAACACTCTTTCTCTCAACCTAGTGTCCCAATAGAAAATTCTGAGTTAGATGTTCCTCCTATGCGCTCCTATATTATTTGAATTCTACCATTTTAGTGTATATTAATCTAAAAATATTTATACAGTTATAATGATGATAACAAGAGAACCTGTAATAACTAGCTTTTATTGACTATTTACACTATATTTGGCATTGTGCTACATACTGAGAATGTAACAGTAAGGAAAATAGATATGGTCTTTGCCCTTATGGAGATGAAGGGTGATACAAACAAGTGAATATAAAAAGAAAAATGTATTGTGTTGAAAAATATATATATTGGTTGAATCACATGAAAATAGCTGATTTTTTACTTAAAAATGGCAATTTTACATAATTGGCCTCACAATTTTAAAGTTTACTTAGTGATAAAAGAACACATAAAAAGGGAAAGCTTAGAAAGGTTGGAGTGACTCCTTCAGAGGTAGTGATCAAGAAAAATCTCCTAAGGAAGAAGTTTTTGAGCTGAGAATAATGATGTGGACCCAGCCATGTTAAGGTTGAAGGATAAATTTTTCTAGATGCAGGAAATGCTCATTGCACTGAATTATAATAAGCTATTTTAATTGTTTTTTTACACTAAATAGTGAGCAGCACAATGACAGTCTTACTCACCTTTGTGAAATAGGAGATATGCAATTAAAAAGTTTGCTTAATGAATTAAGGAGTGCACAGATGGCTAAATGGAACTTGACGCCTAGTGTACCTCACATATTATCTCCCATCCCATTTTTTCTCAATTCTTATTATCTAGTAGTTCTGAGATTCTTGTTTTTTTCCTGTAATCAAAGCATTCATTCTGACCTGCCTGCTTTTTCTCATTGCAAGTTCTTCTGAATGGAAAGCTCTTATGTAGGAATTGGAGAGGGAGAGGGATGGCTAATGCAAATAATTTAGAAATGACAACTTTATTATCTTGAACACAGAAAGAAAAATTTATTTACCTATAAAATTTAATTGTATTAGACATTACACTTTATCCTATGGGGAATCTGGAGAAAAGCGATGACGGAGAAAAGTGACCATGAGTGAATACTTTATAATGATAGAAAAATCCCATCTGAGGAAATCCTCTGATTCTGGATCAATACCACAAGCAAGACACATTTTGTTTCTCTGCTAGTAAAATCTGTCTGCTCTATCTACCTATCTATCTTCTATCTATCTATCTATCTATCTATCTATCTATCTATCTATCTATCATCTATCTATCATCATTTATTTATCAATCTATCTCATTGTGCAGTATCCGGAGATTGTTATCATTGTCTACAACTCATCTGAGGCCTGCAAAGCTGGTATTGGTAAGTGAATATAGCAGGTAGAAGGCAGCAGAGGGCAGCAGGAAAGAAGCAGGCTGATTGTGTCTGCTTATCAGTAGCAGCATAGCCCTGCAGGGTGGTTTTACAGAGGAGCCAAGACCAGCCAGCATGAAGGGTCAGACTAAAGTGATATTGAGGCTGTTTGTGTGCCCAACCCAAAACCATGAGAACCCAAGGCAAAGTCAGAATTCATACCAAGGCAGGTTATGATTTATCAAGTAGTAGCCAAGCCCCAGGAGGATATATAGAAGACAGTTTACTTGGATAACCATTCATGCTACATCTTGCAGCAGACAGAATCTTTGAAGGCCCTGGCCTGGTTCCTGGGTCTTGCCCTTCTCTTTCTTAGATGACAAGACCCTAACCTAACCCTGAGCTAATGCCAGGTTGGACTACACCCTCAAGAAACTTAGTGTTTAAACAGTCCCATTCTGTTACTAAAGTCCTGGTAAGGACAGATGCTGCTGTCATATTTTCCTGGTGTTTTGTGGATTGTTTGTGAATATATCACCTATCAAGACTGACATGATTTTCACTGGATCCTATCAGGCATTTAAAAAGTATTTTTAAATATTAAGTTCTGGGGTTCTAATGTACAACATGGTGACTGTAGTTAATTATACTGTGTTATATACTTGAAATTTGTACGAGAGTAGACTTTAAGTATTCTCATCACACACACACAAACATACACACAAAGGTAATGTGAAGTCAAGAATGTGTTAATGAACTTGACTGTGGGAATCCTTTGACAGTATATATGTATTTCAAAGAAAGCATCACCTTGTATACTTTAAATATATACTGTTTTGTCAGTTTTACCTGAATAAAATAACTTTTGTTTTTATTTTGTTTGTAAACTGCCTGTAATTGCCCTCCCTTCTGTATACCTAAGTGCTTCTTTTCTAGATGATGATAATGATGACCACTCTTATTTTTGAGGAGTTACTATGTGCTAGACACTATGTAAGAACTTTATGTACTTGATATTATTTAATCCTTGAGAGGCATGCTAGCATGAGTTAAGTATATAAGATCTACAATCAAATAGCATAGGTCAGCATCCTAGGTCCATCACTTACAAACTGTGTGAACTCTGGACTTCAGTGTCCAAGCACTGTAGATGGCACTGGAATTCCCAAGAAGCATAAGACCTGATCATTGACTTCATGGAGCTCACGGACCAGGAGAAGTGTTTGGTCTAGTCCAGGGACTGGCAAACTATGGGCCATTCACCAAATCTAGCCCACTGCCCGTTTTTATGAATGAAGTTTTCTTGGCACACAGTCATGCCCATTTGTTGACATACCATCTATGCTTACTTTCATGCTCCAATGGCAATGTTGAGTCATTGTCACAGACAAGCATATGGTCTGCAGAGCCTAAAATATTTTTTATCTGGCCCTTTACAGAAGAAGTTTGCCAAACCCTGGTCTGGTACAATGGTTTTAGGTCATCATTAAAAATCCAGCACACGCTGGTAAAGAGCACAGGCTTTGGTGTCAGACAGCTCTGAGTTTAAACATAGCTTAGCAAGTTACTCAAAGTGTGTGATCTTGAACCAGTTACCCTCCATACTTTAATTTCCTCATCTGCAAAATGAAAACAATATTAATAACTACCTCCTTTAGACAATGTGACAGTGTAAGGGTGAGATAAGGTAGTGTAGGTGAAGAGTTTACCACAATGTCTGGTACATAGTAAGTGTTTATTTATATTATCTGCTATCATTGTTCGCTCCTTATTGGAGCTTTGTGGCCTTATTTGTGGCTTTGCTGGAGCAGGACACTGTGGGTGGAGAGTGATAGAGGATAAAGATGGAAAAGAAATAGCTGGTGCAATCCTCAGTGTGGGGCAGGGAATAGAAACCACCTACAGGTTGCAGAGTTTCCATGTAAACAAATGGATAGCAGGGAGGCAATGAAGACTGATAAATGGGGGCAAGAGGGCTCAATCGCATGATAAAAATTGCTGTTTGTGGAAGGTCTTATGTGTCTTCTTTGTGTTCTCTTTTTCTTTCCTGTAGCACTTACCACTCATTAGCATAACACAGTATAATTTATCATTTGTTATGCATTTTTATTGTCTATCTGCAAATGCTAGAATATCAGGTTTATGGAGGTCAGAGCTCTTTGTTTTGATTACTAATGAATCCCAAGCACACATGACCCTGCATGAATCCTACAAGGCAGTCAGTAACTGTTGGATGCATTTGGCCAGCAATGTATAGGAGGGGCAAGATACAGAAATGCCACTTAGGATATCAGTGCCATTAAGTGTAAGGGCATGGGTGCAGTTTAGGGTACTGGCAATGATCATGGAACGATAAGTGTAACAATGTTGTTTTGTTTTGTTTCAAAACATTTTTCAGAACTTAGTAACTAATGAAGAGTCAAGGAAAACTTTGTCAAAGGAAAATGTTTTTCTTCCAAAAAGATTATACACCCAGGAAGCATTGGGTTGGACCCCCAGACCAGTTAACAACTCCTACTATTGTTGAGAGAATGAAAGACTCAGTGCGTTGTCCTGCTAACATGTAGTTCTAGCTTTTTATCTTTATCTGAATTGCTGTGGTTTATGTTACAACCTGGACAATTTTATGACTTCAGTATAATTTTGTCTGTGTGTTGCAGTCTTGATGCCTTGCTTAATTTTGATATGATTCCCATTCCTTTTTCTGTAAAGACTTCAACATTCATAAAAATACATTAAATTGCTAATGTGTAAAGCTGCTAAAGATGGCATTTAATTGCCTAAAATTTGCTGATGAAAATGCACTTTCTGAAGGGCTTTCTCCTTTAGGATCTTAGGGTGAGTGAAAGTGCTGTCTAGAATGGTCTATTTCTGCATCCATAATTGCCTTGTGCCTTCCATAGCTTCAGTTTTCAATGGTAGATCAACAAGCCTGGCTGCTTCTCGTTATAGATATGAATCAGCTTCCCTCTTTAGCTCACATTTAGTGACCCCCTTTTATCTTCTTATTCCCCTGAGGAGAGCAGTTCCATTCAATTCGGCACACCACAGGTTCCTGAATGGATGCACTTTTGTCATTTTGAAAATGCCATTGTCTTTTGAAGCCACTCTCTGTTTTCTTTACCTTGCTACAGGACAGGGGACAAAAATGATTATGGTACAAAATGTAATACATTGTTTCTAAAACTGAAATTGAGAACCAAGGGGAAATCAGGAAAGAATAAGACAACAAAGTAGAATGGTTAGAAGTCCTCCAATAATGGAATGGAAGATAATCTTTGTTGAGGCTTTTCAGACAGACATTCAACCAGTACCATAATGGCACTTACTAAACATGCATTTATTTTGATTTGGTTGAGGAAGGAGCTTCTTGAAGATTGCTTCCCTGGCTTGGTGACTTCCAGGCCCTCCAACCTAGCGTTACTTTAGAGGAGTGATACGGAAGGGTGGCCAAGTGTTCAGGCTCTGGTATCAGATAGTCCTGTATCAAATCCCAGCTCTGCCATTGGTATTGTGATCCTGAAAATGTCTTATACCTTCCCAAGCCTCAATTTTTATATCTGTACATCAAAGACCACACAAACTTCTCAAAGTTGTTTTGAAGATTAGAATGGATAATCCATGTAAATGACTTTACAACTCATAAATCTGTACATCGTTGTTGTTGTTGTTGTTGTTGTTGTTGTTGTTGTTGTTATACAGCTTTTCTGCTTCTGCCACAACTGGAAAGCTATTTTTTTCCCTCTACGTATTGGTGGGTTTTAAGAAAGGCCCCTATCTCTGGCCATATAGTTTCCTATGCTCAGTGGACTTCTCACCCTCTATACCACTGAAAACCTATTTTTTTTTAATTTTTTAAAAGATTTGTTTATTTATTTATTTGACAGAGAGAGAGAGAGATTACAAGGAGGCAGAGAGGCAGGCAGAGAGAGGGGAATGCAGGCTCCCTGCTGAGCAGAGAGCCCGATGTGGGGCTTGATCCCAGGACCCTGAGATCATGACCTGAGCCAAAGAAAGAGGCTTTAACCCACTGAACCACCCAGGTGCCCTGAAAACCCATTTTTTAGATACAGTTACACCCCATGATTCCCTTGATCTTCTTAGCATTTAAAATTATGCCTTCACCTGATGTCTCAAATTAATTTTGCTGGTAGTATTTATTCAGTCCCTAGCTGACAGTATCTGCACCATAAGTGATAATCTCCCATTGCTTTCCTGGAACTGTAGCTAAATTGTAAGGCCCTTGAGGGCAGGAACCACATAATATTTCATTTTCCAGCCTACATTCCTACTGTAGTATAAATTTATCCAGATGCTCTATAATATTTTTAGGGGGTAGCGATGGTGATATTGGTGAAATCTAAATTAAGCCTCATAAGTATGTTCACAACATTTCAGGGTAACAAGCGTGCTGTCAACAGACCCACACTGAATCCAGGATCCTCTACTTCCTAGCTGTATGACCTCAGACAAGAAATTTCATCTTTGTAAGCCTTGGTAAGGATTAAATGGGTTAAAGCATTTGAAGTACTTAGCAAATACCCAGAACATAGGAAAGACAAGGCAATTGGTTAACAGGTTAATACCTTGCTATCAATAAGCTAAGAAATACTACCTCTCCTCCTATTCTGAAAGCTTCCTCCATCCTTCAGGTCCTCTAAAACTGATGCTTGACTTCACCAAGGAGTCCTGGCACTTAATCTTCCCTTTCCTTAGCGTCTATTCCACATTGCCCATCACATTTTCCTCTCTACTGAGCCTAGATCCCCAAGTCAACCAACTTTCTCTTTAGGACTCTCAATGCTTAACATTTATCCTGCCAACCTTCAGCCCTGGGGCAAGCTCATACTATGGTTCCAATTTTAGTATATGTACTGCTGAAGTGAGCACTAAGCTCACACTATGACTTCATTTCTTTCTACAAGTTCCCAAATAGGGGTGGAGATAATCACTACTACAGCAGCAATCATGATCAGCTCAAGGACAGTAATTTACCACTGGAGACTATTGGATATGCAGCCTCAGTTGAATATTTAATGCCACTGGAGAAGATTTTTTCTTGATCATTCCCCTATTCTAGGAGCATCTATTTATTCAAATCCTTGCCAGTTTCCTCAAAATTCTTTCTCAACTCCTGAGAGTCTGTAGTGGGACTTGAGGATTGCATTTCTAACAAGTTCCCAGTTGTTGCTGGTGCTGCTACATCCCTTCCCAATTAAATTTTTCCACAAAACAGTATACCATTTGTCTGCTACCACTTGCAGACTCCATTTGCCTGCTACCATCAACTCCTTACCCTACTTTCAGTCTTGTTTCCAAATCGTTATTTGGATGGATACTATCCGTACTTTCCAAGTATGGATTTGGAAACTATTTATGATGGCATTGAGGATGTTCCTAAGTTACTATACCCAATAAATATATTTGGATCTTCATCTTCTCTGATAGAATTGGATCCTTGCTATTCCATATCATTGCTTAAAATTTTTATGGTTTTAGTGATATCATATTTTTCCAATTATCCTCTTTCCACTTCAGTCATTTAGGATCTTGTTCATTTCTTCTCCTTGCTCATTTCTTTTATTTATACTTTCATTCATTCAATCACCTGGCATCAGGCAGGTGTTCATTCTTATCACTCTTCTCTAACTAAATATTTTCCTGTGGTGATCTCATCTAGTATTGCTATTACATACACAATACTGGTTCTCAAATCTATATTTTGGCCATTCGTTGATTCAACCTCTGTCTGCCAGGGGTCTCACAAATTGCAGAAATTCAACATGAAAAAAATTCTCATTTAATATTTAAACCTGTTCTTTCTCATGGATAATAGGGCATCGGGAATTTGAAGATAAATTATAACTAGGGGACCTAAGAACACTAATAATCAGACTCCCTAAAAGTCAAGATCATGACCAGTAAATAAAAACAGAGTTTTGGTCTCAAATCCCAATGTATTTAAATGCAAATACAGTTGTGCCATATAGAGGATTAATTCATTTTTTAATTTATCCATTCAGCAAATATTTATTGAGCACCTTCCCTATGCCACATATTGAGATAAGTTCTTGGGATGTAGTGCTGACCAAAAGACAGAGTGATCTACTTTTGTGGGACTTAAGGTTTAATGCATGAGACAGATATAAAAATCTCACTAATATATAATTGTAATAGGTATTATAAAGGAAATGGAGAGGATTTAGTATGATAGAACAATTGGAGATATATGTTAGATTAGGGGATTAGTTTTGGAAGAACATCTTTGACAAAGTGGCATTTAAACTGAGTCCAGAAGGATGAATAGGAATTGTCCAAGTGAACAGTTAGATAAGAGTGTTTCAAGCAAAAAGAACAACATGGGCAAATGGTTTAAGAAGGAAAAAATTTGGCATGAATGAAGAATAGAAAGGCTTCTTAACTAGAATTTGAAGAAGTCAGGATCCATATCATGCAGGGCCTTGTAGGCCATGTAAGGAGTTTATATTTTATTCTAAATTTAGTAGAAAGCCATGGTAATGACGTGATCCAATTTATGTTTTAGAAGATCATTTTGGCTGCATTGTAGAGAATGCATTTCTCTTAGGAGAGAAAGAGCAGGGAAACCAGTTAACAGGCTATTGAAATAGTCCAGGTTAGGAGTGATGTTATCTTGCCCTAAGGTTGTGGCAGTGAAGACAAAAAATAGGGGTGGATTGGGGATTTGGGGAGGCAGAACTGCCAAGATTTTACTGTGAATTGGATGGGTAAATTCCTAGCTTAAGGAATTGGTTGGAGAGTGATGTCATTTACTGAGATAGAGAACTTGGAATAAAAGTTCATTTTGGAGCAGAGATCAAGTGATCAGTTTTGGACATTCCATTGTCTATAAATTAAAAAAAATTATTGCTATGTCATTTAAAGATCTAGTTTACCTCTTTTCTGGTCTTTCCATTCTCATCTTTATGTCTTGCTTCTTATATCTTCCTCACATCCTTATATCTTTACCTTTTCCCCATCTCCAAGACCTCACAGGTTTGCAAACATGTAATGGTTTTGCACAATTCTTTGGCTAACTTCAAAGTTTGCTCTGTGAAGCCTTCCTTGACAGACTTAGGAATAATAGATGATTTTGTCTTTGTGCTTCCAAAATATTATGAAGTTCACTTCTGTCATAATAAAAACAATATAACAATGTGAGGGAAGTACTATTTTTACTGTTTTATAGATGATGAAAGAGAGGCAAAGAAAGGTTAAGAAATTACTCATTATCACACAACTAGGATGCAACAAGCACAGATCTGTACAATTCCAAAGCATATGCTTTTAACCACTGTGTTCACAACCTGCCACATTATTGTACTTGCCATTCCAGTGTGTCAACTAGTCTCCTATAGTAACTGTGCGTTCCTTAAAGTCAAGGCCTGCATCTTGTTTATCTCTGACAGTGACAGACATAAAGTGGATCGTCAATAATTAATTATTGAATATAAAAGGAAAATAATGCTGTTAGACACTATTCAATTTGGAAATGATCTAAAGAGATCATGTACTAAGGCATATGATTAAAGTAGGATTGCGTGTAGAATTCCAAGATAGATATTTGTAGTGGAGAAAAAAACTGCGTTGTTGCAATCCCCTTGTGTTACCTGAACCCATGGGGTATTCTGGTGTGAGAAATATCTAATCTTTTTGTGCTGTATCTTCCACTTACAATCCTGGGGTCATATTGTTTTACCATAACTTCAAAGAAGCCAGCAATTATTTATCAGGCAGTAACTTGAAAGGTTTTTCCTTCTGTAGGATATTCCTTTTGTCATCAGAGTGAGACAAAGTTCCAAACTAAGACTGACTCAGCGACCAAATTTTTACAAAGGCCTTATAATTCAGAGTTTCTGAGTCCTTTCTCAATTACATTGGCAACTTATATAACACAAATGGAGTAGGGAGAAAGATTTAGCATTATTTGTCATTATTTCTAAAGATTAAAAATATCTGTATTTTATGACATTGCAATTCTATTTTTAGAAATCTATGGTAAATAAATACTTGCATTTGCACACAAATATTGATATAAAAAATACCTGTTACAGCATTGTTATAATGGTGAGATTTTGATATAGTAGTTATTTACTGAGCACTTATTATGAGCCAGGAACTGTGCTAAAAATTAATTCATTGATCCTTGTCATGGACTTTAATGTTTTCCACCAAATAGTTTCTGCTACTCATTTTTCAGGAACGGAGATCATTGCATTTCCTGGTTCCTTTTGGCTGGGTGGGACCATGTGACTAGTTCTGGTTAATGAATTGGAAGTCAAACCGATGTGTGCTAGATCATTGAATTGCCTATTTTGAGATCCTTTCAGGAAATGGCATGGCAAAAGGAAAAATTAAAGATAGTGGCTTCTCCATTAACTGAAATCTCTGATTTACTAATAAGAGCTTAGCTCTCCTGTTGATCCTCTATGAGCATGAAGCATGAGCAAGATAGATCATTATTGTTTTAAACCATTGAAATTTGGGGTGATTTATTACTGAAGCATAACCAGGCCTATCTTAAGTTTTCCAATCCTCAAGACAACCTTATGAGGAAGGAACTATTTTTTATCATCATTTGATGAATGAGGAAGTTAAGGAACAAGAAGGTTAAGCAATTTTCTTAGATACACAGTTAAAAAGTGGTAGAATTAAAATCAAACCTAGGCAGTTTGGGTCTGGAGACAACATTCTTAACTGCTACATGTACCACCACTCATAGTTCCATGGCATCAATGGGGAAGCTTTTTTTAAAATTACATTATATCTAGACTGGAATACTATGCATCTGTTAAAAGTAATGAGGCGTTCACTAGGTATTAACATTAAAAATCTGTCCACAACATATTGTTCAATTAGAAAAAGCAACAGAATTATGAAGGAAAAAATCCATTTACATAAAAATCCATTCATGTGAAAATGATACATGAACACATACATATGTACACATGAAAAGGCACACGTGTTTGTGTATGTGGATATATATCTATGCATCATGTATCTATATACACACATACATACATACACATGAGCATGCACACATAGATAATATATATGTAATAAAAGACAAAGATACTCATTCCGTAAAAAGTAATCTGACCATTTTTATCTAGATTTGTCCACTCTCAATCCAGAGAAGAAACACAGCAATCCTCTAAAATTCTTTTTTCTTCTGAAGGCAGTGTTGAGATCACCCTAAACCTAATTTCCAGACTAAAAGCATTTATAAGTTTTTCCTTTTACTTGTAGACTCTACATTTTAAATTATCTTTTTTTTTACCCTTCTCTTGATTTCTCTATAAAAAAACATGATTACTCAATGTGGTAGGCAGAATTCTAAAGGTGATAATCTTCTAAGATACTTGACCCCTTGTAATATAATCAAACATTAATCTAAGTTCTGCTGAGAAATGATTTTGCAGATGTAATTAAAGTCCCCCTGTCAGTTTACCTTATGACATAGAGATCATCTGAGTGGGCCTGACCCAATCATGTCAGCCCTTTATTTATTTTAATTTTAATTCAATTAGCCAACATATAGTACATCATTCATTTCAGATGTAGAGTTCAGTTATTCATCAGCCCTTTAGAAGCAAATAGTAAAATGATATAAAATAAAATAAAATAAAATAAAATAAAATAAAGTAAAATAAAATAAAACCAGATAGTCTTATCTGGTGGATAGCAGAGAGTTTCAAAGCACATGCAGGACTCAGTGTACCATTGAGATACCTTTGAAAATGGAGGAAACCTTATAAGAAGCAATGTGGGGAGCCTGTTACAGCAGAGAGGGTCCCCAAGCTGACAGCCAGCAAGGAAATGGGGATCTTAGAACCTCATAACTATAGCCGTAAGTAACTGGATTCTGCCAATGATCTGAATGAGTTCAGAAGTGGCTTATCCTGCAGAGTCTCCAGATAAGAACCCAGTTATGGGCTACTTGATTTTGGTTTTGTGAGACTCTGAACAGAGAACCTAGCCAACCCATGGCTAGACAAATGAATTGTGGAATCTTTGAGATAATAAATGTATGTACTGTTTTAGTCACTAAGTTGCAGTACTTTGTTACACAACAGTAGAAAACAAATATACCTGAACTATCCTGGGTGTTCTAATTATAGCTTCTAAAGAGTGCAGTGGAGATGTTCTTTCAGCTCATGAGTAATTCTTCCACTTGCATGTCCATGGGTTAAGACTCAGGTTTATTGTTCAGTGTATTCACTTCACTTGCAGAGAAAGAGCCGTAATTTCTTTTAAATTCAAACCATTACTTAGAACCTGATTAGGATGTATTTTGCATGATCTCAGCAATTTTGTTTTATTATATTGAATATAATTTAAGCTCTTAGAATTCCTCTCAAGTTCCTATTCTCCAAATCGATGTTGAGGATGAAAGACAGAATTATGCGAATCCAATTATTGGTATTGATTGAGACCGAGAATGAAATATTCTTTTTTTTTTTTTTTAAAGATTTTATTTATTTGACAGAGAGAAACACAGTGAGAGAGGGAACACAAGCAGAGGGAATGATAGCGGGAGAAGCAGGCTTCCTGCAGAGCAGAGAGCCTGATGCGGGGCTCGATCCCAGACTCCTGGGATCTGACCTGGGCCGAAGGCAGACGCTTAACGACTGAACCACCCAGGCGCCCCGAGAATGAAATATTCTTTTGGGTACATCCATGTTTTGTACTTATATGCTACAAAGGAATCAAAGTTCCTGTCTTCAGAATAAAGGTTCTTAATATTTTGAGGGTTATATATTCCTTTGAGGATATAACAAAAGCTCTGAACCTGACTCCAGACAAAATGCCTGTATACATGTATACCCCTCATTTCATGTATTTTTAGGGGCATCTGTACGGTGGCAGAGACATTTGGTGCTCACCAAATAACTCACGAGCTTCCTTATATTTCCCAGCCTCCCTTACAGTTAGATCTGGTCATGTGAATAGTGATTATGAAGAGAGGTGACCTGTGTCTTCCATCTGTCCTTCCCTGAGCATGTGTTCCAGATGAAGTAAATACCAGGTAGTGGAAGGCCATCTAACCTATATCAGGTTTGAGGGAATGAAAGAAAAACCTTTATGGTGTTAAGCCTGTGAAATGGCAGTGATTGTCTTTTGCAACAACTAAAGTTGATTTTCCTTTCCAATACAAAACTTCTATTTAATTTTTTTCCTCTTATAATTTAGATGATATTAATTAACCTCAAAGTTTACCACGATGAACTAGCTTAACCTTGTTAATATACACATTTCGTTCTTTGATATTTTAGAGTATGTATGGTAGTCTCCAAAAATGGCTCTATCAATTTCTCCCCTACCTATCTATATAGGCATACCATTTCTCACTTCCAAAGTTGGAGTCTGTTTTCCCTCAAACGGAATGTGGACTGGCCTTATGGCTTACTTTGACTAATAGAGTACAGTAGAGGTGATGATGTGCTTGTTTCTGGCCTAGCATTGACTTGAACAGGTGACTAATACTCTGGGAAAGTTACTCACCATGTAAGAAGATCTATTATCTTGAGTTCATATGCTGAGAGGAAGCCCAAGCTAACTACAAAGAGAGATGTTTGACCATCTCCCAGCTCTCCAAATTACCCTAGCTAGGCATCTAATGTATAAGTTAAGAAGCCATCTTTGACATTCCAAAGCCAGCAGACAACATGTGGAACAGAAAAATAGCCCAGCTAATTCTGCCTAGATTGAAGAATTGTGAGAAATAATAAATAAATTGTGGCTACTTTATGCCAGAAAGTTTGGAGCAGTTTGTTATTCAGAAATAGATAACCAAAACCATGTGTAAATTCCAACTGTCAGATCTTTAAGAGACAAAGCTATGGTAAATCAAGATGAAAGGGTTTGATTATGCACTCTACCTGAATTGAATTTGAATTCTTTGAAAAGTCTATGTCTGCAAATTGTCAAAATTATCAGTCATTTCTCAAATCAATCAAACTAATTTTGATACTATGAACACAATTCATTATTAATGTGTCATGTAGACAGTTTATGGAAGAATTAAACTCTATTTTAAAGTTAGGTATCAATTATGGGAAAAGACAAGAGAAGAGCATGCAGCAAAGTCATTCCTCTTATTATATTAAGGCTGGAAAAGAGAGAATGTCTATTATAATGATAGAAAGGAAAGATCCAGTCTTCTCCAAAGGAAAATCTAATTCCTGTTGAAAATAGAACCTTTAAGACTGAATATTTTACCACAGAACGTTTCTGTTTTCTTTTCTTTTCTTCCTGCTGACTACTTTTTTGGGAGGGGAGGGGTCAGCTTTTACATAAAATAAGTCCACCCATTTCAAGTTGGTGGTTGAAATGCTATATTTCCATCAGTCAAAACATTTCCTTGTGCCTCTTTGCAGTCAATCCCATTTCCTACCCTTGGCTCCTGGTAACAATAAGCCTACCCTATAACCCCCCCAATTTATA
>CM053612.1:5455754-5484796 GCA_028646535.1 Procyon lotor | reverse complement strand
GTGTATATGGACCACGTCTTCTTTATCCAGTCGTCTGTTGAAGGGCATCTCAGGTCTTTCCACAGTTTGGCTATTGTGGACATTGCTGCTATGAACATTGGGGTGCATGTGGCCCTTCTTTTCATTGCATCTGTACCTTTGGGGTAAATGCCCAGTAGTGTAGTTGCTGGATCATGGGGTAGCTCTATTTTTAACTTTTTGAGGAACTTCCACACTGTTTTCCAAAGTGGCTGCACCAACTTGCATTCCCACCGACAGTGTAAGAGTATTCCCCTTTCTCCACAACCTTTCCAATATTTGTTTCTTGCCTTGTCAATTTTTGCCATTCTAACTGGTGTAAGGTGGTATCTCAATGTGGTTTTGATTTGAATTTCCCTGATGGCTAATGATGATGAACATTTTTTCATGTGTCTGTTAGCCATTTGTATGTCTTCTTTGGAGAAGTGTCTGTTCATGTCTTCTGCCCATCTTTTTGACTTATTACTATATTATTACCTTTTATAGAGTTTTGAATAAATGGAATCAGACAATATACATTCTTTTGTATTTGGGCTCGTCATTTATATAATATTTTCAGATTAATTCATGTTATTCTGCAATTGGTAGTATGTAAATTTGTATTGCCAATATTCCTCTTTATTCCAGCTTGATTGAGATATAATTGATTATAACATCATGTAAGTTTAAGGTATACAATTTGGTGATTTAATACACATATATATTGTGAAATGTTTTTCACAATAACCTCGGTTAATGTGCCCTTATTATGTTAACATAATTGACATTTTGTTGTTACTAAGTGAGAATCTCTATCATAGCAACTTGCAAGTATATAATCAGTATTGTTAACTTTAGTCACCATGCTCTACCTTAGATCCTCAGAACTTATAAATGAAAGTTTATACATTTTCACCATTTTTTACCCATTTCCCCACCCTTCAGCCCCTGACAACCACCATTCTACTCTCTGTTTCTATGAGTTGATGTTTTTATATTCCACACGTAAGTGAGATCATACAGTATTTGTCCTTGTCTTGTTTCATATAGTGCAATGCTCAATGCCGTCAAGGTCCATCCATGCTTGTCTCAAACAACAGGATTTCCTTTTTATGGCTGAATAATATTCCATTATATAAATAACACACTTTCTTTATCCATTCACCCACTGATGGACACTTTGGTAGTTTCCATGTCTTGGCTATTGTGAATAATGCACTAGTTAACATGGGAGTACAGATATCTCTTCAAGATAAGGATTTCATTTCCTTTGTATGTATAACAGAAGTGGGATTGCTGGATCATATGGTAATTTTGCTTTTAATTATTTTTGAGGAACCTCCATATTTTTTCCCACAGTTGTTGTACCAGTTTGTATTTCTACCAGAGCACACCAAGGTTTCCTTTTTTCTGTATCCTCTCTAGCATTTGTTAACTCTTGTCTTTTTGATAAGAGCCATTCTAACAGGTATGATATGATATCTCATTTTGGTTTTTATTTGCATTTCTCTGATAATTAGTGATGTTGAGAACATTTTCCAGTACTTGTTGGCTATTTGTATGTCTTTTCTGGAGAAATGTCTGTTCAGGTCCTCTGCTCATTTTAAGAATCACATTGGTTATCATCAGGAAAATGCCAATCAAAACTACAATGAGATATCATCTCATACCTGTCAAAATGGCTAAAATCAACAACATAAGAAACAACTTGCATTGTTGATAGAAATGCAAATTGGCATAGTCACTCTGTACCAGGAAAATAGTATGAAGTTTCCTCAAAGAGTTAAAAATAGAACTACCCTATGATCCAGCAATTGCACTACTAGATATTTACCCAAAGAATACAAAAATACTAATTTAAAGTGATACATGCACCATGATATTTATAGCAGTATTATTTGTGAAAACCAAATTATGGAAATAGTCCAGGTGTCGATCTATTGGTGAATGTATACTGAAAAAGTGGTATAGACATACAGTGGCTCAGTCATAAAAAAGAATGAAATCTTGTCATTTGCAACAACATGGGTGGAGCCAGAGAGTATTATGCTAAGTGAAATAAGTCAGTCAAAAACAAACACCATATGATTTCACTCATATGTGGAATTTAAGAAGCAAAACAAATAAACAAAGGTGGAGGGGAGGGATTGAGGCAAACCAAGAAACAGATTCTTAACTCTAGAGAACAAACTGATGGTTATCAGAGGGGAGGTAGGTGGGAGTATGGGTGAAATAGGTGATGGGGATTAAGGAGTGCACTTTTCTTGATGAGCACTGGATGATATATGGAAGTGTTAAATCACTAGGTTACACATCTGAAACTAACAGCACACTGTATGTTAACTAACTGGAATTAAAATAAACACTTGAAAAAAAATAAAAAATAAGTGATAAAATTTTAAAAGTTACAAACACTTGGAAACAGTATGATAATTTCTTAAAATTTAAACATATACCTACCCTATGATCTAGTCAATCTACTCCTCAGCATTTATCAACAGTAATGTCCATTTAAGAACTTATACACAAATGTTCATGGCAGCTTTATTTGGTAATGGTCAAAAAATAAGAATAACCCAGATATCCATCAACAAATGACTGATAATCATACTGTGATATATCCATACAATAAAATGCTGCTCAGAATTTAGGAGGAATTAACTATTTCATATGGGAAATAACATGTGTGAATCTGAAATTATTCTCTCTGGAAGAAACCAAACATAAAAGTGTATGTATATACTATTTAACTTATGTAGAGTTCTAGAAATTTAAACTAATCTACATTCATGGAAAACAGATTGGACTTTGGAGATGGTGGGGGCTGGACACAGCAGTAGGGAGCAATAAACCAAGTGTCACAAGAAGACCCATGAGGGGGATGAATATGCTATAGTGACAGTTTCACAAGTGAAAAACTATGTCAAAACTTATCAAATTGGGCATTTAAACACCCACTCATTTTTTGCCAAAAATACCTCAATGAAGCTTTTAAAAGATTAATAAGTACTGTCACTTAAAAAAAGATGGGGATATTTGTAAACAACTTCATGCCGATAGTTTTAACAACCTAGGTGAAATGAACAAAGTTTCTAAAAGAAAAATATAATATTACTGGAGTTCATTCAAGAAAAAAATATAACTAATATTTTTTATTTTTTTATTTTTATTTTTTTATTCCCAAATATGTTTATTTTTTCAGTGTTACAAAATTAATTGGTGCATGAACAATTAATCTTGTAACTAATATTTTTTAAATAAATTGAGTTTATAATTCAAAATCAACCACAAGAAAGTGGAACTTACAGTAGTAATAACATGAGGAGGTTGGATGATTCCTTTCTTCAGAAAGCAAGCATAAAACTTAAAATAAAAAAACTTTCCAGTCTATTTTGAGACTCAGGAAATTGAAGAAAGACAAACACACATTGAGAAGCATTTATTCTTGAAAACTCTAACAACATTGGGTGAAAATGACATCAAAGCAATTGTGAATCTATGGACTTCTTGTCTTGGGTCACTCTCATCTATACACCCTCCACTCCGCTGTCAAAGCTGTGGTTTAGTGATTTGAGACTGATAGCACAAACAGCACCTTTGTAGCCATGGGTGATGAACTCAAATTGCTTTGAGGGGGCAGGGGAGAGATGCAGAAAATTGAAGGCTTTGCTGGCTTAAAGTGACAGACTCATGTCAGAACACAGAGGAAATGCCCATGGCCTTGGTAGCTCAGCCATGTTAAAATGATTCAGGGTTAATAGCAGACAGGAAAAAAATTAAGGGGGTGATCCTGGAAATTATAGAGCCACAAAAGGGCTGAAATCAGCTTTCACACAATCCTGGCTGGCTGCTCAACCATGTATGCACTGGGGAGATCCAGAAAAAATTGTTTTTAAATGTAAGCCAAGGGAAACATGAGAATTGGATGCAACTTTGAATACATTTCTGAAATGACACAACTCAGTCTGCAAAAGGGTGGAGGCCTAATGGGCTCAATGTATGTGAACACAAACTTTCCAAATCAAAGGCTCATGACTACCCTAAACAGGCACAGGTGCAGTCCTTATGAAGCCAGACTAAAATATATAAATAAAAATTAAAAAAGAGAAAAAAAGCAAAACTTAGGTGAGGCATCAGGGGCTGCACAGGTGCAGGAAACAGTCTCCACAGTAGTCCAGGCAAGTTGTTAAAACAAAAACAAAAACACAAACAATTTGTTTTAATTTAGAAAAAATACAATAGAAGCCACAAATGCTATAATATATGATATAAAATAATCTGTTTTCAACCAAAAATAATCCAACATGCAAACAAAAAAAGAAGTGTGACCTATACTCAGGAGAAAAACAGTCAATATAAACAAACTGCACCTAGATGTTGAATTTAGTAATCGACTCAAACAGCTATTATAAATATGCTCAAAGAATTGATGGAAAACACATTTAAATATCAAAAGAATAATGTGCTCACAGTGAGTAAATAATTGAGAGTCAGAATGGAAGAATGAAAATGGTAAGAAAAAATGGAAATTCTAGATTTTAAAAATACAATAACTTTCAGGTGCCTGGATAGCTTAGTTGGTTAAATGTCCAACTCTTGATCTCAGCTGAGGTCTTGATCTCAGGGTCATGAGTTCAAGCCCTGCACTGGCTCTCCACTGGGCATGGAGACTACTTAAAAAACATAAAAATATGATAATTTAAATGGAAGATTCAGTACTTGGGTTCAACAGCAGATTTGAGATGGCAGAATAAAGATGGCAAACTTAAAAATAGATGAAGAAAATTACTCCATCTTTAAAAGCTGAAGGAAAAAGAAACAGAGGAGCAGAGTTCTATGAGATGATGCAAAGCATGCCACCTATGTGTATGGGAGTCTTAAAAGGAAAAGAAAACAAGAACATAAAAATATTTGAAGAAATAATAGCCAAAAGTTCCTAAATTTATTTTTGTCAAGATACAAACGATAAACTTTATTTTTTAAAATTTTTAAATTTAAAATTTTATTTTTTCAGTGTTCCAAGATTCACTGTTCATGCACCACACCCAGTGTTCAATGCAATACATGCCCTCCTCAATACACACCACCAGGCTCACCCAACCCTCCACCCCCCTCCCCTCCAAAACCCTCAGTTTGTTAAAATTTATTTTTTAAAAACCCATCAACTTAAAGATCCAAGAAGTTCAAAGAACCTCATATAAGATATTCACAGATAACCACACCTAGATACAGCATAGTCAAACTCCTGAAAGACAAAGACAAATAGAAAATCAATATAATCACAATCATCCCCTCATACTATAACAAAAAATCTATATAAAAAAGATAATAGATGTAAGAGCTAAAACTAAATTCTCTAGAAGAAATGTAAAAGTAAAATGTGATTTTGAGTGATACAATAATTCTTAACTAAGACTCAAGAAGTTTGAATAATAAAAGAAAAAAGTTGATAAATTGGACTTTAACGAAAGTAAACTTTTGCTCTTTAAAACACAATGTTTTAAAAATTAAAAGACAAACCAAAATCCATGGTAAAATATTTGCAAAACATATTATCTGATAAGGAATTTGTATCCAGAATACATAAAATTTACAACTCACTAAGTCAAACAGCCTGATAAAATGCTGGACAAAACATTTAATGGACACTTTAAAAAAGAAGATATACAAATGGCAAATGAACACTTGCAAAGACATTCAAGATAATTAGGCCAAAGGGAGTTACAAATTAATGGCTTTGTGCAATACTACTATCTGCAAAATAGTATGGACAAAAAAAATTAAAAACGCCAAATTCTGGTAATAATATGCAGAAACTGGATCCTTCCCATGTTTCTGGTGGGAATGTAGGATGGTACAGACACTTCAAGGAACAGTTGGCAGTTTATTAAAAACTTCAACATACACTCATTATATGACAGGAAATCTACTCTTAAATATCTGTCCAAGAGAAAACATTTCATGTAATGACTTGTACAAGTATGCTCATGGAAGCATAATTCGTAATATCCAAAATATGGAAATAATTTAAATGCCAATTAGTTGGTGAATGGATAAACAAGTTTTCATATTTATATACAAAGAAATATTGCTCATACTGTTTTGATTACTATTGCTTTGTACTATAGTTGAAATCAGGAACTGGGATGTCTCCACTTTTGTGCTTTCTCAAGATTGACTTGAATATTCAGGGAGTGGATTGACTAGATCATATGGTAGATGTGTGTTTAAATTTTAAGAAACTATCATATTATTTTCCAAGTATTTGTACCCTTAAAAATTTATGATTTACATTTTAAATTTTTTATCAAGTTTTTAATTCCAGTTAGCTAATGTAGAATGTATTATTAGTTTGAGGTACAATTTAGTGATTCAACACTTCCATACATCACCCCATGCTCATCACAAATGCACTCCTTCATCCCCATTATCTATTTCACTCATCCCCCTACCCATCCTCCCCTCTGGTAACCATCAGTTTGTTTTCTATAGTTAAGAGTCTGTTTCTTGATTTGCCTCAATCCATCTTTCCCCCCTTTGCTTATTTGTTTTGCTTCTTAAATTCCACATATGAGTGAAATCATAGGGTATTTGTCTTCCTCTGACTTATTTCGTTTAGCATAATACTTGCCAGGTCCATTCATGTCATTGCAAATGGTACGATTTCATTCTTTATTATGGTTGAATAATATTCTGTAATCTAGATGTATTTTATATATGCATATATGTATGTATATAAGAGATTAAGAGAGAGAGAGTATATATCATCTGTATCTGTGGTGGATACTTAGACTGTTTCCATAATTTGGCTTTGCAGATAATGCTGGTATAAATACAAACACCGAGGTGCATGTATCTCTTTGAATCTGTATTTTTGTATTCTTTGGGTAAATACCTCATAATGTAATTGCTGGATGGTAAGGTAGCTCTATTTTTAACTTTTTTTTTTTGAACCTTTCTCATTTGAGTTTATTAACAAATATTCCCAGTGCTATTAGCCAATTCCTCATTATTGTAAGTACCCTCTGACTCTGCAAAATATCCTAAGATATACTGGATCTAGTGACATCATGAAAATCTTTTTCTCCTCAAAATCTATTTGTTAAGTTTTCATCTGGGTAAAAGGTCAGCATTTGAGAAGTGGGAATTTGAGAGGGGACGTGTGCACCTCAGCCACAGTTCTTACAGAAAGATACTCTTGTCTGGGCCCAGCAGGGGTTATTTTTAACTTTTTAAGGAAACTCCATACTGTTTTCCAGAGTGACTGCCCCAGTATGCATTCCCACCAACAGTGCATCCTCACCAACACATGCTGTTTCTTGGTTTGTTAATTTTAGCCATTCTGACAAGTGCAAGGTGATATCTCATTGTAGTTTTGATTTGCATTTCCCTGATGATGAGTAATGTTGAGCATCTTTTCATGTGTCTGTTGGCCATCTCTATGTCTTCTTTGGAGAAATGTCTATTCATATCTTCTGCCCAATTTTAATTTGGATTATTCATTTTTTAGGTGTTGTATAAGTTCTTTATAGATTCTGAATACTAACTCTTTGTCTGATATGTCACTTGCAAATATCTCCACCCATTCTGTAGGTTGCCTTTTAGTTTTGTAGATTGTTTCCTTTGAGGTACAGAAGCCTTTTATTTTGAAGTACTCCCAATAATTTATTTTTGCCTTTGTTTTCCTTGCCTCGGAAGACATATCTAGACAGAAGTTACTACTGCCAATGCCGAAGAAGTTATTACTTGTGTTCTGTGTTTTCTTCTAGGATTTTTATGGCTTCAGGTCTTACATTTAGGTCTTTCACCTATTTTGAATTTATTTTTGTACATGGTGTAAGAAAGTGATCCAGTTTCATTATTTTGCATGAAGCTGTCCAGTCTTCCCAGCACCATTTGTTGAAGAAACTGTTTTTTTCCCATTGTATATTTCTGCATCATTTGTTGAAGATTAATTGACCATGTAAGTGTGGGTTTATTTCTGGACTCTCTATTCTGTTCTTTTGATCTATGTGTCTGTATTTGTGCCAGTACCATACTGTCTTGATCACTACAGCTTTGTAATATAACTTGAAGTCCAGAATTGTGATGCCTCCAGGTTTGCTTTTCTTTTTCAAGGTTGCTTTGGCTATTCAGGGTATTTTGTGGTTCCATACAAATTTTAGGATTGTGTGTTCTAGCTCTGTGAGAAATGCTTCTGGTATTTTGATGGGGATTGCATTAAATATATAAATTGTTTTGGGTAGTATAGTCATTTTAATAATATTTATTATTCTAATCTATGAACAGGAAATGTTTTTTCCATTTCTTTATATCATCTTTAATTTCTTTTATCAGTGTTTTACAGTTTTCAGAGTATAGGTCTTTCACTCCTTTGGTTAGATTTATTCCTAGATAACTTATTATTTTTGGTGCAATTATATATGAGACTGATTCCTTAATTTCTCTTTCTGCTGCTTCATTATTGGTGTATAGAAATGCAACAGATTTCTGTACATTTTGTATCCTGCGACTTTACTGAATTTACTTATCATTAATTTGTGAGTATTGAGCCACTTTGTAACCCAGGAATAAATCCCACTTGACTCTGCTGAAAGATTTTTTAAATATATTTTTGAATTTTGTTTGCTAATATTTTATTGAGAAGTTTTGCAACTATGTTCATCAGTGATATTGGTCTGTAGTTCTCTTTTTTAGTGGTGTCTTTATTTGGTTTTGGTATTGGGTAATGCTGGTCTCATAGAATGGATTTGGAAGTTTTGCTTCCTCTTCTATTCTTTGGAATAGTTTGAGGAGAATAGGTATTAACTCTTCTTTAAATGTTTGATAGAATTCATCTGGGAAGCCATCTAGCCCTGGACTTTTGTTTGTTGGGAGTTTTTGATTACTGATTCAATTTCATTGCTGGTAATTGGTCTGTTCAAGTTTTTTTTATTTCTTCCTGTTTCAGTTTTGATAATTAACATGTTTCTAGGAATTAATCCATTTCTTCCAGCTTGTCTAATTTTTTGGTATATAGTTTTTCCTTCATGCCATTAGTCTGCAGACTCTCCTTGCCTGATGTGGGCAATGTTTGGTTGGTGGCTTGAATGTGGCAAGTTTTAATTAGGTATGCTCTGGTCTGCTTGTGAAATGAGACCTGACACAACTGAGGCCCTGTAGAAGTCTGGTCAGAAGACCTGGTGTGTGCGGGGTTTCTGCTGTTCTTTTGGGGGAGGGGCCTACTGCACTGGGACTGAGGCAATTGTGACTGAGAAGGGCAGTATGCATGTTAGGCAGCCAGTGTTGGTGCTGTGCTGCTTTCTGCAGGTGCCTCTGTGTTTATGCTCATGGCGCCATAAGGGAAATGGCACCGGCCAGCTCCTTTGTTCCTGGAGAGGTGTCTCCATGAACATTGCCTCTCAAGGAAATGCTCCAAAAAGAATGAATAATCTGACTCTCTGCCACACACACTCTTCAGATGGCTATTACCTTGCTGTTATTTGCTTGCCTTCTCTTTAGGAGCAGTGCAATGCCTTTTAGGCTCTATCCCAGCCATGCCTGCTGACCTTTAAGACTCTAGGGTTTAAGCCCCACTGGTTGGAAGAAGTTACAATATTCAGCCTCTCTCAACTTCTAAGCAAATGGCTTTGGGGAAAAAATCTCCTTGTGCATTCCTCTGTGTGCTCCTTTCTCTCTCTCTCTCTCTCTCTCTCTCTCTCTCTCTCAGACTTCTCCTTGACCATGGCTCTCTCCCCTCCACAGCACCCACAGTCCATTTCTCCCCTGAACCACACCTCTGCACTTCCTACTTGTAGCTTTTTATATTTCTTCCAGTTGTATATGAGAATTTTAGTTCCTCTACATCCATGCCGAATTGATATGGCTAGTCCCTTAAATTTTAGCAATTGTAACAAATGTTTATCAGTATCTCACTGTGGTTTTAACCTCCATTTCTTAGACTAATGATGTTGAACATCTTCTCACATGTTTACTTCTTATCCCTGTATCTTTTTGCTGACATCTTTTCAAATGTTTTACTCCCCTTTTTATTGGATTGTTTGGTTTTTTATTGTTAAGTTTTGGGGGTTCTTCATATATATCAAAAATAAGTCCTTTATTAGATATGTACTTTCCAAATGTTTTCTTTCCCCACTCTGTTGTCTTTGAATTTTCTTAACAATACCATTTGAAGAAAACAAGTTTTTAGTATTGAAGACATTCAGTTGATCATTTTTGAATTGTGCTTTTGATGTCATAGCTAAGAAATATATGTCTAACATAACGTCATACTTGTTTTTTTCCTGTTTTCTTCTGGAAATTTTATAATTCTAGGTTTTACACATAGGTCTGTCATCAATTTTGAGTTAAATTTTATATGTGATGTGAAATATGGTTTTAAAGTCTTTCTTTGTTGTTAATGGAAATTCACTTGGTTGAAGACTATTTTTCCTCTACTGAATTGTATTTGTGCCTTTGAAAATTTGTTGGCCTTAAAATGTTTTGTCTATTTTAGGGCTCTCTCTTCTGATCTATTGGTATATTTGTACATCTTTACACCAATAACACATTGAGTTGATTACACAACTTTAAAATAAGCCTTGAAATTAAGCACTGTAAGTTCTCAAACTTTATTTCTTTTTCAAAGTTATTTTGGTAATTAGAGTTCCTTTTTATTGCCATGTGAAAATTAGAATAAGTTTATTAATTTGTACAAAAATACCTGTTATAATTGTGACTGAGGTTACTTTGAACTTATAAATTGATATAAGAGTAATGACAGCTTAACAATATTGAGTCTTCTCACCCATAATCAAATCATGCCATTCATTTAGATCTTTAGTTTATCTGAGTTAATTTTGCCATTTTCAGTATATAAGTCTTGAACAGTTTTTATTAGATTTATCCTGAAGGATGTCATGTTTTTGATTATACAGTAAATGGTATTTTTGTTTCAATTTTTCAGGTGATGTTTTGACTGACTTTTTGTTGTATGTTCCAATAATCAAAATTCATTTTATTATTTTTCTTCTTTATTGTATTAGCTGGTACCACCAGTTTGATGATGAATAGTGATGGTTTGAACCGACAGCTTTGTCATATCCTAGATATTAACAAGAAGGCATTCAGTCTTTCACCACTATGTAATATATCAGTTGTAGGTTTTCATAGATCTCTTTTATCAGATAAGGACATTTCCTTCTATTTCTAATTTGCTGAGAATTTTTAACTAGAAAAGATGTAAAAAATTTTTTTCAAATGTGTGGTCTATGTCTAAGATGATAATGTAGTTTTTCTTCTTGGATTTGTTAGTAGGTGAATTACATTGGTTGATTTTAAAATGTTAAATGAGTTTTGGATTTCTAAAATAAACTCCCTTTGGCCATGATATTTTATCTTTTTACATATGGCTGGACTCTATTCCTTCACATTTATGAGGTATATTTCTCTGAAATTTTTTTCTTGAAATATCTTTGGTTTTGGTATCAAGGTAGTGTAGGCCTTCTATAATGAGTTTGGAAGTGTTATTTTCATATTTTGAAAGAGTTTATGTAGAATTTTAGATAGAATTGCTATATTTTTTCCCGTAAATTTGTTAAAACTCACCAATATAGTCATCTGGGCCTGGAGTTTTCATTATGAAAAAATTTTTAATACTAATTCAGCTTATTCAGTAGGTATATTCTGATTATCTATTTCTTCTTAGGTGATTTTTGCTAATTTGAATCTTTCAAGGAATTTGATAATTTCACTTGAAGTTGCCAAATTTCTTGGCATAAAGTTGTTTCTAATATTCCTTATGTTTTTAATATTTATGGAATCTGTACTTATGTTACCTTTCTCACTCTTGATGTATGGTAATTTTTATCTTTCCTCTTTTCTCCTGACTAATCTGGCTAGAGTTTTGTTAACAATAATTACTTTTCTCAAAACACTAGCCTTTTGTTTCAGTGTTTTGTTTTGTTTCCCTGTGTGTTTTTTACTTTATATTTATGTCCACAGTTACAATTATTATTCCCTTTCTTCTGCTTACTTTGTGTTTAATTTTTTTTTCCCTCTAGTTTTGCCTAACCCCCAGTTTTATTGAGATGTAATTAACATACAGTATAGTATTAGTTTAAGGTATATTTTTAGTTTCTTAACGTGGAATTTGAGGTCCTTGGTTTAAAACCTTTCTTCATTTCTACTATATGCATTTAGAACTATGAATTTCCCTAACATATTGCTTTAGCAAAATGCCACAAGTTTTAGTGGACATTGTTTTCATTTGCATTCACTTCAAAGTATTTTTAAATTTTTCCTGTGACTTCTTTGTCCCAGAGATTATTTAGAATCTTTTTATTCATTTTCCAAATATTTGGAAGATTTTCCAGGTATCTTTATGTTATTGATCTGTACTTTAATTCCACTGTGGTCAGAGAACATACTGTGTGTGACTTGAATTCATTTAAATCTATTGAACCTTGTTTTATGGCCCAGAATGTGGTCTAGGTTGATGAATGTCCCTTGTGCACTTGAGAAGAATGTGAATTCTGCTGTCGTTGTGTTGGCTGTTCTCTAAATGTCAATTAAGCCAGTTAGATGAACCTGCCATCCAAAGTTTCCATACTCCTATTTTTCTTTCCATTTAATTTGATCTTTTTCTAAATTTCCCAATGTGGAAGATTAAATCACTGACTTTAAAACTTTCTTCTTTTCTAATGAAAGCTTACTGCTCTACATTTTCATATAAGCACTATTCTGGCTGCTTACTACAAATTTTGGCTTATTTTGTTTTCTTTCTCCTTTATTTCAAAATAATTTCTGATTTACTTTGTGATTTCTTATGTGGATCATGGCTTATTTATTAGTATATTGTTTAATTTATACACATTTGCTGATTTATTTATTTGATTTCTTTCTGTTATGGTGTTCTAATTTAATTTTGTTTTGGTCAGAGAACAAACTTAAGATGATTTCTTCCCCTTTAAAAAATGATGTATCACATAACTGCCAAAAATTTAATTAGTTTGATGACTTTTTTTAAATAATTTTTTTATAGGGATGCCTGGGTGGCTCAGTTGGTTAAGCAGCCGCCTTCGGCTCAGGTCATGATCCCAAGGTCCTGGGATCGAGTCCCATATCGGGCTCCTTGCTCAGCAGGGAAACTGCTTCACCCTCTGTCTCTGCCTGCTTATGTTCTTTCTCTCTCTGACAAATAAATAAATAAATAAATAAATAAATAAAAATCGTTTTTAAAAAAATAAATAAATAATTTTTTAATAATTACTGATTTGCTATTTGCTATTTGTTATTCTCTCTGTTGTTAATAGAGGGATCTTATAATCTCCAACTGTAATTGTAGTCTATTTCTCCCTTTAGTTTTCAAAGTTTTTGCTTCATTCATTTATTTTAGAGGTATTTTAATCAATGTATATACATCTAGGGTTATTATATCCTGTTTTTAAAATTGAACCCTTCAGATAGCATATCAGTGGTTGCATGGAATATGGGGAGAGATGTAAGGAATGGACTACAAAAGAGTCACAGGAAGACTTTTGGGGAGATAAATAAATCCATTTTCTTGAGTGTGGTGAGTTTTGTAATGTATTCACTTTTCAAAAGTTATCAGATCATATACTTTAAATATGTACAGTTATAACTCAACAAAACTAAGAAAAACTGAAAAAAATAAAATTGACCCCTTATATTATTAAATAGCTCTTTTTATCCTTGGTAATATTCCTGGCTCTGAAATATACTTTATCTGATATTAGTATAGTTTCCACCAACTTTCCTTTGATTAGTGTTAACATGCTTTATTTTTTCCTTCATTCTTCTTCTAATCTACATCCTTTTTTGATTGATCAAGGGTTGTTTTATCAACAGCATATAATCAGATTTTGCTTTTATACCAAATATTAGAATGCATTTTATTTTATTAATTTTTTGAAGATTTTGTTTATTTGTTTTTACTTATTTTATTTGTGAGAGAGAGAGAAAGAGAACGAGAGAGCGAGAACATGGAGGGGCAGAGGGAGAGAGAAAGAAAGTTGGAGAGAAGCAGACTCCCTGCTGAGCAGGAAGCCCCATGTGGGGCTCCATCTCAGGATCTGGAGATCATGACCTGAGCTGAAGGCAGATACTTAACCAACTGCGCCACCCAGATGCCCCTAATGCATTTTATTTAAAGTGTTATGCCATTTAAATTTAATGTGGTGATTAATATGCCTTCTCTTTGTTTTCTATGTGTCCCATCAACTTTTTTGCTCCCTTTTCTACTTTTTTCTGTTTTGTTTTAGATTGAGTATTGGTATTTCTCTTATCGGCTTGTTAGCTATACGCCTATTTTTAAAGTGTTTACTCGAGGATTCGCAGTGTGAAATTTTAATAAAATTCTACCTTCAAATAACATACTACTTCTTATGTAGTGTAAAAACTTATAATAGTAGACTTTCATTTCTCTACTTTTAACTTTTGCATTACTGCTGTCATGCATTTTACTTCCTCATGTGTTATGATCTCACAATATATTGTTACTAAATTAACCATCAAAATACCGTATTAATGACTGATATTAACTGTATGAACAAGAGATGGTAGGAGGACATTTTGCAAAGGTCACCCTTTCTTTTGTATTATGGTTGGAAAAGAGAAAATGCATAATGTATTGACAGAAAAGATCCAGTTTTCCCCAAAGGAAACTCTAATTCCTGTTGAAAATAGAATTCTGAAGAATGAAGATTTTATAACAAAATCTTTTAATTGGTACAGTGCAAAGAACATTGAAATGTTGAGATTCTATTACAATATATCAATGGATCAGTAAACCCATATTTAAAAGGAAAATAATGAACAAATTGAAGCTATTCACCCCTGGAGGAAATGAAATGCACTTCGCCTCTTCTTACAGTAGGAATAATTTTGAGGGATGGTAACAAAAGGAGACAGGTCTAATTATTAGATTAGCCTCATTTCTCCACATATCTCTTTAGGTCATTGGTTCATTTTCTTTCTGAAAGATTAAACTACAATATTCTCCATGGTTAAAGAGAACTATAGTAAAAGCTTGTATACTATTATTATGCCATAAACAAAATACAAGGCTAATAATTTCAGTAATGTACAACAAATTATATGACAGTGGAGAGGAAGGTAAAACAGTCAATATATGTATTTATTTGAGTATTGGGGCATGGTGTGATTGTTTTTAAGATAAAGCTATAATTACAACTTTAAGTAATTTACTTGTAACAGAGTTAGTTTTTGGCCCTTGTATCAATAATTCTAATTAAACTTGTTATCAAGGGTAGTTTAGGTCAATATATTTTTACTTCAACTTAGAAATACAAGTATAAAATAAAGGTAATAGAGGGAAGATACAGAAAAACAAGATATGTATTTTGTTTATGGAATACCAGGACCAATTTTGTATCTTGAGTTTACCTGACAGATAATAATACACGAAACTGGCTTAGCCCCAAAGCCAAAATTTTATCATTAATCAGAAATTGGTGCATCATTTTTGATTCTCAGGTGTGAGTTTCAAATGCTTTTGTTTGTATGTCTGAAGTTGTATAAAGACAAAATAATACACACTGAGCCATAACCTAAATTAAGGTACTATCACTTTTTTTTAAAGATTTATTTATTTATTTGAGGGGGGAGGGGAAGAGGAGGGAGAGAGAAAATCTCCAGAAGCTTCTCACTGAGTGAGGAATCCAATGAGGGGCTTGATCCCACAACCCTGAGATCACAACTTGAGCCAAAATCAAGAGTCAAAGGCTTAACTGACTTAGCTACCCAGACCCCCCAGTGCTATCAGACCTTATATTTATAATATAAATATAAAATATATATGTAAATGTAAAAAAGTATAATTTATAATATACTTATATTTATAATCATGTAACTTCCTGGGCCTTGTTTCTATTAAATGGGTTACTGCAGTTATGGATGAAAGAGAGAATTTTAAAGATTTTATTTATTTATTTGAGAGAGAGAGAGTACCAGCAGGGGTAGGGACAGAGGGAGAGGGAGAGGAAGAGAGAGAGTATCAAGCAGACTCCCTGCTGAGCATAGAGCCCAACATGGAACTTGATTTCAAGGTGCGCTGAAAGAGAATTTTAGAACCATGTTCTGTGACCCCCTAGAATTAGAATTAGTCTGAGCTATAGTGCTCAGATTGGCTGCAATAGGGCAAGGGAAGTTTCTTCTCTTTAGAGTTCCTCTGGATCTTCAGAGATCTGGTGCAAAACTAAGACCAAAAAGATCTGCATCTGCAACCATTACTAGTTTTCCTCTGAGGATCCTGAGAAACCCCAGTGGTATTGAAGTATTAGCTTCCAAGATGCTAAAAAAATATAATAATAATAACATAGAGTTAAGTCATGGTAATGATAGGTGTTTTAGATACTACATTAATCTATAAAAGATTCAATAGAGTAAATTGTGTTACGAGTTTAAGGACCAGGAGCACCTGGGTGGCTCAGTCAGTTAAGCATCTGCCTTGGGCTCTGGTCATAATCCCAGGGTCCTGGGATTGAGTTCCACATCAGTCTCCCTGTTCCATGGGGAGCCTGCTTCTCCCTCTGCCTCTCTCTCTCTCTCTTTCTCTCTCTGTTTCTCATGAATAAGTAAATAAAATCATAAAAAAAAAAGAGTTTAAGGACCAAAAATTTTGACTTCTGGAAAGACAGAGTGTAGAACATGGCACATTTTCTCCTTAACTAACAATAATTAAACTGGGGAAAATGCATCAGCCATAGGAACTTCTTACTAGATATGTTGCCTAAGGCAAGGGACAAAAGCAAAAATAAACTATTGCAACTACATCAAAATAAACAGCTTCTGCACAGCAAAGAAAGCACTCGACAAGAGTAGAAGTTACTATAGGATGGGAGAAGATATTTGCAAATGACATATCAGATAAAGAATTAGTATCCAAAATATATAAAGAACTTACAAAACTCAACACCCAAAAAACAAATAAACCAGCTAAAAATGGGCAGAAGACATCAATAGACATTTTTTCAAAGAAGATATACAGGTGACCAAAAGACACATGAAAAGATGCTCAACATCATTCATCATGAGGGAAATACAAATCAAAACTACAATATCACCTCACATGTGAAAGAATGGCTAAAATTAACAGCACAAGAAACAACAGGTGTTGGCAAGGCTACAGAGAAAGGGGAACCCTTTTACACTGTTGGTGGGAATGCAAATGGGTGCAGCCACTCTGGGAAACAGTATGGAGGTTCCTCACAAAGTTAAAAATAGAACTACTCTATGATCCACCAAATGATAAGAGAGTGAAAAGGCAATGCACAAAATGGAAAAAAATATTTGAAAATCAGATATTTATTAAGGGTCTGATATTTAGAGTATATAAAGAACCACCTTACACACATAATAAAAAAAAGAAGGACAAACTATGGAAGGAGCCAAGATGTCCTTCAACAGATGAATGGATAAAGAAGATGTGGTTCATTTATACAACTGAATATAACCCAGCCATCAGGAAGGATGAATACCTACCATTTGTATCAATGTGGATGGAACTGGAGGGGACTATGCGAAGTGAAATAAATCAAGCGGAAGACAATTATATGGTTTTGCTCATTTGTGGAACATAAGGAATAGTGCAGAGGACCATAGGGGAAGGGAGGGAAAATGGAATGGGAAGAAGGCAGAAAAACCAAGAGAGACTGTGGACTCCAGGAAACAAACTGAGGATTACTGAAGGGAGGGGGTTAATATCCATCACCTGGTTAATTTAATTTAACCAGGTGATGGCTATTAAGGAGGGCACATGTTGTGAGGTGATGAGTATTAAGGAAGGCACATGTGATGAGCACTGGGTGTTAAACACAACTAATGAATCATTGAACACTATATCAAAAACTAATGGTGTTATTTATATGTTATATCTATATATCTATATATGTTATCTAAATGAACATATCAAAGAAAGGAGGGACAACAATAGTGTTGGTGGGAACATAGAGAAATTAGAACTTTTTTTTGTATATGGTGTCTTGCAGTTACCCAAGGTGTAACTATATATAATGAGTGTCATTATGGAGACATAAGTTTTTAAATTTTATTTTAATTACAGTATAGTTAACATACATTATTATATTAGTTCCAGGTATACAATATATTGATTGAGCAATTCTATATATTACCCAGTGCTGGTTATGATAAGTGTACTCCTAATCCCCTTCACCTATGTCACCCATCCCCTCACCACTTCCCTTCTGGTAACCATCTGTTTTGTATAGTTATGAATCTGTTTTTTGGTTTGTCTCTTTTTTTTTCCTTTATTCACTAGTTTTGTTTCTTAAATTCCACATACGAGTGAAATCATAGAGCATTTGTCTTTCTCTGACTGACTTTTCTCTAGATCTATCCATGTTGTTGCAAATGGCAAGATTTAATTTTTTGTGGATGAATAATATTCCATTGTGCATAAACCATATTTTCTTTATCCATTCATCTATTGACGGACACTTGGGCTGCTTCCACAATTTGGCTATTGTAAATAATGCTTCTATAAACACAAGGGTGCATATATCTTTTTGAATTCGTGTTCTTGTATTCTTTGGGTAAATACCCAGTAGTGTGATTACTGAATCATATGGTAGTTCCATTTTAAATTTTTTGAGAAGCCTCCGTACTATTTTCCATAATGGTTGCTCCAGTTTGTATTCCCACCAATAGTACATAAGGGTTCCTTTTTCTCCACATCCTTACCAATACTGGTTTCTTGTGTTGTTGATTTTAGTCATTGTGACAGGTGTGAGGTACTATCTCATTATGGTTTTGATTTACCTTTCCCTGATAATGAATGATGTTTAGCATTTTTTCATGTGTCTGTTGGCCATCTATATGTCTTCTTTGGAGAAATGTTTGTTTGTGTCTTCTGCACTTTTTTAAATTGGGTTATTGTTTTTTGATGTTGAATTGTATAAGTTCTTTATGTATATTGGATATTAACCCTTTATCCACTATGTCACTTGCAAATATCGTCTCCCATTCTGTAAGTTATCTTTTAGTTTTGTTGATTGTTTTCTTTGCTGTATAGAAGCTTTTTATTTTGATATAGTCTCAAAAGTTTATCTTTGCTTTTATTTCCCTTGCCTTAAGAGACATATCCAGAAAAATGTTGTTATAGGTGATGTCAGAGAAATTACTGCCTGTGCTCTCTTCTGGAATTGTGGTTTCAGCTCTATGAAGACATAAATTTAAACTGACATAGTAAGTACCATCTACATGCAAAACCTGGTATTTGCAGACTTCTCTATACTCATGTTCTTTTCCTTCTGTTTTCTCTATCTAGTGTGGGTCCAAAAATTAATGATCTTTATAACTTTAAGGAATTTTACAGAAATATCCGATATGGCTAAAATAGTCAATCTAGGCTCAATGAAGTCATCTCTGCTGCAGTTGTCCTTGAAGAGTATCTGTCATAAGCATGTCACCTTTGAAATTTGATGTGTGGAAAATATAAATTTGGGGAGATTGTTTTAGGCCTGGTCCCCCAAAACAGAGTCTGAGATGAAGATTCATATGAAAATGATTTTTCACATTTTCACGGTATCCAGGAAATACTCCCTGGATAAACTAGTAGAAGAGTGGGGGATTGGAATCAGGAATGGAAGGAGGTCAAGCAAGGTTTTTGTATCAAAGCTCCTCAAAGGTTGACACTGGGTCAGTCCTGTAGAGCAGCCCTAGAGATATTGTGGATCACATATTGGGAACTGTTCCAGTCACAGATAAAGGCATAGGGAATTTATACCTCTAAATCCATCTGCCATGTGCTAAAGGCTACCTGTGAGGAATGGAAATTCCCAGAGTCTTCTTGCTCTTCTTTGAGCGTGGTCTGAGATTCCAGCAGCCTAAGGGCAATCTTCCAACAAAGCACCTCCACTAACAAAGGTGCTGGCTTTTAGAAGTGAAAACATACCAGGAGCCTGTGTGCATGAGAATGGTAAAGGGACCTAAAAGAATGTGAGCACAACAGTGACAGAGTCCGAAAATTTCCTGTATTTATTTACAGCTTGAAAAGGGTTGATCATAAGGGAAGTCATGGTCTCTAAAGCAAAAATTTTCTCTGATAAATATTTATTGAACAGTTATCAGGCCAGGCACAGCTGTTTGTGCTGGGGATACAACAGTTGATAATATGTGCTCTGATAAGACACGTAGATACCTGATCACAACTCTAAATGAGAGAGGCACCTGGGATGAATGTCAGTAAGTAGCTTGAGTTCCTACACACTGTTTTGGGTCTTCAAACCTTGCCATTTGTTTATTTTGTTTGTTTGTCTGTGTAGGAAATCTTAACAGTTGTTTTGGTGAGAAGTTTGAAGATGTTTCTTGGCAAATTTTCTTTTCTCAACTGTGATTTACCCTAGGTGATTAAAAAAACCCCAGCATACATGGCCTGCTCCTTGTGGCTTCCATCTGTGAGTAAGCCTTAGGTCCTAATGACTGTTGTTGGTTGCAAGGCTCAGGAGCACCAATGCACAGCAACCTTTTCTCCAAGCAGTAACTGTCACCTACATTTTCTTCTGATGCATCAATATTACCATTTCTACTGGTTCATTTCTGTCACAGCTAGCACTTCAGGGCCTTTGAATTTATTATTTCTTGTTATGTCCATCCCCTCTTCTTTCCACTATAGCAGAGTGGTAGAGCATATAGGCTTTTGAGCCAAAATACTTATACTTTAATATTGCCTCTACCTCCTAACTTTGTTAAGTTACTTAATTTTGTGGTGCCTCAGTTTCCTCATATGTAAAATGTGGATAATGATAATACCTACTTTGTTGGAATGTTATAAAATTAAAGTAATGTATGTGAAATGCTTAGAAATATTTTTGACCCTAGTAAAAAAATCTTAGTGATGATTATCTGAAATATCATCTCCATAACTCTCATACTCTGCTTAAACAGCCACCCAGTCATTTTAAATCACTAAACTCTACCTCTGAAACTAATAATATACTACATGTTATTTAATTGAATTTAAAAATATCAAAAAAATAAATTGCATTATCCAGCATATTTTAATCAAATTGTATATTATATTCTATAATTGTCTTGTTTATTGTCTATGTCCTTACCATCACATCTCCTCCACAAACAATACTTAAAAATGACCGGCATGAGCACAGGTATTTTGTCTGCTATAATCATTGCTCTATGTCTTGCACATAGTAGGTATTAAGCAAATATTTGCTTAATTAGTAAATGATGTTAAATGAATCAGTGGCAGTTTTGAAAGAAACGAACCCTCTAGTGATGGTAAAATGATGCATAGCCCTTTTATAAAAAAAACTTCCTCAATCTCTGTGGGTTGTTTATATTTACCTACTTTCCAAAAGAATGTAGTCATATAAGAAAGGACTCATTTACGGTGAAAACAAGGGAAAAACAACCCAAAAAGTAGGACAATTTAATTTAATTGAGGGCTACATTTGATTTAAGCAAACAACTAGCAGGATGGGAAAAAGCACAACAGCATTTTGTTAGCATTGTGCTAGGAGTAATAGTAGATGCGTTGTATAAAATAAGCCATGCAATTTTTCACAACCACCCTACTAAGTAGATTGTTACCCATGCTTCATCGATGAGCATACTGAGAATTAGGAAAAGAAGTATATTTTATAGCCATTAATGATGAAAAAAGCAACCATGCCAAAATGTGATAGGTGGTAAACTTTCTCTGAGAAATTTGTCACATGAATGTTTATATATAAAGGCATTGAACACCACATTGAGTATATATAAAGGCATTGAACACCACACTTCCATCATAGTCTTAGAGGGCATTCTGAGATGTTCCTTAAATGATTGTTTCTTATATAATGGTCTTCGATTCAATAAAAATGTGGGCAAAACAATTGTGAATAACATAATCAGAGTGTTTTTATTTTTCTTTTAAGATTTTATTTATTTATTTGAGAGAGAGAAAGCGTGAGAGAGAGCATGAGAGGGGAGAAGGTCAGAGGGAAAAGCAGACTCCCCATGGAGCTGGGAGCCCTATGTGGGACTCGATCCTGGGACTCCGGGATCATGACCTGAGCTGAAAGCAGTTGCTTAACCCACTGAGCCACCCAGGCGCCCTCAAAGTGTTTTAAAGGGAAGTAAAATACTATAGTTGAGGTGAATCTCAACTAACAGAGCATTGGCTTCTTATATCAATTGCCTCAAATATCAATTATCTCAACTTTTTTTTTCTTTTATATAAAAGTAACACAATTCACTGTGAACATTTGGGATTAGAGAAATTTTTGAAGGAAAAAAACCACAAGTCATCCATATTCCTGCTTCCTATAAATCATGGCTCTTAACATTTTATGTTTTTTCCAGACATTTTTATTTTCTAATTGCATTTCTCTGTATTGTATGTAGGTTTATACACACTAAAAAGTGGCATTTAGGATTTCCATTTATAGCTGAGTGGGAGACATAATACACTAAACTGTCCTCCTATGGCAAAGCAACTACAAATACTAGATAAAATAGCTTTTTCAAAAAATAAGTAAATAAATAAATAAAAATAAATAGCTTTTTCATTTTTTTTTTTTTTAAATAGGCTCCTTACCTAGTGCAGAGCCCAATGCAGGGCTTGAATTCACAACCCTGAGATCAAGAGCTGAGCTGAGATCAAGAGTCGGACACTTAACTAAGCCACCCAGTCACCCACTAGATAAAATATTTTTTAAAAATATATTTTATAGGGGCTCCGGGGTGGCTCAGTGGGTTAAGCATCTGCTTTCAACTCAGGTTATGATCTTAGGGTCCTGGAATCAAGGCCCACATCAGACTCCCTATTCAGCAGGGAGTCTGTTTCTCCCTCTCCCACTCCCCTCCCCACTCATTCGTGTTCTCTTTCTCTCTGTCTCTCAAATAAATAAAATCTTTAAAATATATATATGTGCATATATATTTTATGTTGCATCACTGAACTCACTAAAAAATTAAGCAAAATCCTTAGAGGAGAGAAAGGGAATTAAATTAAGAATCCAGAAAGATAAATGAGCACTGAAACTAATTTTGCCTAGGGGGCATCTGTCAAACCCTATGACTTGAGGCTTGAATGGGGTGATCATACATGCCATTGTGCCTGAGATAGTCCTCATTTATTCATGTTGATATTGAATAATTATTAATGGCACTATTTTTCAGTCTTAAAAGTATCCTGGTTTGGGCAATAATTTATGTTGTCATCCTAAGCATGGGCAGCCTTGATAGATGCCTTTACAGACATGAAGTCCTAAGACTACCTCAGTGAAAGAGTAGAAGTGGAAAGGGCACAAAGCTGTCCGTAAAATATGATTACAAACATTGAAGAAAGAGACAGACACCTCTAAACACACATGATTCAGAGGCCATTTGTGGTAAGTATGAAGAGCCATACACTGCTCACTAATATCTGAGTGCATCAATGTGACAGAGTCAATGTTCATCATGTTGAAACAGATCATTTTAAAAATCTGAATTAGGTTTAGTATTAGCCTTTTAAGACTGAAAGAATGTATAACAAAATAAGGGTTCCTGCAAATATAAATTGCTAGTGGAAAAGCTAATGCTTAACTTGACTGTAAAATATAAATACATGTAATACCTAAATCTTCAATGATGCTAGCTATCTACATTAATCTTTCCTATAAGATACAAATAAGTGTACTCTGTGGCAGGAGTTCCCTCCATTCTGCTGTTCAGATTCACTACAAGAGATTCCATTCTCTGTGAACTTTTGTTTCCTGCATTCTCCCCAGGAATAGTTTTGGAAAGGCTTTGTTGGTTGATGGAAAAACATGAAATATAGCTACATGGCAGTAACCAATGGAAAGTAGAATAGAGTACCAGCTCATGCTATTATTTTTCTTGTTTTTCCTACATTCTGTTCTGAAAAAGGCTAATAAAATCATAAAACATTGGATTTAGAAAGAACTTTCCTTTGTATAATTTTGTTGAAGGTTTAGAAATTAAGTCATTAGGTATAATCTTTACTATAGCTTTGATGTAGTTTTCTTTAACTTTAGAAGAGGAAAGAGGGACTAGGAAGATTTCAGGCCAACTATATAGCCACAAATAGTTTCTATAGAGCAATAATTTCATTTCCATAACTAGTTACAATTAACAACACCAATAACTTTAAAAAACTAGTTGCTGTGATTAAAAGTCTAACACCTATGTCTAGATCACAGTAATAAAAGATTTAATAAATAAATGTAGTTGAAAAAGTGATTATTAAAAATTACAGCATCTGTCTAATTTTTGAGGACAATGCCAGTTATTTTAGGGCCATTTTGAAATATTATAAAAATATATTGTAATTTTTTTTAAGATTTATTTATTTATTTATTTATTTGATAGAGAGAAAGAGATCACAAGTAGGAAGAGAGGCAGGCAGAGGGAAAGGGGGAAGCAGGCTCCCTGCTGAGCAGAGAGCCCGATGTGGGGCTCAATCCCAGGACCCTAAGATCATGACCTGAGCTGAAGGCAGAGGCTTAACCACTGAGCCACCGAGGTGCCCCAAAAATATATTGTAATTTTATAATTATAATATAGATGTGTGCTACTAGATACTACAACTTGCCTGTAGATTTACTTTCGTAATTTTAACGTAAGAAAAAATAAAAAAATAGGTATTTTACTTTATCTCACTTTTCTTGCATCCTGATTTTTGTATTTTATATATTTTTTGAAGATTTGACAGTTTCATTAACTATCCTTTAAAAACATTATTTATAATTTCTCCATTATATCTCACTTATTTAAATTATCCACTATCTTCATAGTATTTAGTTTCTTTAATTTTTAATTCTCTTTTTTTAAAGATTTTATTTATTTATTTGAGAGAGAGAGATCACAAGTAGGCAGAGAAGCAGGCAGAGAGAGGGGGAAGCAGGCTCCCTGCTGAGCAGAGAGCCCAATGCGGGGCTCAATCCCAGGACCCTAAGATCATGACCTGAGCTGAAGGCAGAGACTTTAACCCACTGAACCACCCAGGTGCCCCTCTCTAATTTTTAATTCTCATGATTAATACTGATATAAACAATCCTGTACATAAATTTTTGAACATATCTATTTTTTTTAAGGTATAGTAGAGGTGCAACATAGATTTTGAGATTATATTTGTTAGGATTCACATGGGACCCAAAATACCCAAATCCTGACTTGCCAGTCTTTCATCTTCCCCATGAAATATCCAAGGGCACCATACACTGAGGGAACAAAGACAAATAGGACGTCAAGATACTGCTTCAGAGCCTTGCTGATAAAATGGAGTTTGAGCCAGTGGCTCAAATTCAAGGCTTATGCAGACCTTCTCTCACCTAAACCCAAATCCAGATGTCCCCACCAGCCAGTCACTTGGTCCGAATTGATGGACACATCAATATTTAGCCATTTATAGCCATACCTGTCTACTCCCATTCCTAACGACTAGCAACTATTAATCTGTTCTTCATTTCTATAGTTCTGTTAATTTTAGACTGTTATGTAAATGGAATCATATAGATCATAACCATTTAAGACTGACATCTTTTAGTTAGCAGAACCCCTCTAAGATCCATCTAGGTTTTTGCATGAATCAATAGTTTGTTCCTTTTTATTGCTAAGTAGTAGTCCATGGGGTGGATATACCATAGTTTCTTTAACCAGTCATCTATTGAAGAATATTTTGATTGTTTCCAGGTTTTGACTACTAGAAAGTATGCTGCTATGAATAATTTTATAAACATTTTTATGTGGACATGAATATTTATTTTTCTAGGGTAATTGCCCAAGAGTGCAATTGCTGAGTCAGATAATTAGCTCATGTTCAGTTTTGTGAGACCCTGTCATACAGCCTTTGGAGTGACTATAACATTTTACATTCCTACCATCGATGTACGAATGACCTATTATTCCTCACCAGTATTTGATATTGTCACTAATTTTTTTATTTTAGACATTCTGATAGCTGTACTTTGAGGTCATTTATTTTTATTGTGTGAATTTCCCTCCATTTTGTGGCTTTTAGATCTTGGGTATCTTTTATTTTATTTTATTTTTAATTTTTTTTTATTTAACAGAGAGAGAGAGATCACAAGTAGGCAGAGAGGCAGGCAGAGAGAGAGGGGGAAGCAGGCTCCCTCCGAGCAGAGAGCCCAATGCGGGGCTCGGTCCCAGGACCCTGAGATCATGACCTGAGCTGAAGACAGAGGCTTAACCCACTGAGCCACATAGGTGCCCTGTTTTATTTTATTAAGAGCACTCTATTAAATATATTAAGATAGTACCTTTTCTGAGAATTTTTTTTTTTACCAACTTGTTATTTTCCTTAAAACTTTTTTGGCATACTAAAGTGTTAAATTTTTAGGTAATCAAATTTGTCCTTTCCTTTGCAAATTTTTCCATTTTTTTTATATTTAAAAAATTGTCCTCTTCTGAGAGATTAATTATTCATCTATGTATTCATTTTTAGGTTTTAGTTTTTATATTTGTTCTTTTGGTACATCTAGAAGTTGTTTTGGTGTATAGTTTAAGGATCTATCATGAGTCATTTGCCATGTAAAGAATTATCTCTAAATTAATTGACTACACGCACCCCTATTTTTTTCTCATTTGATTATGCTGCTTTCTTTATCACTGACTCCATTTTTATTTAGACTTGATTTTGAGTCTATGAAATCTATGAAATTATATCAATCTGACAATTCTTGTACCAGTATCATTTAGCTAAGATTTTGTCAAGAACAAGATAGCAGTCAAATCAAGACTGGCTCCCTAGAGTTTAGATATTCTGTGTAAAATTCTGGAAATAGAACCATATGCTTTAGTAAACAAAAGTTTCCATGGGAAAGTATTTTTTTTTGTTACCAAAATGTGGGGGCCTGATTTATACTTGTTATGTAGGGGACTCTGATTGTACTTCTTAAGAGGTTCTGCTTATGAAATTGTGTACCTTAAATCAGATATCCAGGGAGCTGGGTAATAATTTCCAATTCTTCTTCAGGCTAACTGCAAATACCCCAGAGTCATCCATGCCTCTGGGAATAGCCTTGGGTGTCTGGTAATTCCCCTCCACAGATCTGTAACTTAAGAGTGACCCTAATTTACACTTTCACAGTGTTGTAACATGTATAGAGGAGTCTTTTAAGAAAGTGATGTGAAGGAAGTATATTTAGCTCATTGCATTATAAGCATCGGAATCTGTCTAAGACTCCCAGAATTGCATGCTGGAAAGGATTTAAGATCTACTACTAAGCAATAGTTGAAGGAATAACTCAGCAGAAGGTAGAAAAACGACTTTAGTCCCTCCTGGTGGTATGAGTTTCATAGACTACCCCATGGATTTACAAGTATTTAAGCAGAACCTTTGTCATTTTTTTTCAGTTGCATCACTCAGAAAATAAATCTTAACTTGAGTACAAGTTTCAAATTCATTTCACAATTGCCAGCATGTAAATGGGGGTGTTTGGTGTTGCAAATAACATATAACCTGACTCAAAATTGGTTAACAAAAGGAATTTGTACACTCAGATAACTGAAAATATCAGAGAAACTGTGAACTTTAGGTAGTCTGATTTAGTGACAAACAAGATCACCAAGGACCTACTTTATTTTCTAAGGCCAGTTATTTTTGAGGTCACAGATGATTGTGAGTAACTCCCTGGGGACATGCTTCCTTGTTCAGGAGAGAAAATGAATGTGCCTTGCCATTCCCAGTGATAATGTTGTACTCAAATGTTTGGAAAATGCTAATTGGCTTAAGCCATTCAGAATTTACCTGCAGAGGTTGAGAGTAAGATTAATCCTGTATAGAAATCCTCTGGTAGAGAAAGTTGAGGATACTGTTAACCATGAAGGTGAGGAAATGGATGCTGAGGAGCAAACCAAAGCTGTCTGCTATACCCATTATTTAGGATTTTAGAGGTAGTTTCTAAAAGACTCCAAAGGACGATTTGGATTCATACTACTGGCTGTTCTAGTTGAGCCCTACAGAGACTATGACTATTCCTGGATGTCAGTCAACAACAAAAACATATTTATTGAGCCTATACTACATGCCAAGCAATTCTTGTCATTTCACATGTCCTTGGAAGAGTAAAAGGGAGTGTTTCTCATCAGAGAATACTGGGCTTATTGAGGCAAAATTTGGAAAACTTATGTAAAATCCACTCTGTATAGATGAATCCTTTATTGGATAGCTTGGAATTTGACCAGCACAAAGGCCGCTGGGTTGCTCCAGCTGCCCCTTCCCCTTAAGCCACAGTTGTTTCCTGAGTAGTGCTGCTTTGGTGTTACTGTCTCCAGCCTTTATCTCCATCACATTAGATGCAGACTGGTCACAGTTTACTGTGATGGAGACATAGGCAACGTGTCTGGAGGTACTGCCACTTCACTCCAGAATGTGTGTCAGTGGCATAGATTTCAGGTGTGTTGGAGCAGCTTCTGATGTCAGTAGCCACAATGCTCGAGCTGATGTGGGCTCATGACTTCATATGCTCCCCAGTTTGATGCACTAAGCCTACAGACATAGGAGGAGAACATTGCTTTTAAGAAAAGGAAACAGGTGGGCAAAAGATATGAACAGACATTTCTGCAAAGAGGACATCCAAATGACCAACAGACACATGAAAAAGTGCTCCACATCACTCAGAATCAGAGAAATACAAATCAAAACCACAGTGAGATACCACCTCACACCAGTCAGAATGGCTAAAATTAGCAAGTCAGGAAATGACAGATGATGGCGAGGATGCGGAGAAAGGGGAACCCTCCTACACTGTTGGTGGGAATGCAAGCTGGTACAGCTCCTCTGGAAAAGTGTGGAGGTTCCTCAAAAAGTTGAAAATAGAGCTACCCTACGACCCAGCAATTGCACTACTGGGTATTTACCCTAAAGATACAAATGTGATCCGAAAGAGCACGTGCACCCGAATGTTTATAGCAGCAATGTTCACAATAGCCAAACTATGGAAAGACCCTAGATACCCATCAACAGATGAATGGATAAAGAAGTGGTACATATATATAATGGAATACTATGCAGCCATCAAGAGAAACGAAATCTG
>CM053612.1:5406918-5455254 GCA_028646535.1 Procyon lotor | reverse complement strand
GCCTGCTTTCCGCCCATTCGGGCAGGGGTCACGAGTCCGGGCTCAACAGGTCCCTTTAGCAGCTAGCCAGCGGCTGACCACACTATAAAAATAAAAAGTCCTTTACAAAGAGTTTTGCAAACCAAATTATCAACATTAAATCATTAAATACAGATTAGGCCCTAGCAGCATAGGGCTTGCTTTCTAAAATTTCTAAAATCAGTGATGGCTATCTTAATGTACACTTGTCTTTAGGGAAAGTTCCCAAATACAGTAAGTGGTGCTAAACAAAGTGCTTCTGGCTACTGGGTGTACACAATTTCGAGCACGTAGGAAAAGTAAAATGCCCAATGCAGGGAGAGAGAGAGAGAGAGAGAGAATAGCATGTCTATTTCACAGCCCCATACTATGACTTCTGGGAACTTGTTATTATGGCCTCAAGAAGGGACTGTGGTGGCCTGCCTCTAGTGATGTACCTGCACCACTGAGACCTCTGCGGGCCCTTATTTAAGTAGTGAGTTCAAATATACGCCCCCTGCTGTCCAGCCTGAAAAGGTGACTATCAGGACAAAGAAGGCACAAGATTTTTCTTCTCAGTGGAACCGCAGATCGAAAAGGAAATTGTTTGCTTAATCTCTGTTCTGCACATCATGATACATGAATGCACCCATCAGCACATTGGTTTCATTTGTAAAATTTAAATATTTGTAAAGTGATGGATGGATCTTTAATATAGCAAGAAATTAATTAACTTGTCCCTGAAGAGTAATGAAACTCCTTCCAGTAGTACACATCTAGGCCTTTCATACAGGCCCACATGGTACACGTGTATTCATGACTGTGTTGTTTTAAAAACAGAATGGAAGGCTTTTGGGATACAAGTCCTAAGAAGCAGAACACCTAATACCTAGCTTTTCTTCACGAACCGAGACAACCATTTAAACCAAGTTTGTGTATTAGAAACATCCACAGTGACAGACAGTGTCTGATGCCCTTCTTGGAGCTTTAGATGCATCATCTCATTTAGCACCCATGACAATCTTCTGGGGCAGCTATTAGGATCTGTACTTTTTAAAATCATGAAGTTGATGTTACAAGTGTTAAATCTCTTGTCCAAGATTGTCCAGCTGGCTACTGCAAAGTCAGGATTCAAGCTGACATCCTACTCCGAAGTCCATGTCCTAAACCACAGTGCTCTTTTCATTCAAAGATGCTTACTATGTTCTTCCCAGTGGGAGGATTGCTTTTACTAAGCCCCTTATGCTCTCCACCAATCACCTCAAATTATAAACTATGCAATCATTTTATATTTTCTAAAACCCAAGAAATGATTCCCTGTTGATCAGCCCCATATCCACTTGCCAAGGAGAACAGAGCACAAAGACAGAAGTGACATGGTTCTTGGAGCAGCTACACCAGGCCAGGAGGGCCCATGTCCATGTTTTCTATCATGTAAGGAAATAGAGCCCTAAGGGCCATGACTTTTGTGGGATTGTTTGTTTTCTTGCATACAGGCAAACACAATCACTGATGCAATACAAAGGCATCCAATAAAATGTCCAGGACCAGGGATTTTCCTAACACACACACACACACACACACACACACACACACATACACACACACTAATTGAAAAAAAATCTAAGAATGAACCTGATAAAACATGCATACACAAAACATGTTTAAAAATAATATGTGAATGTGGTACAAAACTCATATAATAAAAAAAATGATGTATGGTGAAAACTCAGTCTTCTTCCTTCCCCCCACAGAATCCAGTTCCCCCAGCTCCACTTCACAGAGACAACTGATAAGATTCTCCTGCACTTTCCAGCAATTTTCTATGCAAATCAAACATATGCTGAAGCATACTATACACACAATTTGCATCTTGACTTTCTCCCCAAAAAATCTGTCTCAGAGATCATTCCATATCATAAAATCACTGTACTTTTTCCCCAAATATGTTTATTTTATTTTTTCAGTATTATAAGATTAATTGTTCATGCACCACATCCAGTGCTCCATGCAATATGTGCCCTCCTCAATAATCTTTTTGATAGCTACATATTATTTCATTATATGGATGTGCTGCTATTTATTTGACAATCCCCCTATCAATAGAAATTTAGGTTGGTTATAGATTTTTGCTTTTATAAACAGTGCCATAGTGCTATGGCATACCAAACATGGAATGAGAGACAGTGGGAAGAATTAACCCTGAGAGGCAGTATTCTAACACTGACATAGTTCAGAATCAGCTGTACATGATAATAAAGAACAGACCAATGTTTAGTCATTTTTTTAGTCTTCTTAAATTCCCTTACCAACAAGGTACTACTCCCTTATCGTCTCTCCTTTCTTGGAAAACAGCTGTTTTAGTAAATAATCTTCCACATACTGTTTTGTGTATATATGCAAATTTATGTGCACTAAAATTTTGATATTAACCCATTGCCTCCCAAAGTGGTTGTATCAATACATATTTTCATCAGGAAGGAATGAGAATGCTTCTTTTTCCCACACCAACAACACTGTACAATGTTGAGCTTCTCTGTACTTTTCCATTCTTATAAGTAGAAATGGTCTGTTTTAATTTGTATTTATTTATTTAATTTATATCTGTAATAATTTGTATTTATTATATATAAATCTTAGTTCACGTTTATAAACTATCCTCCCTGTGAATTGCCTTTTCATGTTGTTTGTTCACTTTTTAAAAATATATAATTGGGTGTAGTGCATGAGCAATGAATCTTGGAACACTAAAAAAAATAAAATAAAAGTTTAAAAAAATAAATAAAAATATGTAACTTACATGTCTTAAAATTCACCCATTTAAAATGTACTATTTAGTGGTTTTTAGTATATTCATATAGGGGTGCAAATATCACCACTAAGCCCACATTTTCACCATCCCCCAAAATATAGCCAATATCCATTGGCAATCATTCCCCATTCCCAGCTCCCCCACTCAGTCCCTGACAACTACAAGTATATCTTCCTAGGGATTTGCTTATTGTTGACATTTCATATAAATGAACTCATACAATATGTGCCCTTTTATATCTGACTTCTTTCACTTAGCATAATGTCAGGATTCATCCATGGTGTAGCATGGATCAGTACTTCAGCCCTTTTCATGGCTGAATAATATTTCATTATATATGGATAAGCCATTTTGTTTATCTTACATATCAGTTGATAGACCTTTGGTTTGCTTATTCTTTGTGGCCATTGTAAGTAACATTGCCAATAATGTCCATGTGCAAGTTTCTATGTGGGCATGTTTTCATTTCTCTTGGGGATCAACTATGAATGGAACCAGAGTCACATGGCAGTTCTATGCTTAAATATTTGAGGAACCACCAAACTTCCACAGCACTTGTACCTTTTTACATCCCTACTGGCAATGTATGAGGATGCTAATTGAAATCTCACCAATACTTGTTACTATCAGCATTTATTATTATAACCATATGGTGGGTATGAAGTATGATCTAGTAATTCTGATTTCCATTTAACTAATGGTTAATGATGCTGAGCATCTTTTCATGTACTTATTGAACATTTGTGTATCTTCCTTGGAGAAATATCTATCCAGATCCTTTGCCTATTTTTAAATTGGGTTATTTAGTTTTTTATTATTGAGTTAGAAGACTCTTATACATTGTAGATACAAGTCCTTGACAGATACATGATTTGAAATTATTTATCCCATCATGAGGGTTGGTTTTTCACTTCTTTGATTGTGTCCTCTGAAATACAAAACTTTTAAGAATAAAGTCCAATTAACTATTTTTATTTTGTTGCTTGTGATTTTTGGTGTCTCATCTAAGAAATCACCTCCTAATCCAAGATCACAAATACTTACACCTATGTTTCTTCTAAGAGTTTTATAGTTTTAGCTCTTATATTCAGGCCTTTGATACATTTTGATTTGGTTTTTGTATATGGCATGAACAAGGAGTATGACTTATTTCTTTTGCATGTGGATACATAGTTGTCCTCGCACCATTTGCTGAAAAGACTATTGTAATAATGTTGTATAGTGGCAAATCGTGATCACGCTTATCACAGTGAGCATTGAGTAATGTACAGAACTGTTGAATCAGTATGTTATACACCTGAAACTGATATACGTCAATTATTATTCAGTAGGACTGGATAGGCACCCATTTTTTATTTCATTTTAATAAGGCTCTCTGGCAATTCTCATGTACTTGTCCACAAGATCTCTAATTTTTCTTCTAAATCAGGTATTTTGACTTCATATCTTATGAGGCAGATTCTTTAAAAAGAAGAGAGTGCTTAGTGACAAAGATGCCAGTCGCTGACTCTAGGAGACATTTTCATAAATTTTTGTTCTTTGATACCTTGTATAATTTTCAAAAAACATAATACATAGAAAAATTAAAGAGTTGTACTAACTCAAAATCACATCATCTATTGCCTCCCTTATCCTGCCTTCACCAAACACACACACACACACACACACACACACACACACACACACACACATTTCTTTAAAAGATTTATTTATTTATTTGTCAGGGAGAGAGACAGTACAAGCAGGGGGAGCCCCAGGCGGAGGGAAAAGCAGGCTTCCCTCTGTGCAAGGAGCCCTATATGAGACTCAATCCAGGGCCCTGAGATCATGACCTGAGCGAAAGACAGACGATTAACCCACTGAGCCACCCAAGCGTCTTATAAACACACATATTTATGCATACTTACATGAACATGTAACCGTGCTTACATACATCCATGTGCACACACTCCATACCTGCACACACTCAAAAATATGCAGGCATGCACACATGACAACACTTGGTGCCCACATGCATATATATTCACACACATGTAACAGAACACATGCATGCATGTGTGTGCATTTACATGCATAAGTGCACAATCACACATGCACAGATATACGTACATACACATTCACACCTACTTTCTTCTAGAAAAGAATAATGAAAAGGACCAGGGCCTTGGTCAGACCCTGGCCCAAATCTTGGCTGTACTAATGACTGGTCACATGACCCTTCTGATGCTGTTTGCTCATATTATTTCAAGTCCTACCTCACGAGACATTAGTGAGAATCAAGATATAAAGGCATCAGTAAGCACGCTCTAACCTAAAAAGCTCTACTCAATCATGTTTTGCTATATGATAATGTCATTTTTTCACAAGACTTGTTTTTCTTTACAAAGCCATTCAGTGTAGTTTGGACATCTGGTAGTCACCTTTATAGATGAAAAATTCGAGGCACAGAGAGTTCTAACCCTGTTCCCTTACTTCTGGGAGCCTTGCTTCAAGCATTTTCAGTGTTATACTGCACCTTCTGGAGCGACCATGCTGACGCCATAAAGGACATTGCACTCAGATGGCAATTTAAACCTAACCAGTTTCAGCTTTTAAAAAATTGGCTTAAGACAGTAAGTGGAAATACTTACTATAGATGTGACACAGAGGACTACAGAGTCCTCTACTACTTCTGTTTCTTCTGAAAGCAAAAAATACATACATACATACATACATACATACATACATACATACATAAAGAGATGAGTATGAAAAATACATTGTTGGAGGATATAAAATTATACTGCCCATATGTTTGAATTTGAAGGTACACTACCTTGAGAAAGATCAGAGTTGCAAAGCATGAGAAATTTATTGCTTGGTTCTCTTGCCCAGAATAGCATTCATTCCATTTTAAATGTCACTGAAGTGCATTTATGTCAAAAGAAAGATACCTAATCAAACTGGCAATGATACAGTGATCCTCACTGGGCAGAAATTATTCTATGAAGTATCTGCCATGCAAATTGATAGGGGAATTTAACACAGATGATATCTCATGTCTCATCAAACACCACAGCAATTTCTCAAAAGCAAAAATGGGTCTTTAAAAAAAACCTACAAGTTCTTTTGACGTTGTATGAATTATCTCACTACCTAAAACAGATTTTGCTCACAATTAGTAGAGTTTCTAAATATTCTATAATTTGCATTGTGATGGTTAATTTTATGTGTCAACTTAACTGGGCACAGGGTGCCCAGATACCTGATTAAAAATTATTTCTGGATGTGTGTCTGAGGGTATTTCTGGATGAATTAACATTTGAACCTGTAGCTGAGTAAAGCAGATTGCCCTCTCCTATGTGGGTGAGCCTCCCCTCATCCAATAAAGGCCCGAACTGAGACAGAATTATCTGTCTCTACTTTATTATCTTCAAGTAAGGATATAGGTCTTCTTCTGCCTTCAGACTGATTTGGAGTGAAATTTACACAATTGGCTCTCCTGGTTCTTGGCCTTCAGAGTTGGAATGGAATCATACCGGTGGCTCTCCATGATTAGGACTTCTATTATTTCTGTTTCTCTAGAGAACTCTGATTAATACAGAGATCGATGCAAAGCTCTCTTATCACCATTCAAGAACCCAGAAAACAGAAAAAAACTGCTATACATGTTCAAGACAAGAAAGAAATAAACTATGTACAGAAATAAAATATAGGTTTGCTAAGGTAAAAAACAAATATTATAGTACTGTAGAGTTCACAAAGCACTTTTCCCTGTAGCATCTCATTTAATCCTCAGAACAACCCTATAAAATAAGAAAAACAAATATTGTCTCCATTTTTTAGGTAACAACTGGGCTCAGAGTTCTTGGCTAGTCTAAGACTCCAAAGAGTTTTAAAAGCAAATAAATGAAGCAAGAAAGTATATAAAAGTTATAGGAAACAAAGAACTTTCTCTAGAATGTTTTTCTACCTTCAAATCAGACTTGAAAATATTTAGAACACTGATTTTCAAACTTGGCTGTCCATTAGAATTGCCTGTGGAATTGTAAAAAAAAAAAAAATGCTGATTCCACTCCCAGTGATTCTGATTTGGTTGGTCTGGGCCACGAACTGGGCATCATAATTTTTAAAAGCAATCTAGTCAATTATAACTTGCATTGGTTCAGGAACCACTGGCCTGGTTCCTGACTGAATGTAACATCAGGTCTCAGAACCAAGATCTTTATTATCTGTGATTGAATGAAAGATGTAGCAATATTTTAATGCTCAGAAAATCTGAAGAGCTGAAACTTTCTTTCATTTGAGGAATGATATGTGATTGGCATTATGAGACATGAGTAGACATGAGTCCTACTTCAGAGGATTCACAGACTAGTGAAAGAGATAGGCAAGCAAGTATTCCAGCAGCCACATGATAATTTGGTACATGTGTTACTTATAGTATGGAGCAATGCTATACATTTTAGAAAGCAAATAGTGGATTTAGCAGCTGAGAGCGGTTGGAAAATTCTAAAAAGAAAGAACTTGTTGAGCTGGGTTCTGAAAGTTAAAGCAGGAGGTTCCAGGCAGAGGGTAGGACATTTGAGAAGTGGGGGGTGGGTTTTGCAAATCCATAGAAAATAAATCAGATAGAGGAGGGGGAGGGAAGTGATCCAATAAGGCTAAGTCATAGAGTGGCACCATGAAACAAGAAAAGATTAGACTAGAGAGGTAGGTTTATTTGTTTATTTCTTATTTAAGTAAGAGGTTCATATGGTGAAAAGTTCATACTGTTCAAATGTCTACTTAATAGAGATCAATTTCTGGTTCCTAGTCCCCACGTCACTGTTGATAGTTTTTAGTATATCATTTTCACAGCTATTTTATAAATATACGCACTTAGTAAGCCCAATTCTAGTCTACAAGAACAGATGTTCAAAATGTGGAATTGTAATTCTTCCATAGACACACTTAATTTTTAGGTGAGCCTCCATTCTATTTGGTAGAGGTAATCAGCCTCATCTAAATGAACAATGTAACACACACACACACACACACACACACGCACACACACACACACACACACACACACACACACACATTTTCCTAGATAGCATCCAAGTTCCAGGAATTTAAATTTACTTGGTCTCAAACTTTGAAGAAAGGAGGATGTGGGCATTTTGTCTGTTATCATCCATCCATTCTAGCAGTCCAAGAAAATCCTTCTTGCTCTTCCCTTTCCTTCCCCTACTCTGCCCTCCCCTCCTCAATAGCTCTGCTTCTTCTCCCTTCTCCTTCTTTTTCTCCTCCCTCTCCCCAAGCCCAACACTTCCAGATGCTAGGATCAGACCTTGGGAGTTTCCTCAATTCTGATAAGCTCTCAGGAAACGCAGAGACTCAGGCCTTTTGCCATTTCTGTGCTGCCCTGAGAAATAGAGAAATCACCTGCATCTCCCATCAGCTTACTACAACTCAAAGAGAAATTTCTGAGGCCAACTCAGCTCCACAGTCTACATCAGAATTACAAACTGGAGGCCTGCAAATGTGTTTTACCTAGCCACGCAATGTTTTTGTGCGTTGCTTTTTTTTTTTTAATGTGAGCTAGCTGACAACATGTAAACATTAGGATATTTATAATTTATAGCTTCTCTTAAATAATCAGAAGGTCTGGCAAAATTGGGCCTATATGTTCACATGGTATTAATTGGCTGGAGCTGGTAATCACAGCATGAGTTCCCAGGTTTATTGTTCCCAAAAAGCCCATGGCACGTACTTATTATATTCCTGGCCTGTTACCTGAAGGAATTTAAGGATTTTTTTTAAATTAATTAATTAATTAATTAATTAATTATGTGACAGAAGAAGAGAAATCACAAGTAGGCAGAAAGGCAGGCGAGGGGTGGGGGGGAATCAGGCTCCCTGACGAGCAGAGAGCCTGATGTGGGGCTCGATCCCAGGACCCTGAGAGCATGACCTGAGCCGAAGGCAGAGGCTTTAACCCCCTGAGCCACCCAGGCACCCCGGAATTTAAGTTTTTAACTTCTACCACAAACACATCACTTTTTCTATTCTATTTTTCTATTTTTCCATTCTAGGCTCCAGTTTCTTTCTTTCTTTTTTTTTTTTTTCTATTCTGGGCTCCAGTTTATCCCATAAGCTCTATTTAAGAAATGATTTACAGTGCCCTGGTCACTTTTCAACTCCTATTAACTATAACTGATCCCAAGAAGCCATAAAATCTTTTTTTACCAGCATGCCCATCCTACCCCCCTCACATACACCTAGTCCAGGAAATGGTATGTGGTCTTGAGTTGGTTAGAAGCCCTATTTTTCATCATTTCTTATGGAGGCATAATATTCCATTATATACTTTTGTATCAACATGGATGAGACTGGAAGAGATTATGCAGGGTGAAATAAGTCAAGCAGAGAGAGTCAATTATCTTATGGTCTCAGTTATGTGTGGAGCATAAGGAAAAACATGGAGGGCATTGTGAGAAGGAAGGGAATGGTGAATTGGGGGAAATCGGAGGGGGAGATGAACCAAGAGAGACTGGACTCTGAGCAACAAACTGAGAGTTTTGGAGGGGCAGGGGGGTTAGGCGAGCCTGGTGGTGGGTATTGAGGAGGGCACATATTGCATGGAGCACTGGGTGTGGTATACGAACAACGAATCTCGGAACATTGAAAAAATAAAATAAAATTAATTAATTAAAAAAAAGAATCAAATTCTCAGCAGGTTTTTGTTTTATTTTATTTTTTTGGTAGGGGTGGGGATGTCCTGCTGGCGGAGATTGAAAAACTGACTTAAAGGTTTATAAAAAAAATGCAAAAGACAGAAATAAAATATAGTCAATGTTAAAAAAAAAAGAAAAAAGCCCCATTCTTATATCATCCAATTTTACACACTGCTACTGAGTGGTCTGTTCAACTGTGTTTGTCCTTTTGGTCTCTTCCAGAGAACCTAGGCTTTTGAAGTTCAATTTTGAAACTCAAAAACTCAAGGAAAATGATTTTTTTTCTCCTGCATTCTCCTTTCCTTCAAGTAAGAATTATAAAGTGCCTCAGCTCATGGTTACATGAGAAGAGTGAGAGGGCAAAGTACGGAAAAATAAGTTAAATAAGTTAGTAAAGTAGGGAAAAATAAGTTAAATAAGTTAGTATATTATATTACTTATGATATATAGTATTTACAATAACCAAATATATATACATATTATCTATACTATATGGTCTGCATTCCTTTTATATAACTTAAGTATATGTATGTATATATTTTCTCTAATGTCTTTTGTTTCATTTATCATATCTTATATATTGTTCCTCATTTATGCATGTGTATATGAAAATATATCTATAAGCTAGATCCCTAGAAGTTGAGATTCCAGGTCAAAGGATGGATGAATTTTCTATTTTGATAGGCATAAGGAAATTGTAGTCACCAAAAAAGGGTATACCAATTACAATGGTTCAATAGTTTAAGAACATACCATATATTCACCAACATGTTATATTTTCATTATTATTTTATCTTTGGCAATCTGATAAGTAAAATGTAGTTTTTTAAAATTTGCCTTTCTATAATCATGAGGGGATCTGAATAGTATATGATGCAGGATGTGTGATTGGTGGTTGAAGGAGATAGCATGTGGTCATTATTTATCTTCCCCGTGTGTCTTATAGCTTGCTTTTATACTGTCAACTCTAAAATCTTTTCTTTATAGGCCTATTAACTAGTCAACAAAGTACCACTTTAGGAGAATCTACTCAGAGAAATGGTTGCCCTCAACCTTATTCCAGTGGTTCATAAGACCCACTATGGACAAACCCTATCTTATATCTTTTGGCAATGACTGAAACTCTATTTTAGAGAAATGACTCTGGAAGACTGATTAGAAAGGCAAGGGATTGCAGGCAGGGCAATCCAGTTAGGTGGCTATGGCAATCATCCAGAGGAAGAGAAAAAGTCCAGTATTATATCGGAAGTGGGAATGGATAGGAGAGATGACATTTTGAAACCTCTTAAGGAGAGAAACTCAACAGGACTCAGTAACTAACTTAATCTGAAGGCAAAGAAAGAAGGAGGCTTTTGAGATGATGCTAGGATTGTTGTCTTTGCACTACCATGTCAATAAAGAAACCATTAGCTCTTCAACAGACGAATGGACAAAGAAGATATGGTCCATATATACAATGGAATATTATGCTTCCATCAGAAAGGATGAATACCCAACTTTTGTATCAACATGGACAGGACTGGAGGAGATTATGCTGAGTGAAATAAGTCAAGCAGAAAGAGCCAATTATCTTATGGTTTCACTTACTAGTGGAGCATAAGGAATAACATGGAGGACATTGGGAGAAGGAAAGGGAGGATGAATTGGAGGAAATCAGAGGGGGAGATGAACCATGAGAGACTTTGGACTCTGAGCAACAAACTGAGGGTTTTGGAGGGGAGGGGGTTAGTGAGTTGGGATAGCCTAGTGGTAGGTATTGAGGAGGGCACGTATTGCATGGAGCACTGGATGTAGTACATAAACAACGAATCCTGGAACACTGAAAAAACAAAATTAAATTTAAAAAAATCCATTAGACAACTCAGTAAACATAAAAAGTAGAAGTGAAATGATTCATTTTTTGGAGGATAATCTAGTTTTGAACATTCAGAGTTTAAGATGCCTACAGAATCTCCAACTGGAGAGGCTCAGGAGCCACTTCAAGAATGGGATATGCAATGCAAGAGAAAAAAGCAAGTGATCTGCATTTAAAATCTTAGAAAAAAATGGATTTAAAGAAATTTGGCGTAAGTTCTATATTTAAACATATGAAGGAAAAGAAGATAAAATAGTAGTGTTGAAGAAAAACAAACTGATGGATTATACTGAACTAGAGTCAAATGGGCTTACACATTTTTATGAACAGGCTTTTAAAATTTTCTATCTTGCAACTGTGTCTATAAAAAAAGGACAATAAAGAAAACAATTACTTGATTAAGCACAATATAAAGATTCTCGCAGTCACAAAGCAAATATGAATACTTATTCTCTCCCTCCCCTAAATACTCCTAAAAAGGAGACAATTACTACATTTTTATAATATCTGGGAGCAAGAGACATTTCTAAACAGAACACCAAAGCAGAATTTTTTTTTAAAGGATATTAAGGAGGGCACGTGTTGTGATGAGCACTGGGTTATACACAATTAGTGAATCATTGAACACTATATCAAAAACTAATGATGCACTATATGTTGGATAACTGAACATAATAATAAATAAATAAAAGAAATATATGTAATTTGAGGCTGAATATATGAAAATTATTCAGATAATTAATCTTAATTATCATGCAAGGAAAATTTAGATCTTCTATGGCATTATATATTAAATTGAGCACATATTACTAAAAAAGTAAATAGAAGATTTATTTACTTTAGAAAGAGAGAGACGGCTTGAGAATGGGACAGGGACAGGGACAAAGAAAATCTCAAGCATACTCCCTACTGAGCATGGAGCCCGACATGGGGCTTGATCCCATGAACTGAGCCAAAATCAAGAGTCAGACACTTAACCAACTGAGTCACCCAGGGACCCCCAAAGTAGAAATCTTTTTTTTTTTTAATGATTTTATTTATTTGACAGAGAGAAACACAGTGAGAGAGGGAACACAAGCAGAGGGAATGGTAGCGGGAGAAGCAGGCTTCCTGCCGAGCAGGGAGCCCGATGCGGGGCTCGATCCCAGGACCCTGGGATCATGACCTGAGCCGAAGGCAGACGCTTAACGACTGAGCCACCCAGGAGCCCCCCAAAGTAGAAATCTTAAAGATTAACTAGTTTTGACTACATGAAAAAGTAAAATTCATGCATCACAAAAAGAAAGCATTAAAAATAGTATGCAAATGATAAAATGGATATATATTTATAAAACATGACATACAAAAAATTAATATCTTTAATTTGTAACAAACTTTTACAAATCAACAAGAGAAAAGTGATAACTCTCTCCATGAAAAAACAGGAAGAGTGATCAAATCGACAACTCATAAAAAAGGTACAATGATACAGTAAACATGGTACAAAATATTCTATCTCACCAATAGTCCAGGAAAATAATTAAATTAAAACAATGAAATATTTTCACCTATCAAACCTTCAAAGTTGTGGAAAGTAAGGATAACCTTCATGCAGGCAATATATTAAGATGGGTCCTCTCATGAGCTACTGGTGGCAATATAAATTGTATTTATATTTATATGTATTTATTCCTAAAGAGTAATCTGGCAACAGATATCAACAGATATCAAAGGTCTTTAAAATGTTCATATACAAGGGGCACCTGAGTGGTTCAGTGGGTTAAGCCTCTACCTTCAGCTCAGGTCAAGATCTCAGGATCCTTGGATTGAGCCCCGCATCGGGCTCTCTGCTTGGCAGGGAGCCTGCTTCCTCCTCTCTCTCTGCTTGCCTCTCTGCCTACTTGTAATCTCTCTCTCTCTCCCCCTCTCTCTCTCTCTCTGTCAAATAAATAAATAAAATCTTTTAAAAAAATATTCATATACAACTGATTTATCATAAGAAAATAGGCCAGCATTTGTAATGATGTGTTAAAAGATTATCACAATAGAGGGCTAGTGAAATAAATCATGGTGCATACCAGTGAAATATAATTCAGCCACTAAAAATCACTTTTCTAGTAATATTTAATGGCATAAAAATGTTCAAAGTTTAATACTAAGTGGCTAAAGCATGATACCAAGCATTTTATGAAGCACAATGGCATAAGTGTAAATCTGTCTTTCCCTAAACCTTTCAATCTCAATCTCAATTTCTTTCTTCCTTCCACCCCTCCTTCTCTAAGAAAATACCCAAAAATGCCCATTGTTGTTATTTCTGGACAATATGATTACTGCTTATTATTATTTTATTTTATATAATTCTTTATTCTCTCAAATGAGCTTGTATTGTTTAATAATTAAGGGGAAGAAATCCTACACTTGCAACCTGTCCTCCTGCCAACTGCTATATAAGACTGATAGAACTCATAGAATCTCAACATCTTGGTATCATTTTCATACTGCTTTCCTTTTTGGACTCAGACTGCCGAGTAGGAAAGATCCTTAGAGATTATCAGCTAAATGGGCTCATTTTGAAGATAAGAGTAAGGGAGGCTCATGGAGAAGAAGGTCGTAGAGTCTATTCATTGATTCCTGAGCACATAGAATCCTTGGTTATTGATTTTACACTTGTGATTATCTCTTGACATTATCTATTTCAAGATATTTTGGAAATCCAACATAGAATGTTCATAATAATATTGAGGGCACATCTGTCCACTGCATCTCTGCTCATAACAGCACATTGGGCACATTCTCAGGGCTTATCCTCATATTACTGATTCCCTCTGTAGACACTCTTTTATTCTTCTTTTTTAAAAAGATTTGTTTGTTTTAGAGATAGAGAGAGAGTATGGGGGGGAGAGAGAGAGGAGGGGGGAGAGAGAGAGAGAAAGAGAGAGACACACAGACTCCCTGCTGAGTGCAGAGCCAGATGTGTGCCTTGATCTCACAACACTGAGATCATGACCTGAACTGAAATCAAGAGTCGGACATTCAACTGAGTGAGCCACCCAGACACCGCAATCTCTCTGTAGACACTCTTCAATTCACCTTATTTTATGAGGATTCAAAGATTATTAGAAGTATATATTGGATCTTCCCACCTTGTCCAAATAATTTACATATATATATATATATGCAATAAATATATAACAATGATCTAATATATGCAAGGAATAAGTCCACATAGAGAACAAAGATACTGTCTATGCCATCAACATGAGTCGCAATGTACTAAGCCAAAGGAAACTCCCAGAAAATCTGGAACAAATACCTATAAAATCTGGAACAAATACCTATAACAAGTCATTTTGTTGAAACGACCAACTGGTATGATAATTTGTAAGCATACATAAAGCTTCTCAGTTCTCCCTGGCATCCCACTGGCTTATTTTCTCTTTCCATGGCACAGGCTGTTTTTGTTTTCTTTCACTTCTAATCTACTTCATCAATGAGCCGGCAAGTCTAATGCTAGAGTCTTCCTGTTCCTTAATGTGTAAAATACCAGTAAGAACTTTCTGTTTTGGGGTGCCTGGGTAGCTCAGTGGGTTAAGCCTCTGCCTTCAGCTCAGGTCATGATCTCAGGGTCCTGGGATCGAGCTCTGCATCGGGCTCTCTGTTCAGCAGGGAGCCTGCTTCCCCCTCTCCCTCTTCCTGCTTCTCTGCCTGCTTGTGATCTCTCATTCTCTCTCTGTCAAATAAATAAATAAATAAATCTTTAAAAAAAAAAAAAGAACTTTCTATTTTTCCTTAGGCCTTTTCATAGCATGTAGGAGAATGCGCACTGGTTTGGGAGTCACCAAAAATTTGTTCTTGACCTATCCTATCCTTTTTATTCTGTGATTTTAACTCTGGTATGCCTTTGTTTCTATACAATGGAAAGTAGTTGTTAGTTCCTGCCTCATTTTCCTTGCATTTGCTTTCCACAAGCCATTTCAAGTGGAGTCATAGTTGAACCTCACCTGTAGCTTCAAACCTACTTCAGTTCCTAGTCTAATTTAAGCCAAGCCCATGTGTGTTGATAGCTTCAGCCCTGTCTACTGGTGGAGCCTGGAGAGTGGGCCCCCCATTAATTTGGGCTCAGTGTGCCAAGGACGAGCGTTAAGTACCTGTATGCCTCAATGTTTATGAGCAGGTTTCTGTCTCACTTTCTCTATCGAGCAATTCATTACGATTCTGGTCCTATGAATCTGTCTACTCTACCAGATCCTGACCATCCCCACCTTCCATAAACTCCCTTCCCTGTACTTCTCCAAGTCCCTTTGCTGATAAGTCAGGACCATATTGACTCCTAATGAATTCTACCTAACACCTAAAACCCCCACTATAATGGCCTTTCACCAGATAGGGCTCCTATAAAAATGTATCAGTGGGGCACCTGGATGGCTCAGTCAGTTAAGCATCTGCCTTCAGCTCAGGTCATGATCTCAGGGTCCTGGGATCGAGCCCCGCATCAGGCTCTCTGCTCAGTGGGGAGCCTGCTTCCCCTCTCTCTCTTCCTACTTGTGATCTCTTTCTCTCTGTCAAATAAATAAATAAAATATTTTTAAAAATGTATCAGTATTGGGCTCAGACACTGACAAAATCCCAAGGTAGCTATGCCCTTTGGACAACTCTGCAACCGAATTAGTAATACTTTCCCTAGACTATATCCCAACTCATAATACCTTCCTCTACTTCCTTGCCACCCAGTGGTGCTGAGATTCCAATATGCCTCATCCCTAAGATACCCGAGTAATGACAACATCTGTTCTGCCTAACTCACAAAGCTGTTGAGGGCATTAAATAAACAATAAATGCAGAAATGCTTCAAAAACCATAAAGATTTATTCAAATGTTAGTGCTTCATCTTACTGTTTAGTGTTGTTAAAGGCACTTTCCTCTCAAGATCCTTCAGAGAGATGCTGTATAAGCTTGGAGGACTGTGAGCTTCATCATTTGGTTAGCACCTGCCTGGTCTGTTTCGAGAAAAGATTTAATTGCTTTTCCGTGTTTTTCCCCCAAGATTGGCACCTGGTTTTATGAAAGACTGTAAACACATTTTCTGACTTCACCAAACGATGTCAGCATGTTCTGCCTCTCCATGAAGGAGAAGAGAAAGCTGACTAATCACAAGGTGAAGTGTTGAAAAGGTCACCGTAGTGGTGTTCACTTGCCTAATTTATATGCATTCATCCAATTTATGAAACCTAAGTGGCAAATGGAAAAGGAGAGGAAAGCCAGCACTGCCTAAGACAGAGCACGTTGTGGAAACATAGGAACAGATGTCAAATCATCTGTCTCCCAGCTAGAAACTTCTGATCTTCCTCAGGTGCTACAGTCAGTACAAAACCTTAGAAATTGCCATATGGCAATTTCTAGACTATACTGCTAAAAAATCTGCCAACCCAAATAAAGAATTTTCACCGTTCTATTGAACAGTGTCTCTCAGTGCTGGAGAAGAGACTTATTTCCTGAGGAATAAGAAGACATTATGAAGAAAATAAATATGAAAAAATAGCAGCCTTATATTCCCCTGACAACAGTAACAAAACTACCCTAAATCACAAAGGGAAATGGTTTTCAATGTACATGTAATTCTACCCCATCATATTCCACACAGGAATTAAGGGGACAGATTCAATCACTATCAGATAGCCCCACAAGTGACTGTGTTGTATGGATATTACTGTTAGGTCATACCATCGAAGATATATACCAGGCTCACTCTGTCCTTTCACCCTCACTCTCAGCCCATGTGCCAAAAAAGCAAGGCTCAGGTCCTTAAATCTTCTACTCTGTCTATAGTGAAGTATCCATAGCAGGGAAATGTGAGGCAGAAACAGTAAGGAACAAGGTCTATGAATACTTATCAGATGAGCAGCTTGTATAGTATGTGCAACCCGCCTTTTATGTCATTTCCTTATGCAAAATATTCTTCCCTCCTTACCACCCCATCCCCCAAAACTTTAAGGAGCCAAACTTCCTCCTATTCTCCCCATAAACATTAGTGTACATTTAAATCAATCTGTGACTTCTCCTTGGACTTCTCTCACTTTGGGGGATTAAAGACTTTGTCACCCAGAAAATAAAATCCCAGATAAGGGAAAGGCATGGGGATCTCAATTCTTCACCCAAGCCCCAGAATTACCCCATAGCACAGCAGCCTCCTCTACCTCTGTGTATGACAGGGTCAGCAGAACAGAGTGACTAAAGGTCAGGCTCTGAGAATACATCCAGGTGCTCCAACTCAGTAGCTGTATGTTTTTGTGTGAGTCATCTCACTGGACCATAGTTTCCACATCTGTAAAATGGGGATGAGATAGCACCTATTTATAATTGTGTTCTTTGATTTAAATGGAATGATCCCAGTAAAACACTTTTCTGGTATGTGGTATGTGTTTTATCAATTATAAATCATTGTTATGGCTTGAATTGTGCCCCTAATTCATATCTTGAAGACCTAATCCCCAGCACCTCAGAACGTGACCTTAATTCAAGACATTAAGATCTTCCTTGGTCTTTACAAAGGTAACTAATTAAAATGAGGTCACCAGTAAGACTGGTGTCCTTATAAAAATGGTAAATTTGAAAACAGGGAGAATGCATATAGAGAGAGCACCATGTAAAGACAGGTAGAAGACAGCCATCCACAAGCCAAGGAGAGAGGCCTGGAACAGATCCTTCCCTCACCATCTTCAGAAGGAATCAACCCTGTTGACACACCTTGATTTCAGACTTCTAGCCTCCAGCAATGTGACACAGTAAATTGTGTTCAAGCCACTCAGACTGCCGTAATTTGCCACAGAAGTCCTAGCAAACTAATATAATATTTTTTTTACCTTTTTTCTCAAGTTTTTATTCAAATGTCAGCCAGTCAACACATAGTGCAATGCTAGTTCCAGGTTGAGAATCCAGTGATTCATCACCTACACTCAATACCCAGTGCCCACCACAAGTGCCTTCCTCAGTACTCATCACTCACTCAACCTATCCCCCTGCCTACCTCCCCTCCAGCAACCACCAGCCTGCTCTCTACAGTCAAGAGTCTGTCTTTTGGTTTGCCCCTCCTTTCCTCCCACCCATGTTCATTTGCTTTCTCTCTTAAATTCCACATATGAGTGAAATCTATGGTATTTATCTTTCTCTGACTGCCTTATTTCACTTAGCATAATACTCTATAACTCCATGTTGTGAATGGCAAGATTCCATTCTTGTTTATGGCTGAGCAATACTCCATTAACACAGTTACCATTTACTATAAAGCTGACTGCACATATACAACTCTTCTGGTCAGCATGTTTGCTTGAGGATCTCAGAAAACAGGGTATATAAAAATAATTGTAGCCTATTTGAGAGGTCAGTGTACCCATGATTATTTCAAGGTATAGATAGGTAAGTAAAAAGAAGTAACAAATACGGTAGTCATATAATTTATCACCCAAACTGAGATAATTTTGAGGATAAAAAGGGGATATTATTTTTTAAAGATTTTATTTGATTTATTTGACACAGAGAGAGAGAGTAAGAGAGAGCGAACGCGAGCAGGGGAAGCAGCAGGGAGAGGGAGAAGTAGGTTACCCACAAAGCAGGGAGCCAGATGTGGGACTCAATCCCAGGACCCTGGGATCATGACCTGAGCCAAAGGCAGACGCTTAACCAACTGAGCCACCCAGATGCCCCAAAAAGATGAAATTATTAATAAATAGACTCAATCATCAAAACAAGACAAAAAATCAGGACTTGTTGTCTTCCTAGCAATGGAGAACAAGGATGTGTTATGCCTTGTCCCTCTCCATCAACCAGGTCTGCCAATGTAAGACTCACTAGTTCCACTAGAGCAATCTAGTTAATTTAACTACAGCTATCAATTAGCTTAGAAAAATATGAGTTAAGGTCAGAAGAAAATAAGGTCAAGTTAATTATCTCCACGTAACTGACTTTGACATTTTGTTCATTTCTAAAATATCCTGAGGCTGACGGAGCTTAAATTTGGAGATTTGGACAAGCTTTGGTATAGAGATAAGCATATATACACTGAAGAGCTATTACTTTCTGATTCTCTAACTTGGAATGGAAGAATAAGACCTGAAGGTACTCCATGTAATACACATTTCATCTCAGAACCAGATTACTGGCAAACTGAGGGAACAAGTCAAGGGCAGTCATTACTCAGTGGGCAGGGAAGAGAATGTTCTTAGCTCAGAGAAAATTCCTTCCTACTTCTAGACAAAGAAAAGTTAGCATGCCCCAGGCGTTGTTTCCCTGGCTTGGTTCCTCCCCGGTCACCCTGATTGCCATAGAACCACCTCTGCACAAGGGGGACTATTCTAAATTAGAGGTTGTTGTGACTAAAATATTTGCTCTCCATACTAATTGATTTTTAAAATTAATCACTTCATTTAGAATTCATTCAACCTAGTAGAGATGAACAGTCATCATACTAGGAAGACCCTCAGCTCAGAGAGAACATCCACAACTGGTAATTAGTCTATGAACTGGCTCAGGAGTCTTTGAATGAGATTGAAGCCATTTTTATGAAGCTAAAATGCCATTCAACATTAAAAAGTTAAATAACCTTGTGAACACTTCAAAGAGAACTAAATGCAAAGTGAACCTATTTGGAAAACCCTTGAGTCAGTTGATTTTAATATTGATAAGAAAGAGATTAATGAATGGACATTCCCCAAACTCAGAATTGCCCTCTGCCCTTGGAGAGGCAATGTAGTGTAGTGGAAAGGTGTGTCTTGTGGTAAGTTAACTGGGAGTCTGTCATTTTCTAGCAGTGTCATCTTCATTCTGAGCCTTAGTGTCTACATCTTTAAAATGGAGCAAGTAATATATCCTATTCCTGAATTATAGGGCTCTTAGGAAGTTTTGATGAGATATAGTATATGAAATCTCTTTATAAAGTATGAAATGTCTCATAGTTTAATTGATATTATTAGTACATAATTTTTGAAAGCATAATTAATTATAAACCTTAAAAAATAATTGTTGACATACTGAAAGAAATGGAATGTTCCTAACCTAATCAAACAGATGACAGAGCAATGGTATAGCCTATCAAACACCACAAACTCTCTTTATCTCCCCCTACCCTCGCCAAACTCACCTTAAATACAATGATACTAGTGAACGGTAACATCCCACTAAAACACTGAAGGTCCCTTGTGAATGAGTGGGCTTGCCAAGAGCAGCCATATCCAACAGTGAAGACACATGTATGATGTGCTGGAAAACATTTGAGGCTTTACTAAAAACAGGAAATTAGTGTTTTAGTAAAAGAATATCACACTTCAAACTCAGTACTTAGGCTACAAATGATAAAATGGTGATGAATAGAAAAGACAGTAAAATTTAAACAAGTTGTAGAAATAATTATAATTCAATTGGTTTAATCAAGTAACTAATTACAAAAGCCCAGATTCTAGTTCACTGGCCAAGTCCAGATTGTTTATTTCATATTTCTGATTAAAGCAGAGCTCAAAATTATTTTTCCTCGGTGTTTTTGAAAAACACACACAAGCATGATTACTTCCATACCAAAAGGAAATCTTTTCCTGTCATGTTAGTCTTAACCATTACATTCTTATCACATTGAAAATGCCCCTTATAGTCAGAGTGAAAACTTAAATGTTAGTATGAGATTAATTTTGTGTTGCAATGAATATCATTAACACTAAGAATCTAATAACAGCTTATTATCGAAATAATAATTCCATTAACAGCTTTTAACAGGATTGTACTAACCGTAAGTGTGATTCTAATATAAATTAACCAAAGTAAGTGCCACTTTCATATAATCACTGCCTTGGAATATAGCAAAATAATAGCCTTAGCTCACAACTCTTGAATTTAAGTTCCCTTTTGCAACTTTCCTAGATATGACTAACCAAAGAACATTAGAGCTGGAAAGTTCCTCAGGATTACTTAGTCCATCTTCCTTCGTCACCTGCAGGTCAGAAAACAGGCTCCAGAGAAGCTACACCGGTTGTGGTCTATACAGGACCACACAGAAGTGACTGCATTTCACATTCATTCTGAGTCATGAGCAGAACTTCTAATACTAGCTTAGATTTCTAGGATAACCTAATGGTGGCTTGTGAAATAAAAGGGACTAGCTTCTGGATTAACAAATCTTGAAGGTTATTTAAAAGACATGGGCACGTTGTTATGGGAAAATCGTGGTACTTAAAGAAGGAAGATCTTGATTCACGTTCTGGCCTTGTCAGTTACAAGTTGTACATTGAGAGCTATGTTACTTAGTATCTATGAGTGTCAGTCTTATCAATAAAATGGGGATACTGATTATATTAAATTAAATTAATGCATGGCGGGTGCCTGAGTGGCTCAGTGGGTTAAGCATCAACTTTCAGCTCAGGTCATGATATTGGGGTCCTGGGATTGGCGTCCCGCATCTGACTCTCTGCTCAGCGAGGAGCTTGCTTCTCCCTTTCACACTCCCTCTCTGCCCATTCTCTCTCTCTCTCAAATAAATAAAATATAAGACAATAATGCATAGATTCAATGAAACAATAGATGTGAAAGTGCTTTGTAAAGTGCAATTGCTATATAGATGCTCATTCAAAAAATATCCCTGGAAAAATTCATTTCATAGTGAAATTAAAGTTTAAAAGGAATGGCTTGTACATAAACAAAATTGTTTGGAACCTGGCAGAAGTCCTATGCGTTGGAAGCTCAGTTAGTGGTGTCTGTAACAAAGGACATAATGGCTGTGGGTCCCCATCAGGGCTAGTTATAGCTCTGGGTTATAGTAAATAAGACATTAAAAAGAGACTGAGAGTTAAATTGCAAGACAAGGGCTTGGGACTGAACAGGGGCTTTCTCTCAATATATCCAAACCTGTATCTATCTATCTCCTTATTTAATCCTTACCAGAAGACTTTCCTGCTATAGAGAAACTGGGGCTTAATGGAATTAAAAATACTGCCCAGTGACATAAACTAATGAGAGCAAGACTGGGATTTGGAGCCAGTGTTCTTCTCTCATCCTCCAGAGGCATCCACTTCAATATTTTTATCTGATATTTAATATTTGTGTGTTTTATCTACATAAGCCACATAGTCTATGGATCACATAATATTACTATTTTCCATTTATTACTGTGTTCTTTAACATCCATCCATGTTGCCATATGTAAACCTGGTTCATTTCTTGAGAGGACTGCATAGTGTTCCATGACATATATCTACTATCAATTTCCTTGTTGGATACCTATTTATCTACAAAGGAGAATTATCTGGAATCTCAAAGAGTTCCCAAAGATACCCAGTTTATTAAAACTTTACCAATTGAAACTGCTCAACTCTCAACCTATTTTATAGATGAGAAAATCAAGGAAAACTACTCAGAAAATCCATCAGGACTAGCAGAATTCTAACAAAACATTAACCAACATGGTATCAATTCACAAGGCTATCATTAAGAAACAATATTTCCCTCCCTATTAGGAGTGGCCAAATACAGAGAGATCATGCCATCTGGTGATGCAGAAAAACAAATATATAGGGTCTTTCAAGGCTGGGAATATGTTTGCAAGCATGGATAGACTTAGTTACACAGATTGTCAGAGACTTGGGCAAAGGGAAGTTAGAAATGCAGGCTCCCCAGTGGACTGGCTGTGTGAACTTGGGCACTTGCCTTCGTTGACTACATGAGGTAAAACCATGAATCCTGAGCTGGACTGCCAGAGTCCAAGTGTCAGCTTTACCAACTGACAACTCTATGACTTTGGACAAGCTGCTTAAATTCTCAGTGCCTGAAATTTCCTCATGAGGTTAAATGAGGATCCAGTGAGTTAATATTTGTAAATACTTAGAGCTGTGCCTGGGGCACAGGAAGTGCTCTTTAAGTCCCTGATGAGTAGGAAAAATATCTTCTTTAAATCATTGCTTCCACTTTCACAAAATACTATCTACCTCCCGTGGGTTTTATGAGGGAAGAAACAAATGCAGTAAGCATATTAAATTGTGTATTACCAATTCCTTTATATTCCCAGTAAATATTATAAAAAAATAACAGTAAGAATAAGAAAGTCCTGTTCACATGGACAGACTCTACAACCTCATGGGATAAGTAACTAATAACAGAAACAGAAGTAAAATTTGGCTCTATCTGGACATTAGGTATGTGTAGCTTCCACAGGGCAGAAATTAGGTTCAGTACTCATGGGGTGCAGTGAGAATTCACTGTTAACCAAGAATGTAGGAAGAGGTCAATTAAGTAGTTACAAAAAAGCAAAGATACTGAAGACTGATATAGAATCACAGATTCTATGAATGACAAGTATCCTCAGGGAATAAGAAGTATAGCTTTTTGCTTCATAAAGGGGGAAATTGAGATACAAGAAAAGTTAAAAGAAAAAAAAAGAAAACCTTGTCCAAGGTCACAGAATCAATCAGTTGCAGTGCTCAGACAAGACTCAACCCAGGGTTCTTTCAACTATGTCATGCACAAACTCACACTCCCATCTATTAGAACGTCATGTACTAGGTTTGTTTGTTGTTGTTTTTCAAATCATACAAAGAAGATAAATTGGGGGAGATTATTCACTTTGAAATAAAAAGACTTTGCTTTAAAAAAAAAATCTCATAGTGGTGTTCCTTTAAACAGCAGTTCTCTTCCTGAATTTGAAATTCGACTTGACTCCTACTGAAAATGCGGGGCCCCTATAGTAGTGTGGAGTCCTAGTCCCCCAAACAGTAAACAGAGACTCTGATGAAGTTTGAAATTAATTTCATTTGCATAAATAATCATAGTCATAGTCATGACTCCACAGGCATATAAATCAGAGAAGTTGTGGAAATGAACATTTGTTATTTTTATAGATATGGAAAAATTGCAAAGTCAGAGAAGCCTTGGGGAAGGGCACATTTGGATTTGACTTGGTGAGTTATTATTTCCTGGCTTGTTATGATCAGTCCTTCCAGAGCAGTGGTGTTTGTCACTCACATAGCCATGTGTCACTCCCTCTGGGAAAACTGAGACTCATATCTTTCTCCCTGATTATACTGTGGTTTCCTCAAGCGTAAGGACAAGGATCTCAATGTTCTTATCTCTGTGTCCCTACTGTTCAGCATAATGTCTAGCACAGAAAAGAAGGTATGTGATGACTGGTGAAGAAAAGGTGAGGGAGTCTATGAAAAGAACCCCCAGTTCTGGAGGTTAGAAGTCCAAAGTCTTTTCAATGTTTCTTGAAATCAAGTATGGATTTTATACATAGAAATCTCTAAGCAAAGGGACATGTGATGTTTTTGTGGCTAGAAACAGACAATTAAAAAATTACACAGTTCATCAGATGGTGATAGATGCTAGGAAAAAAAGTGGGACAGGGTTATAGAGAGTGCTGGGGAGGCGGAAGGAGGTTTGGAAGTTGAAACAGGGAGATTAGGAAAGGCCTTACTGTGAAAGTGGCATGTGAGCAAAGATTTGAAGGAGATAATGCACTAAACTATGCTGCCAATGGGAGAAAAACACTCCAGGCAGAAGCAAGGACTAGGGAAAAGGTCTTGATGTAAGAGCCTGCCAGCCTGAAGAAGAGCAAGAAGTCTGCCTAGCTGGAAGAGAGTCCATAGAAGAAAGTATAATAGGAGTTAAGGGCAGAAGGGTATCTAAGGTCTAATATTATAAAGGATCTCGGGAAGTCAGCAGAGGGTTCAAAAAAGAAAACTGACATGATCTGACTTGAGTCTAAAGAATTCACGTTGGCTTCTATGATTGGAATAAGCCATAGGGAGCAAAGGAGGAACCAGGGAAATCTATCAAGAGGCTATCTTCAATCATTTATGTAGACGTATGTGGTGACTTGGATCAGGTTGGTGGCAGAGGATATAGTGAGTAGTGGCCAGATTCTGGACATATTTTGAATATGGAATAGACAGTGTCTGCTGTTGGGTATAAGAGAGAAAAAAGAGCTAAGGATGACACCAATATTTCTGGCCTAAGAAATTGGGAGGATGTTTCCACTGACTGAAATGGAAAGGCTAGGGAGGAACAGGGGTTTTCTTGGAGAATAGGGTGCACAAATCAGAGTTTGGTATGGGCATATTTAATCTGGGATGTCTATTAGCTACCCAGGAGTATTCATACAATAGGCAGCTAGAAATCATGATGGGGGCCCAGGATGGAGACACAATTTAGGGATCCTGCTGAATTGGATGGTATTTAAAGTCAATTTATTTCTTGAAACCAACAGTAGAAGTGTGCCCCTCCCCTAAATTCTTATGTTAAAGTCCTAAGCTCCAGTACCTCAGAATGTGAAATAGGGCCTTTACAGAAGTAATCAAGTTAAAATGAAGTAATTACAATGGCACTATTGAAATGGGACTGATGTCCTTCTAAAAATGAGAAATTTGAAGACACATAACAGGGAGGATGCCATGTTAACATGAAGACAACCACTTACAAGTCAAGGAGAGAGGCATGGAATAGATTCTTCCCTCACAGACTTCAAGGAACCAACCCTGGCAACATGTTTCTTTTGGACTTCTAACCTCCAGAACTGGGAAACAATTCCTATTGTTTAAGTCATCCAGTTCATGATACAAACTAATACATCCACTTAATGAGTGAAAGTGAATAAAGATGTCTAACTCTAAGGCACTATAACTTTAGAATTCATAAAAACGGAAATCAGCAAAGGAGACTGAGGAAGTGCAGCCAGTGAGATGAAAGGAAAATCAGAGAACTCCTGAAAGCAAAGTCAAGAAGTGTTACAGCAAGGAGGGAGTGATGAGCTTCATCAGCTACTATTTATAGGTCACGTAAGAGAAGGGCTAATAATTGATCATTGGATTTAACAATATGGATTTCATTGCTGATCTTCAAAAGAACAGTTTCAGCACAATAATGGGAGTGAAAGCCTAACTCATGTAGGTTGAAGAGAGACAGGGAGAAGAGGAATTGGAAATAGCAAATGGAAGAGGTTTGAAGAAGTTTACTCTCTTACACTGTTGGTGGGATTGCAAGCTGGTGCAGCCACTTTGGAAAACAGTGTGGAGATTCCTCAAGAAATTAAAAATAGGGCTACCCTATGACCCTGCCATTGCACTACTGGGGATTTACCCCAAAGAAGCAGATGCAGTACAAATAAGGGCCACATGTACCCCAATGTTCATAGCAGCAATGGCCACAATTGCCAAACTGTGGAAAGAACCAAGACGCCCTTCAACAGATGAATGGATAAAGAAGATATGGTACATATACACAATGGAATAGTATGCCTCCATCAGAAAGGATGAATACCCAACTTTTGTATCAACATGGATGGGACTGGAAGAGATTATGCGGAGTGAAATACGTCAAGCGGAGAGAGCCAATTACCTTATGGTCTCACTTATGTGCGGAGTGTAAAGAAAAACATGGAAGGCATTGTGAGAAGGAAGGGAGGGGTGAATAGGGGGAAACCAGAGGGGGAGATGAACCATGAGAGACTCTGGACTCTGAGCAACAAACTGAGGGTTTTGGAGGGGAGGAGGGTGGGCGTTGGGCGAGCCTGGTGGTGGGTATTGAGGAGGGCACATATTGCATGGAGCACTGGGTGCGGTGCATGAACAATAAATCTTGTAACATTGAAAAAAATAAAATAAACATTTGAAGAGGTTTACTGAAAGGGAGCAGAGATATATGGTGCTAGTGGGAAGGATGTGTGGTGGGAGAATTCTGTTCTTAAGATTGGAGAAATTATAGCATATTGGTATTAAAAGGGATCCATCAGATTAAAATTGGTAATGTAATGAATGAGTAGGAAGAATTGCTGAAACAATGTCTTTGAAGAACTGGGATGTGGTGTAAATGGAAAGGCAACAAGAAAAAAGAATGATTATGATATAGTTTAGTATAGTATGACATAGCAGAGAATTTTTGTGAAAATTTAATTAGTTAATACAGTGAGAGCTCTTAGCCCAATGCCTGGAACACTGTGACTGTTCACTGAATATTATCGTTAGATGTTATATACATGCTGTCGAACTAATCGCCCTACTCTCCCCTTTTATTCACTCTCATTTGTGAGTCATCTACATCTAAGTGTATGTGATGTCATGAATACAGCTGAGATCATCTTAAAAATGTAGATACAGGGCGCCTGGGTGGCTCAGTAGGTTAAAGCCTCTGCCTTCAGCTCAGATCATGATCTCAGGGTCCTGGGATCGAGCCCCGCATCGGGCTCTCTGCTCAGTAGGGAGCCTGCTTCTCCCTGCCTCTCTGCCTACTTGTGAGCCCTCTCTCTCTGTCAAATAAATAAAATCTTTTTTTAAAAAAAAAGAATGTAGATACAGAGACCTCTGAGAATTTCAAAGTTCCGAGAACAGAAAGAAGAGCCTGAGGGGCCAGAAGAATGAGCAACCTGAACTGTAGAGGAGAAACTACATGAAACCAAAATGGGAAGTACTCCTTAGACTGAGTGGAAATCAAAGATAACAGAAACCATGATCATCTAAAGTCCATATACTGTCAGTAAGGAATCCTGTGGCAGAGGAAGGAGGTGGCTCACTGAAAAAGCAAGTAGAGGGGAAATGGGGAAATGAGAAAGAAATGGCCTAGGCTGCTCTAGAGTCACCAAACCTCAGTGTAGTCCACACTGAGGCCATACCAGAGGAGGCAAATCTGGGAACTCCATAAAATGTTATTTGGACTTCTGAACTATCAATAATACCTTCCTCTCTGCAATATCATAAATCTATAGTTTGCCACTCAATCAGATTAATGTAATGTACCTGTTCGTCAAATACATCTTAAATTTGAGGACAATCTGTCCTAAATTTTGGCTACTAGTTTTAACGTTCCAGTCTATAAACGGAAATTACGTCACATTCTGAGAGAAGTTTCCAAATACACAAACACATCAATTCCAGAAACCTTGACAGACTTCTTGGATTGTTCTCAGGACTGACATAAATCAGTATGTCTTTTAGTGTATTTTATTTATTTGGCTTTTTATGTATTTTTCAATTAATATGTTCTAACAGTTACCATTTACATACAAAAACTTCGATAAAGGTTAAAATAAAAGAAAGGGCGAAGATCTGTCAGGTAATGAAAGCATATTTAAAGTAGGTTTGTGGTGCATGAACAATAAATCTTGTAACACTGAAAAAATAAAATAAACATATTTGGGGAAAAAATAAAGTAGGTTTGATAATATAAAATTCAGACAAAGACAACTTAAAGCAAAAAGCACTAAATGTGGAAAGAAAGGTCATATTTTGTTGACAAAAAGAAGTCACAAAAACTGTCAGAAACTTTTCATAAATACAAATAAATACATAATCATGATATTATTCATAATAATGGTAAACTAGAAATAACCAAAACTACATAAATATAGAATACTAAATACATGACTAGGAAATGATAAGCAAAATACACCAGAATATTATCAATGATAATGTAAGGAGTAATATGATCAGATAGGCATTTGATTAAAAGAAAAGATTCCACTCACAGTAGCCTAAATTAAAACATGAGATCCATAGAAAGAATATTAAATTTTGCTGACAGCATAACACATTTAAATAAATGGAAAAACATACTAAATTCTTGGATAGGAAGAATTAATACAGCAAAAATTCCAATTCCTCATTTCATTATTCATAGGCTTAACATGATCATAGATTAAGCCCTTACTAAAATTGAATTAAAGTTTTTGTCAAGGCTAAAATTCATGTAAAGAATACCGGACAGTAATTTCAGGAAGTTTTGAAAAGAATTACCCTCTCAAAAGCAAGTTCAAGGACTGACTGGTTGATCAATAAGACAGAAGGCAGAATCCTAAAATGTACCTTATGAACTTAGTGTTGTCAGATTTAGCAACCAAAGTTCAACAAATATGTTGGAGACAACAGCAAAAACTTCACCAATCCCTAAAACAACTTAAAAGGAAAGAAAGTTAGCAAATATTGCAACAAATACGGCAAATAAGACAAAACAGTTATTAATGTTCTTACTGCTGTTGTACAAACCAGTAAGGGCGAACACTGACCCCCTAAAATGGTAAAGAATACAAACCATAATTTCACTAAAGAAATGTAAATGGCCAATAAGTACATAAAATTATGTTTGACTTTACAACTAATCAAAAACAAATCACAGGGGCCCCTGGGTGGCTCAGTCGTTAGGCGTCTGCCTTCGGCTCAGGTCATGATCCTAGAGCCCTGGGATCGAGCCCCGCATCGGGCTCCCTGCTCGGCAGGAAGCCTGCTTCTCCCGCTACCATTCCCTCTGCTTGTGTTCCCTCCCTGGCTGTGTTTCTCTCTGTCAAATAAATAAAATCTTTTAAAAGAAAAAAAAATCACAAACAAAACAACTCCGTCCATCCTATTTCCTGGATTTCTCTTTCACCTGATCTCTGTGTGACTGATCTCATCTTACTTTTTAATTCCTTGCTTCAATATCATTTCCTCACTGAGAACTTTCCTAACTGCCTTATTTAAGTAGTCACACACACCTCCAACAGACACACGTTTTCCACTTATTGCCATTTGTTTCCTTCACAGCACTTACCTTAAGAATGTATATGATCTTGGGGGGAGATCGGAGGGGGCGATGAACCATGAGAGACTATGGACTCTGAGCAACAAACTGAGGGTTTTGGAGGGGAGGGGGTTGGGGGGGTTGGGCGAGCCTGGTGGTAGGTATTGAGGAGGGCATGTATTGCATGGAGCACTGGGTGTGGTGCATGAACAATGAATCTTGGAACACTGAAAAAATAAAATAAACTTATTTGGGGGAAAAAAAAGAATGTATATGATCTCTCTGATATGAGGAATTTGAGAGGCAGGGCAGGTGGTTGTGGGGGGAAGGGAGGGAAAAAATGAAACAAAATGGGACAGGGAAGGGAAGGGAGACAAACTGTAAGAGACTCTTAATCTCAGGAAACAAACTGAGGGCTGCTGGGGGGTTTAGGGGGTAGGGATAGGGTGGCTGGGTTATGGACATTGGGGAGGGTATGTGCTATGGTGAGTGCTGTGAATTGTGTAAGCCTGATGATTCACAGACCTATACCCCTGGGGCAAATAATACATTATGTGTTAATTAAAAAAATAATGTGTATGTTGATTTATTGTCTATCCCATTACACAAAAAATTCCACAAGAGTAAGGAATATCATTTTTAAGTTTATTTATTTAAGCAATCTCTACACTCAATGTTGGTCTTGAGCTCATGACCCCAGATCAAGAGCCACATGCTCTATCAACTAAGCCAGCCAAGGGATATCATTTATTTACTAATATATATACAGTGCTTACTATGGTATCTGCCACAGGGTAGGCATTCGAGTTTTGTCAAACAGACAAATTAAATAAATAAAGGGATTTTTTTTTTCTTCCACTAGCTTTTTTAAAATGACAATGTTTGGTGTTAGAAAAAAACCTCTCAAACACTGCTGGTGGGGGGTAAAAATTGGTACAGTCATTGTGGACAATTTGTTCATATTTTAAAACACAAGTCAGCTGTTATCTCTTCTCTGTTCAAAACCTTCCGAAAATCTTCCATCTCCTTCAGAGTCCAAAAATTCCCAAAAGACTTACAAGGGTCTACATGATCTGTTGTCCCCTTTACCCTTCTATTATTCTGGCCACATGGGCTCCTGCTGTCTCACTATTCACTCTTCTCTAGCCACACTGAACTTCTCATAGTTCCCCCCAATACCTTAGACATGCATTTGGGGTCTTTACACATTTGTCATTTTCCCTGACTGAAATGCTCTTCTCTGGATATATGAGCCTCCCTCCCTTCCTCCTTCAGGTTTTCCTTCAAATGCACCTCAGTAGGAAGATCTTCTATGACTATTTCATAAAAATAGTAATCCCAACTCATGCCCAACTGCAGAGGTCCTCATACCATTACCCTGCTTTGTTTTTCACCATATCATACATCGCTACCCAACATATTTAATGGTTATTTATAATACATTTATTTATAACATTTATATAAATAAAGTTTGTCTTCTCTCACTAGAGTATCAGCTGCATGAGGAAAGTGATATTTTTAATCCATTGCTAAATAACAAAGCTCTTGAAGAGAACCTGGCACAAAGTAGATTCTCAATAAATATATACTGAATGAATGATTAAATGAATTAATTAATGAATAATTATCAAGAGCCTGAAAAATGTTCATGCCATCTCACCAAGTACTACTAATTGTAGTACTATGCTAAGTAAGAGGTCTAGTTATACAAAGATCTATTTACCAGGCTCTCCTTCACAACACCACTTATGACAATGACAAATTAGAAATAGTTTTCATATCCTGTCATAAATGAGAAGTCAAATAAAATGTTATACAAAAACTGAAATGGAATATTATGCAAGCATTTAAAATTATATCATTATAAACATACACATAAAACATGGGGAAGGGAATAAAAAGGAAAGAAAAGGAAAACAGAAAAAGGAAGGTTTTCTTCTTTTTTTAGGAATATGTTTGAACTTAAATGAATATCAAATTAATACAGACTGCTATTTACTCATATTACATATGAAATTCATAGTAACCACAAATCCAGAATCTAGAAAGATACACAAAATATAAAAAGAAAGCCAAACATAACATTATATACATAACAAAGCTAAACATAACACTATAACAAAAAATATCAATAACTACATCCTTATCAATAATCATGTAAAATATAAATGGCTTAAAAGCTCTAATCAAAAGACATAGGGTGACTTAATGTATAAAAAAATAAGACCCACATATTGCATGGAGCACTGAGTGTGGTACATAACCAATGAATCTTGGAGCACTGAAAAATTAAATTAAATTAGAAAAAAAAAAGAAGACCCATTTATGTTGCTTACAACAGACTCACCTCAGACCTAAAGACACATACAGACTGAAAGTGAAAGGATGGAAAAATATTTGCCACGCAAATGTAAGAAGAAAAAGAAAAGAAAAAAAAAGGCAAGGTGACAACACTTACATCAGGCAAAATAGACTTTAAAAAAAACACTGTAATAAAAGACAAATAAAGGCATTACATAATGATAATGATGAAGAGATCAATCCAACAAGAGGATATAACAATTGTAAATATCTATGCACCTAACGCTAGAGCACCTAAATACATAAAGCAAATAATAATGGCCATAAAGAAAGAAACTGATAGTAATACAATAATAATAGGGGAATTTAATACTTCATTTCCATCAGTGAATAGATCATTCAGGCAGAAAATCAACAAGAAAATAATACCCAACTTTTATATCAACATGGACAGGACTGGAAGAGATTATGTTGAGTGAAATAAGTCAAGCAGAGAGAGTCCACTATCATATGGTTTCACTTACATGTGTAGCATAAGGAAAAACATGGAGGGCATTGGGAGGAGGAAAGGAAGAGTAAATGGGGAGAAAATGGAGGGAGAGACGAAACATGAGAGACTGTGGACTCTGAAAAACAAACTGAGGGTTTTAGGGGGCGGGGTAGGGGGTTGGGTGAGCCTGGTGGTGGCTATTGAGGAGGGCACATATTTCATGGAGCACTGGGTATGGTGCATAAACAATGAATCTTGGAACAATGAAAAAATAAAATAAAAATTTTTTAAAAAAAGAAAACCATGTCTTTGAATTACATATTGGACCATATGGACATAACAAATATATACAGAACATTCCATCCAAAACCAAGAGAAAATACATTCTTTTCAAGTCCACAGGAGAAACTCTTCAGAACAGATCACATATAAGTTCACAAAACAAGCTTCAATACATTTAAGGCTGAAATCACTCCATATATCTTTCTGATCAAAACAGTATGAAACTAGAAATAAATCACAAGAAAACGACTGGAAAAAAAACACAAATGTGTGGAGACTAAACAACATGATACTAAACAGCCAATGGGTTAATGCAGCAATCAAAGAATAAATAAAAATACATGGAGACAAATGAAAATGAAAACACAATGGTCCAAAATCTTTGGGACACAGCAAAGGCAGTTCTAAGAGGGAAATACATAATGATACAGACCTAACCTCAAGAAATTAAAAAGCTGAGATAAACTATCTACTCTTATACCTAAAGGAACTAGAAAAAAGAAGAATGAACAAACCTAAGGTGAGTAAAAGAAAAGATACTAAAGGGGCACCTGGGTGGCTCAGTGGGTTAAAGTCTTTCCTTAGGCTCAGGTCATGATCTCAGGGTCCTGGGATCAAGCCCCGCATTGGGCTCTCTGCTCAGCAGGGAGCCTGCTTCCTCCCTCTCTCTGCCTGCCTCTCTGCCTACTTGTGGTCTCTTTCTCTGTCAGATAAATTAAAAAAATCTTTAAAAAAAAAAAAAGAAAAGATACTAAAGATCAGAGCAGAAATAAATGACACAGGGACTAAAAAAAGGGAAAAAAAAGAAAAAAAATTAATGAAACCAAGAGTTAGTTCTTTGAAAATATAAATAAAAATAATAAACTCCTAACCAGACTCATTGAGAAAAAGAAAAAACACAAATAAAATCAGAAATGAGAAAGGTAAAATAACAACTGACACCACAGAAATAAAAATGATTATAAGAGAATACTGTGAAAAATTACATGCCAACAAATAGAACAACCTAGGAGAAATGGATAAATTCCTAGAAACATACACTCTTCAAAAATTGAACCAGGAAGAGATAGAAAATCTGAACAGACTGATTACAAGTAACAAAATTGAATCAGTAATCAAAATCTACCCAAAATTAGGGGTTCCTGGGTGGCTCAGTCGTTAAGAGTCTGCCTTTGGCCCAGGTCATGATCCCAGGGTCCTGGGATCGAGCCCCGCATCGGGCTCTCTGCTCGGCAGGGGGCCTGCTTCTCCCACTACCATTCCCTCTGCTTGTGTTCCCTCTCTCGCTGTGTTTCTCTCTGTCAAATAAATAAAATTAAAAAAAAAAATCTACCCAAAATTAAAAATCCAGGACCAAATGGATTCACCAATGAATTCTGCCAAACATTTAAAGAGTTTAGACCTACTTTCCTCAAACTATTCCAAAACATAGAAGAAAAAGGAAAGCTTCCAAATATATTCTATGAGGCCAGCATTACCCAGATACAAAAACAAAAAATACCACAAATAAAGGAAATTACAGGACAAAATCCCTTGTGAACACAGATACAAAATCCTCAACAAAATATTAGTAAACTGCATACATTAAATGCAGTTGATACATTATGCATGATATGCATAATGCATGATACATTAAAAAGATTGTGCACTATAATAAAGTGGGATTTATTCTGGGGATGCAGTGGTGGTTTGATATTTGCAAATCAATGAGTGTGATACTACACATCAACAAAACAAAAGGTAAAAATCATATGATCATCCCAATAAATGTAGAAAAACATGTGATAAAACTCAACATCTGTTCATAATAAAAACTCTCAACAAATTAGTTTTAGATGGTACATACCTCAACAGAATAAAGGCCATATAGAACAAACCCATAGCTAGCATCATACTCAATGGTGAAAAACTTAGAGCTTTTCCTCTAAGATCAGGAATAAGACAATGACGTCCACTCTTGAAACTTTTATTCAACATATTCCTAGAAATCAGACTAGTACTATGATTAGTACTAGTTTGCCACTGCAATCAGACTAAAAAAGAAATCAGAGGCACCCATTTTGGTAAAGAAAAATTTACACTGTCACTATTTGCAGAAGACATGATAGTATACATGGAAAATCCTAAAGACTCCACCAAAAAACTACTAGAAGTAATAAATGATTTCAGTAGAGTTGCAGGATATAAAATTAATACCCAGGAATTAGTAGCATTTTTATACTCCAATAACAAAGTAGCAGAAAGAGATATTAACAAAATAATACCATTTATAATTACATTAAAAATAATAAAATACCCAGGAATAAACTTAACCAAGGAGGTGAAAGACCTCTACTGTGAAAACTATAAAACACTGATGAAAGAAACTGAAGAAGACAGGAACAAATGGAAAGACAGTCCATGCTCATGGATTGGAAGAACAAATATTAAAATGTCTGTATGACCTAAATCAACCTACAGATTCAATGCAATCCCTGTCAAAATACCAACAGCATTTTTCACAAAACTAAAACAAATTGTACTAAAATTTGTAGAGAACCATAAAACCTGAATAGCCAAAGCAATCTTGAGAAAGAAGAACAAAGGTGGAAGAATCATAATTCCAGATTGTAAGATATACTACAAAGCTGTAGTCATCAAAATAGTATGGTGCTGGCACAAAAACAGTCACATAGATCAATGGAACAGAGTAGAAAAGACTACTACTTTTAGTAGTCTAAAAGTAAACCCACAATTACATGGTCCAGTAATCTATGAGAAAGGAGGCAAGAATATACAATGAGGAAAATACAGTCTCTTTAATAAATGGTACTGGAAAAAGTGGACAGCACCAGGAAAAGAATGAAACTAGACCACCTTTTAACACTATACATAAAAATAAATTAAAAAAAAATAAAAATAAACATTTATTAAAAATAAATGAATTAAAGATCGAAATGTGAAGCCTAAAACCATACAATTCCTAGAAAATAACACAGGCAGTAATTTCTCTGACATTAGCCATAACAAATTTTTCTAGATGTGTCTCCTGAGGTAAGGGAAACAAAAGCAAAAATAAGCTATCAGGACTATATCAAAATAGAAAGCTTTTGCACAACAAAGGAAATCATAAGAAAAAAGACAACCTACTGAATGGGAGAAGATATTTGCAAATGAAATATCTGATAGGGAATTACTACCCAAAATATATAAATAACTCATACAACTCAACACCAAAAACCAAATATCCTATTAAAAATGGGTAGAGGATCTAAATAGACATTTTCCAAAGAAGACATATGTATGGCCAACAGACACATGGAAAGATGTTCAACATGACTAATCATTATCAGCAAATCAAAACCACAGTGAGGTATCACCTTAATATCTATTAGAATGGCTAAAATCAAAAAGACAAGAAATAAGAAGTGTTGGTAAGGACATGGAGGAAAAGGAACCCTTCAACACTGTTGGTGAGAATGTAAATTGGTCTCATCATGGTGAAAAACAGTATGGAGTTTCCTCGTAAAATTAAAAATAGAAATGCCAAATGATCTAATAATTCCACTATTAGGCATTCACCCAAAGAAAGTGAAAACACTAGTTCCAAAAGATATATGCACCCCTGTTTATTACAGCATTATTTACAACAGCCAAGATATGGAAGCTACCTGTGTCAATCAACAAATGAATGGATAAAGAAGATGTGGTACAAATACACACACACACGCACGCACGCACATGCACACTCACACTGAAATATTACACAATCATCAAAAAGGATGAGATCGTGCCATTTGAGACAACATGGACGGACCTAGAGGGTATTTGCTAAATGAAATAAGTCACACTGAGAAAGACAAATACCATACGATATCACTCATAAGTGGAATCTAAAAAAACAACAAATTGATAAGAAATGAAAAGCAGAATCAGACTTATAAATGCAGAGACTAGGGGCGCCTGGGTGGCTCAGTCGTTAAGCGTCTGCCTTCGGCCCAAGTCAGATCCCAGGGGCCTGGGATCGAGCCCCACATCGGGCTCTCTGCTCTGCAGGAAGCCTGCTTCTCCCGCTACCATTCCCTCTGCTTGTGTTCCCTCTCTCGCTGTGTTTCTCTCTGTCAAATTAATAAAATCTTTAAAAAAAAAAAAATAAATAAATGCAGAGACTAAACTGATGGTTGCTGGGGGAATGGGCAAAATGGGTGAAGAGGAGTGGGAGATAGAGACCCCCACTTATGGAATGAATAAGTCACAGGAATAAAAGGCACAGCACAGGGAATGCAGTTGGTGATATTGTAATAATGTATCGATGCATCAGGGCAGATGATAGCTATACTTGTGAAAATAGCATAAACTTGTACAATCTCTATGTTGCACACCTGAAACTAATGTAACACTGTGTGCCAGTTAGACTCAAATAAAATAAAATAGTATCATTATAAAATAACATTGAGAAATATTCACAATAGAATATTAAATGAAAAAAATCATGACACCATAAAGTATGTATAGTATTATCCCAAATATGTAAAACTATAAATATACAGTATTATGAGAATTCTGATATATCTGACAAATATATATATTAATTTCATATACATATATGTATATAACACATATAAATAGGGAAATGACTAGAAGGACTTAAAATATCTATTATGGTTATTAGTGAGTAATGGGATTATGGGATTATGGGATTTGTGGGTGATTTTTCTCCCTTTTTGGATTTTTTCTGTACTTCTAAAGTGTCTATAAAGAAAAGAGTTAAAAAGAAAATGTTATAATGTTATAATGAGAAGGAAAAATTGATAGTGTTGTAGGTAATCTAGTTCCAAACAGGATTACTTTTGACTATTTTTGTAGGGTAAGATAGCAACAAAGTTCAGTCAGTGGAACTGAACAAATATGGGCATGCAATCTTTTAGATGAAGAGCTTATGTGATCTCTTTTGTCCAAGTTAATGTTAACTAGCTCCTACAAATACATAGATAACAGGGTCATTTGTGTCTTATGGCCTGGCTCATTATAATAAAATCTGCTGTTGGCTTACAGTTAGACAATTGTCTTTCTATTTTTAGGTCAGAGGAAAAAGCACCCAATTTGCTTAAAAATGGCAGGCAGCCTCAGGATTTCCTTATCCAGGAATAACTGTGTTGTACACATGGTGGATATGAAACAGCTAAACACTTGGCCAGACAGTTCCTTTGATGTTATGTTTGCTGTAAGCATATTTGTCCTAATAGCAGGAAGTATCCAGAGAAAAGAGTGAGTAATGAATCAACATGTTCCAGGAAGCTTTCGGCACAGGGGAAGTTCTTTTTTCTTGCCTAAAACCATGAAGTTCTGACTACAAAACCTTACTCTGCACAAGAGCAATGAACATTCCAGCACATTCATATAAGGCATTCCAGAGCTTTAGAACGAAGTTAACACAGCAGAGAAGCATCCCATGGATGTATGCACTTGCAATTAAGGATAAAAATTAGCAAGAGGAGAGCACTAGAAATGCAGTCACCAAATTCTGTAAAACAGAGACAAAAAAACTTGTATATGTTAAGGACAGAACTTTGAGCAAATGTGAATAGAGAGAGTGAGAATGTATCCACACTGATACCATCCTGTCTGGTGGGACTCGGGTCAGATGCAGACATAGATGCCAAAGGTCAGAGACAGGGCCATGAAAGTCTAGAATCCAGATCAGAGTGACAGAGGCACAGCCAGAAATGAAGCTCACAACTGCAATTGCTCAAAATACCTTAAACATAAGTTGGCTCTTAGTAATAATAATAACCATAATGATGACAACACTGTATTTAGCATGTATTACACAGCCAGAATTGTGCCAAGTATTCTTTACACTTATCGGTCCTGTTCAATTCTGTATTTACCAGCAGAATCATTTTATTTCATGCCAACTCCCTAAGATATAGGTGAGGGTGCCTAGAACCCACATTCCCCTGTTTGTGGAAAGTGTACTACTCTCCCCAGATTTCACATAATTCCCATTGGAATTACAGTCTTTTAGTTACTTGTAGCTCCAGCCACCTCCCTTCCATAGCAGGATATATGCAATCCTAAAGTAAAGTGGCCTTCAGTATATGTCACCTTTATACTAGGAGTAGACATACCTCACCTATGTGGTACTTGGCAGTCTGTCCCAGACCCTCTAAAGTGTTGGCTGAGTAATAAGGGTCCACCAACCCAGTGCCCAAACAGGGCTGCCCTGCTGAAGGGAGCCTCTTAAGAACGTGGGCCTCTCCAATGCCCTCCTCACAAACTATCCCCCCCACCCAGATTACCGTGACTGAATCTCCAGATGGCTCCTTGCTGGACAAGGGTTTCAACAGCCTCCTCCAGTGCTCAGACTGGTCTATAACCTCTTTATGGAAGACTGAGAAAACATCAAGCCTCCAAAACAAAGGTTTCAAGGAAATGTGGGGAAAGGGGGGCATTGAAGGTGATGAATATTATAGGAGCCCAAATCAAAAAATATACAACAACAAAAAAGCAAAATAGGCCATTCCTGGGCCTGGTGACACAAGGACTGAAGGAGAAGATCCAGTCCACAATGAGAATACCAATATTATCACTTATTCTGTTCTAGATTTTATCCTTCTATTACCATAGGGAAGAGTGACTCTTATTGAATTTATGATCAACTGAAAATTTCAATTTAAAGACTATCTCTTCTGTCAAGTGGGCTTTTTCAAGCCCAGGGGCACGGTGGACATTTTTCTTTATTATTTTGTTTGAATTAACCATCCCTTCTAAGCTGTCAAGATCTCTTTGGATCCTAAGGCAATAGCCCTCTCTAAAGCCTTAGCAATCTCTTCAAGTCTCATATAATTTGCAAATTTGCACTGCAGAAGCATTTGCTTGGAAAACACATATGCACATGTGCAGTGAAACCTAAATAAATGTGGTTAGTTTTTACTTGTAGCATTCAATTCAGCTCTCTTGGATCCCTAATAAGGCAACAGTTGTCTTAATGACTCAATTAATCACTTCATGCTATTTAGAGCAAACATATGGACTTTAATGCAAAAGGTACTAGGAGTTAAACATTCAAGTCTGAAATCAAAACACAGGCTCTATAAAACCTGCTACTAGGACAATTACAGTATCCAACAGTGAGAAATAAAAATAACTTCTAGCTTGAGAAAAGGAAAGAAGATGGTGAAAGTTTACAAATGTGAGAAATATGAGGTGATGCTTTCTTATTCAAAACCAATTCACACAAAACATTAGTGACTAGGGTGATTAATATGGAAAGCAAGGACAGGAAGAAGAACCCATTTCCCTTTGCAATGGCATGTAAAAGATGTGTGCACCTTGGACGACTTTATTCACATTTTCTTTCAGAGAATACCCATGAGACAGCATTTTCTATCTTCTGGTTCATTGGTCTCCTCTGTAGTGCAAATATCTTTGCACATGGAGAAAAACACATCAAGCGTGTTAGGGGATTTGTTAGTAGATGATCAGAAATTCTCAATTCTAAAAAACAAAACAAAATCCTGGAGTCTCAGGATTTTGGTGAATTCTATAGCTAGGCTTGGCCTGCTTATTCAGTGCAAAGCAAGGCCTGGAATCTCAAAATCATGGAATTGACTCCTACCTGGAGGGCTTCATGGGAACTGAGTGAACTGGATTTTAGGACTACCAGCAACTAGTTCTGTTCCCTTGAAAAAGTGAGAGTCCTATAAAATGAGGAGTTGAGTAAGATAAATGACTTTTAAACAGTTGAAATTTTTAAAAATCTAAATGAAATCTTATGAAGACTCATTTAGCAAATGAGATTAAATATATATAAACAGATGTTCTGGGTAAAGCAAGATGGTAGCCCACAGACTTGCCAGTTTAGCCCCAGAAACACCTCTGAGTGTTTAAGCACAATTTGAAAATCATGCAAGTTCCCTTTCTGTGTTACAGAATTCTATTCTGGTTTATATTAGAAGAAATCTAAGCTACTGTTCAGCCCCTATAATCTATGGGTATATGAAACAGAGGCTTGGAGACTTATAACAGATTGTCAATATTAGTAATAATCACAATTTAAAAAAAAAAACAAAGTAATAATTTGTTGAGATATACTCCTGGGAAGTGGATGATCATAAAGGTCAAGTGGCAAAGCTGGGTTTTGAACATGAATCTGATATGATAAGAGGTAAGAGAACTGCACTATAACAAGTGTTAAAATAGCTTGAGTTAACAAATATAGTAGGGTCCCAAAAGGGAACAGATCAGTTCTACCTGAAGAAGTAAGAGAAGCCAGCCCTTGATTGGAATCTTGAAAGATTCAACAGCAGCTTACCAGGAAATGAAGGCAGTAAAGGAATTCAGGGCTATGGACACAATGTGTTCAATGGTAAGAAGGTGCAAATGTCATGCAGCAGGGGAGACTGATCTGAGACAAGGCTGCTGATGTAGGCCCGCAGGAGTGTAACCATAAGGACATCTGTGTCTCACACTAAGGAATTTAGACTTATCCTATTGGGCTGACACCATTACAATGTTTCAAACAGCAGTGTGAGATAATCCCTCTTTCAGGAACAATTTCTCTCTACCCTCTTCCTTTCTCATCTTTCAGGATTTCTTGCCCTCTTTTTCCTCCCTGTCCTCATAAGAATTTAAGTTTCATGAGAGATGAGCTCTTGACATCTTGGTGGATTATTGTACACCCATCACCTAGGAGAGTACCTAGCACATAGTAAGTGCTCAGTAAATATTGGTTGCATAAATGAAAGGCTGTCTGCAAAGGCTGGGCTCACAACCATCTTTGTGATACCTCTGACTGGGCCTGTTTTATTAATGAACCTGCAGTGAAATAAATGGGGATATTGTGTTGACTGTGACAAGGTATCCAATAAATAAAGTGGCAAGAAAGAAAGATGTGGTGTCTAACTATTAAAAAGCAGCAGTCTGTCAATTATCATATGATATCTCTAATATGAGGAATCTGAGAGGCAGGGTAGGGGGTTGTGGGGGTAAAGGAGGGAAAAAATGAAACAAGATGGGATCGAGGAGAGAGACAAACCATAAGAGACTCTTAATCTCAGGAAACAAATTGAGGGTTGCTGGGGGGTGGGGAGGGGAGGGATGGGGGACTAGGTGGTTGACACTGGAGAGAGTATGTGCTATGGTGAGTGCTGTGAAATATGTAAGCCTGATGATTCACAGACATGTACCCCTGAAGCAAATAATATATCATATGTTAATTTAGATAGATAGATAGATAGATGATAGATAGATAGATAGATAGATAGATAGATAGATAGATAGATAGATAGTAGCAGTCTCTGTCTACAAGGTTCCTTAGTGGCTTTAAAATTCTATATGCCCAGGAGCGCCTGGGTGGCCTAGTGGGTTAAAGCCTCTGCTTTTGGCTCGGCTCGGGTCATGGTCTCAGGGTGCTGGGATCCAGCCCTGCATCAGGCTCTCTGCTCAGAGGGGAGCCTGCTTCCCCCTCTATCTCTGCCTGCCCCTCTGCCTACTTGTGATCTCTCTCTCTGTCAAATAAATAAATAAAATCTTTAAGAAAAAAAAAAAAAACTTCTATATGCCCATCCAGGTATCCTGACTTACCTAACCACTGGAGGACCTCAGTCCCTGGGAAAATCTGCCCTATTCTCTTGCATTTATAGCAGCTCCAATGACTTAGAGGACTTTATGCATTAAAGTCATAATCATACAGGCACCTGGGTGGCTCAGTTGGTTCAGCCTCTGCTTGTGGCTCAAGTCATGATCCCAGAGTCTGGGCTCAAGTCCCACATCAGGCTCTCTGCTCAGTGGGGAGGCTGCTTCTCCCTCTCCCTCTGTCTGCCGCTCTGCATACTTATGCTCTGTCTCTCTCTCTGTGTCAAATAAATAAAATCTTTCTAAAAAAAATAAAATCACAATCATATCATTCTAAATACCAAAATACACTCCATCTTTCCAACCAAAATAAAGCACAGTGGACCTAACTGGCTGGAAGGGGGCTTATTATTATCTCTGGCATGTTACTTTGCCTTAGTTTCCTCCAGTGTAAAATAGATACTATAGTAGCACTTCCCTCATAGGGTTACAGTGAGGATTAGACCAAATACACATGATGCACTTAGCACAAAGCTTGGCACACAGAAAATGCTGTCAGTGTTCACTTTTGCAATCTTGTTAGCAATAGCATTAGACATTTATGAGGAAGAGCAATGCATTTTTGTGAGAGGAGGTGAATTTCCCTTTCATAAACCTGTCCCTCCCTGTACAGCAGGTTCCAAACCCTGACCACAAAGGCCACAGATTTGGTATGTGTTCTTCCCCCAACAATATCCTCAAGCCTCCCTTTCATTTATCTTTTTCCTTGACTAATAAACCATTCACCACTAATTACTTACAATCATTTTCTGCTGAAGAGTTTTATATTTGTTTATTATGTTCACAGCTGTCTTGCCTAGTAAGGATAGAAATCTATTATCTCATTATTATACCCGAGTCTCCCAATCACTGTGTCCTTGCCTTCTATTTTACTTCCTCTGAAAGTATCCTTTGGCAGGACAGGATTTTCCTCCCTCCTCGCTTCTTCCTTCCTATCCCTCCACATACCTTCTAAGGAAAGGGAGATTTAGGGCATATAAAAGAGAGAGAAACTCTGTTAGCATATAAACTAAACTAGTTAAACTATGAGATACGATTATGCTATAAAAGATGGTCCAATATTTGTCTTATAGAGCATCCACTCTGAAAAATTCACTTATTCCTTCAAAGATATTTATTTAGCATATTCTATGTTCAAACTTTGAGGATCTGGGTGTGAACAAAGCAGATTAAATCCTTCCCTTTAATGAAGCAGATCTTTTCATAGGAGAGAAAGACAACAAATATGTCTGTATCACTAAACAGTGATCAGTGTTAAGTAAAATAAAACAGGATAACAGAATAGACAGTGTCGAGCACATCATTTGGGGCAGTATGGTCAGGGCACGCTTTTTAAAGAGGTTCCACTGGACAATCAGAAGTTCTTATAGGACTTGAAGTATTTGCTGCTTCCCCCTTGTGCATGAAGTCAAGACTCAGGGGTAAGGGAGGGTGACAAAAAGACCAAAGGATCATGGGGAAGGGGGAGGAAATTCCCAGAAGCTCAGTGAAGATGGACTTTGCATAAAAAATTGAAGGCAATGTTTGCACCATGTTGGACATTATGGAAAACCTGCTCATTTAATATAAAATTTCTGTGGTAGCATCATAGACTTACAAATCTGTATCATTAGGTGTGGTCTTAAAGGTAGAATGAAGGGACCATGTCAAACAATGGAAAGCAGGACTATTCCACACCATCTTTTCCTGGGCTCCAGTGGAGCAGACCCTAGCTTACTGAGCAGACAAGGGAATGACATGTCAGAGCTGCAGGTAGTAACTGTCAGACAGCCCTCAAAAAGACACGAGAGGGAGGAAAGGAAAAGAGTAAAACCAAACCTTATGATTGCTCCTATAGGCAGAGAATGCTGCCCCTCTACGGAGGCAGCCACAAACATTTAGGCTATAGCACTATTCGATTATGCTTACTGATAAAATCCAGTATCATCCAGAGGTATTTAAGTACTTTACAATTTAAAAAATATTTAATTGGGGGTGTCTGAGTGCTTCAGTCAGTTAACCATTTGGCTCTTAATTTTAGCTCAGGTCATGATCTCAGGGTTGTGAGATCAAGCCCCGCATTGAACTCCATGCCCAGCATGGAGCCTGCTTAAAAGATTCTTTCTCTCCCTCTCCCTTGGCCTCTCCTACCACCCTCTTTTTTTAAAAAAAGTAATTATTTAAAGAAACTTTTACATACATTATTTCACTTTATCTTCTGTGAGAAAGACAAGACAGGAACTGTTATTTAATTTTGTATATGAGGAAATTGAGACACTAAGTGACTTAATCAAAATCCCCCAAATGATCTTAAGTTAAAAAAAATAAAGTGCTCCAAGTAAAGAATTCTAACCCAAAATTTTCTGTCTCTTTAACCAAGCATTTATTGAGCTTCCCCCTTCACCGCAGCACTTTGTAGCACCAAGATGTAGAAATCATCAAGAAATATGCTTGTATAAATTTATGGGCAATCACTAACATTATGAACATATAAACTACTGCTGAATATCATTCCTTTGAATTAAAATCCATAAGGGGGAAAAAACCCTCTACCTAAACCTCATACTTTATACAAACTAAACTCAAAATGGGCCACAGATTTACGTGTAAAATGCAAAATTATAAAATCCCAAGAGAAGTGTCTGTTCATGTCTTCTGCCCATTTTTTTATGTGATTATCTGTTTTGTGAGTGTTGAGTTTGAGGAGTTCTTTATAGATCTTAGATATCAGACCTTTGTCTGTAGTGTCATTTGTGAATATCTTCTCCCATTCTGTGGGTTTCCTATTTGCTTTGTTGACTGTTTCCTTTGCAGTACAGAAGGTTTTTATTTTGGTGAAGTCCCAAAAGTTCATTTTCACTTTTGTTTCCTTTGCCTTTAGAGACATGTCCTGAAAGAAGTTGCTGTGGCTGATGTCGAAGAGGTTACTGCCTATGTTCTCTAGGGTTTTGGTAGATTCTTGCCTCACGTTGAGGTCTTTTATCCATTTCGAGTTTATCTTCGTGTATTGTATAAGAGAATGGTCAAGTTTCATTCTTCTACATAAAGTTGTCCAATTTTCCCAGCACCATTTATTGAAGAGACTGTCTTTTTTCCACTGGATATTTTTTCCTGCTTTGTCAAAGATTATTTGACCATAGAGTTGTGGGTCCATATCTGGGCTCTCTATTCTGTTCCACTGGTCTATGTGTCTGTTTTTGTGCCAGTACCATGCTGTCTTGGTGATCACCACTTTGTAGTAAAGCTTGAAATCAGGCAATGTGATGCCCTCAGCATTGTTTTTCTTTTTCAATATTTCCTTAGCAATTCGGGGTCTTTTTTCTGGTTCCATACAAATTTTAGGATTGTTCTCCAAAGAAGACACACAAATGGCTAACAGACACATGAAAAAATGTTCATCATTTTTAGCCATCAGGGAGATTCAAATCAAAACCACACTGAGATACCACCTTACACCAGTTAGAATGGCCAAAATCAACAGGACAGTAAACAACAAATGTTGGAGAGGGTGTGGAGAAAGGGGAACCCTCTTCCACTGTTGGTGGGAATGCAAGTTGGTGCAGCCACTTTGGAAAACAGTGTGGAGATTCCTGAAGAAATTAAAAATAGAGCTACCGTATGACCCTGCCATCGCACTACTGGATAGTTACCCCAAAGAAGCAGATGCAGTACAAAGAATGGCCACATGGACACCAATGTTCATAGCAGCAATGGCCACAATCGTTAAACTGTTGAAAGTACCAAGATGCCCTTCAACAGATGAATGGATAAAGAAGATATGGTCCATATATACAATGGAATATTATTATGCCTCTATCAGAGAGGACAAATATCCAACTTTTCTATCAACTTGGATAGGACTGGAACAGATTATGCGGAGTGAAATAAGTCAAGTGGAGGGAGTCAATTATCTTATGATCTCACTTATGTGTGGAGCATAAGGAAAAACATGGAGGGCATTATGAGAAGGAAGGGAAGGGGGAATGGGGGGAATTAGAGGGGGCGATGAACCATGAGAGACTGTGGACTCTGAGCAACAAACTGAGGCTTTTGGAGGGGAGGTGGTGGGGGGTTGGGTAAGCCTGGTGGGGGGTATTGAGGAGGGCATGTATTGCATGGAGCACTGGGTGTGGTGCATGAACAATTAATCTTGTAACACTGAAAAAATAAAATAAACATATTTGGGGAAAAAATTTTAAAAAAATCCAACTTCCAAGAAATTTAAATCCTAAAAAAAAAAAAATAGGAAAAGAAAAGAAAAGAAAATTCCAAGAGAAAGCCATAGGAGAAAATCTTCATGACCCAGGGCTACATAAAGAGTCTTAGATATAAAGCCAAAATCATTTTACATAAAATAAAAAATGGATAAATAAGACTTCATCAAGATTTAAAATGCTTACTCTGCAAAAGATCCTGATAAAGAAATGAAGATATAAGCTTATAGAATGGGAAAAAATATTTATAAACCACCTATCTAGATATGATTCATTTCTAGAATACATAGAGAACTTATGAGACTCAATAACAAAAAAAAAAATCCATTTAGAAAATGGACAAAGGACAAAAACAGACATTTTCACCAAAGAAGATATAGTGATGGCAAATAAACATGTGAAAGTTGTTCAATATCATCACAGAAATGCAAATTAGAAGCACAATGACATATCGCTACACACCTTCAAAATGCTTAAAAAAGAAATAGTGACACCAGTAAATGCTGATGAGGATGTGATGACACCAGATCAGGCATCCATTGCTGGTTAGAATGTAAAATGATACAGCCACTCTGGAAAACAGTTTAGTAGTCTCTTTCAAAGCTAAAGAGGTACTTACTGTATGACCTAGTGGTTGCAGTCTGAAGTAATTGCCCCAGAGAAATGACAAGTCAGGCCCACATAAAAATGTGTACACAAATTTTTTAAATATTTTATTTATTTATTTATTTATTTGACAGATCTAGAGAGAGAGCACAAGTAGGCAGAGTGGCAGGCAGAGGGAGAGGGAGAAGCAGGCTCCCCACTGAGGGAGCCCAACGCAGGGCTCGATCCCAGGACCCTGGGATCATGACCTGAGCCAAAAGCAGCCGCTTAACTGACTGAGCCACCCAGGAGCCCCTGTACACAAATGCTTTCAACAGCTTTATTTATAACAGCTGAAAACTGTAAATAAAGCCCAGATGTCCTTCAACAGAGGAATGGTTGAACAAATGTGGTATATCCATATTATGGAATACTACTGAGCCATAAAAATGTAACAGATTATTGATACACTCACCAATTTGGTGTACTTCAAAGATATAATGCTGACTGCAAAAAGCCAATTTCAAAGGTCAAATATTATATGATTTACATGGACATGCTATTATCAAAATGACAAAGTATAGAGATGGAGAAGACATCATTAGTGGTTGCCAAGCATTAGTGATGGGGCAGAGGGATGTGGGTGTGAATGTAAATGGGTAACTAACATAAAGAAAATCTTTGTGGTGATGGTACATTTCTATATCTTGATTGTGGTGGCAGTTACATGAATCTACACAGGTGATGAAGTTACATAAAACTACACACACACATATACAAATGAAATAAAATCTGAATAAGTTTTTTGGACTATACCAATATCAATTTTTTGGTTTTGATACTGTACTATTATTATGTAAGATGTTAACATTGGGAGGAGCTGAGTAATAGGGATTCTGTATGGGGCTTCTATGTACTATTTTACAATTTCCTGAAAATCCATAACCATTTCAAAATTAAATTTTTTAAAGATTTTATTTATTTATTTATTTATTTATTTATTTATTTATTTA
>CM053612.1:5367111-5406418 GCA_028646535.1 Procyon lotor | reverse complement strand
AAAAAATTATAAATAAAAAAATAAGATGAGGCATTCTGGAGAACAAAAACAGCATACAACAGCATGATATGGTAGCAAGAAGGACTAGACCAAGAATGAGAATGCCTTGGACCATTATTTACCCTCTGTGGTTTCCACAGTTTTATTTTCTTGTTACAGACCTTGCTCCCCTGACCACATACTTATGTGCCTATCTGACGTAAGTCAGGTCAACTGCAATCCTGTATGTCCATGAATGTGGATTTTGATCCATGAAATGATATATAACCCAAGCCAGGTCACCCAGAATCTTCCCGTGGGTTTTCCAGAGTTGGTGCTGAGCAGGAGGGGAGAGGTTTTCTCATACCCACTGGACTCAAAAAAGCAAAGACGCTATCCCACTATCTGCCAGTAACCATGTCCCTAGCTAATTGGAGGAACCCAAAAGGCAAAGGGCAACATGCAGATAGGACCTGTGCTGGGAGCTGGGGAAGGAGCAAGAAAGAGACCAGAGAACAAAAAAGTCTATTTGCCACATAAGCCCTAGACCCACTAGATCCTAATGCCAGGTCTGTGCTTCCCAGATACCAGAACCAACAAATTATTTTTCAGCAATTATGCATATGTGTTGGATTTGTAACTAAAAGTTTTCTGAACTGTGTAATTTCTTAGGATCTCAATTTGTGCATCTATAAAATAAGAATATCTGATGTACCTGTCTCCCAGTTTTGCAGTAATAATCAAAAGAGAAAGTACACATGAATGTTCTTTACAGTACTATAAAAATGTAAGAGACTGATATCTATCATTATAGATAAAAGGAAATCTCAAAAACAATCCAGCTCCTTTCCTGAAGATTTTTATAATAACTATATTCCAATAATTTCCAAAGCAACATTGAGAATAAGAAACAAATATAAAATACTACCATAAATAGATTATTATGATTCATGTTCAATGATTCATTTCTGACTCAGAAAGAAACAAACAGAACACCAAAATTCAAATATATACAAATCTTCTCTAAAATTTAAAAATCTAAGAAAGTTTAAAAATGTGTGTAAGAAACAGTTCTTGTGTTAGAATTTTTCAAACTGAGCTACATTTCCATTTTGATCAGAAACATCCCACCTGTATTATTGTATGAAGCCCCTTTGACACACTGCCCATTGTGGTCAGATTCTTAAGTGGACTAAAATCCTCAACAAGTTGCTTTCTTTTCACCTTAAATGGGTCAAATTTTGACTGAGCTCAAGATGGCTCAGAGCCTAGCCCAACTCCTGTATTGATATCAATTAACCTGATTCAAAGCTAGACATGTACTTGTAATTGGTAAGCCCACAAGACAGCTGGATCTGGGAAGGCTTTGCCCAACCGTGGCAGCCTAGAACCCTGTGCAAAATGCAGCAGGTGGGTAAATCCACCCTCAGCAGTCCTCAGTCTATCTGGATTCCAGGAGCTATATGCAGCACAGTGAAGTACAGTATTACTCCTACAAGCCATATCTAGCTTGTGCAAGATGATATTTGTTACAGAGTAAGGGTGGGAAGTCAAGAGTACCAAAGCCAAGAGAGGAACAAGAAAGCAAGCAATGAGTATCAGCTACCCTGCTAGCCTCTAAAGTGTCTGGAAACAAAATCTTTAGCACTCATAGTGAGGTTAAGTAGTACTTTTAAGGGTGAGGGGACAAGGAACCAATGAAAATGTTGGTTTATTCACAATGAGAGCTCTTGGTAGATTTACTCTTAGCAAGTGGTTTCTTTTCCTTCTAGCAAGTGCCACTTGGTAACAAGTAAAGCCCTGGTTACCACACTGTACTTTTGATATATTCTGGAATGGAAAGGAATGAGCATACTTTGCCTCTACTATGAAACATTGATACTGAACCAAGCCAATACCCCCTTCACGTTGGAGAGCCAAAACAATGGTCATAATGCTGACCATGATTGATTGCATTCTTATTCCCTCACAGAGGGAATGAGTAGAGAACAGTGGTTGAGGACACAGACTTACGCTCAAGTGCAAACTACCCTGGTTCTAACCCCAGTTTAACCATCTACTAGCCATGTAAGCCTTTGATATGTCACTCCTCTTCTGTGTTCCCTTCCTGGCTGTGGTCTTCTCTCCCTACCAATTTAGAGTTGCCATTACCTAGGTAGTTCTATGGGTTCCTTTCCTCGAAGACAGCATATAGATAAGAGTAGAGTCTTCCCTGATATTCTTTCAATCTCTGCAAAGCAAATTCACACGTCTTTTGGTTTTGAGAAGTATGCTCTTACTGTACCCTCTGGAATAACAGGACATCATTGCACAACAAACATGGAAAAAAGGTAGTTATAAATTAAAAAAAGAGTGGAAACATTCTTCTGGCACAGAAGATATCTGAACAAATTATGGTTACAGAACAGAATGAAAATAATTTAAAAAAAACCCTATGACATTGTAAAAATGCTAAAAACTCTGACAATATAAAAATAAAATAAAAAAATAAAATAAAATCATTGGGAGCCACCTTAGGGGTTGCCCATCACAAATGTTTTAAAAATAAGGCTTCTTACTCCTCATTGTTTTTCATAATATTTTTATTATCTTAAGATAAAACTTACAAGATCTAATCTCTCTTTTGTAGAAGCAATATCTCTTGAAATTTATAGATTTCTTCAGTTATACAGCCTCTTTTTTGCTGTTAAATCAACTAAAATTGAATGTAATACCTTTTATTTAAAATAGCGAGGGGGTACCTAGGTGGCTCAGTCGGTTAAGCATCTGCCCTTGGCTCAGGTCATGATCCCAGGGTCCTGGGATCAAGTCCAGGGCTCCTTGCTCAGCAGGGAGCCTGCTTTTCCCTCTCCCTCTGCCTGCTGCTCTCCCTGCCTGTGCTATCTCTCTCTCTGACAAATAAAAAAATAAAATCTTAAGTATTTTTTTAAATAGCCAGTGTAATATGATCTCAATTAGTAAAATTTTACCTACTTATCTCGTTGCATAAATGCATAGATCAACATATAAAATTATATTTATTAATAAGTGTGTCAAAATGAAGCAGACAATTGTTTTATCAACAATGTATGGCTAGGGCACCTGTGCGGCTCAGTTGGTTAAGCATCTGCCTTCAGCTCAAGTCATTATCCTAGGGTTCTGGGACCCTGCACCGGGCTCCCTGCTCAGTGGGGAGCCTGCTTCTCCCTCTACCTGCTGCTCCCCCCGCTTGTGTGCTCTCTTTCTCTCTCTTGCTCCTCCTCTAGTTCCCTCTATCTCAAATAAATAAATAAATAAAACCTTTTTTAAAAAGTGAAGCATAGAATTACCCTATGACCCAGCAATTGCACTACTAGGTATTTACCCAAAGGATACAAAAATACAGATTTGAAGGGGTATATGCACCCCAATGTTTATAGTAGCATTATCAACAATAGCCAAGCTATGGTAAGAGCCTAAATGTCCATTGACTGAATAATGTATAAAGAAGATGTGGTATACACAGACAGACAGGCGCACACACACACACACACACACACACACACACACAACCTAGAATATTACTCAGCCATCAAAAAGAATGAAATCTTGCCATTTGCAATGACATGGATGGAGCTAGAATGCATTATCCTAAGTAAAACAAGTCAATCAGAGAAAGACAAACACTATATGATCTCACTTATGTGTGGAATTTGAGAAAGAACACAAATGAACATATGGGAAGGGGTAAAAGAAAAAAAAGGAGAGAGAGAAATAAGCCATAAATGACTGTTAATGATAGAGAACAAAGTGAGGGTTGAGGGAGGAGGGTGGGTGGGGGATGGGCTAGATTGGTGATGGGCATTAAAGAGGGCACTGGTGATGATGAGCACTGGGTGTTGTGTGTAAGTGATGAATCACTGAATTCTACTCCAGGAACCAATGTTGCACTGTATAGTAACTAACAAAATTTAAATAAAAATTTAAAAAAGAATTCAAGTGCTCCTGAAGTAATTGTGTGTTTAAAACTGTTTCATCTAAAATTTCTCAGTTTTTAAAGCTTTTGATGTCCTATACACTGTCTTCAATATCACTATTACCCCATGAAGAAAGCATCATTATTTTACAGATAACATTTTTACTATTAACAAGATCACTAAGCAAATAAGAACAATTATTATATCCAATTCAGTTTGTGTTTCCATTTAAGAGAAGATGTAACTTGCATTTGAGTCCTAACTCTACCAGCACAAACATGCATTAACCATATTTCAAAATATGTGATTAGAGAATGGAACATTGTTGTGTACTAATATCAAAGTGACCTGTTTCTGGAAGACAGGGCAACAAGTGACTTGCATGAAGCCATGGTAAAAAAATCAAACCATGCTTTGTGTAGTTGCTTTATTTTTCATTCCTCCATTAAATCCTTCCACTGCTCATAAAATCATTTCCAGAAGCAATTATATCTTAAATTATTTAATTTTCAACTGAATGCATTATTCAAAAAGTGATAACATTTTTCATCTGTTGCCTCATGAATTCTGTTATTTTTTTATATTACAAAGAAAGGTAAAAGAATTAAAAGTTTGAAACTTCCCATAAAGTTAATAAGGATAACTTATCAAATAATTACAAAATGCAACCACTAAGGGAACTTTATTATGTTATGGTCAGAGAACAAAATGTCTGCATTATTTCAATAGGGAGGGAACATGTTTGGGTTAACCTCTAATAATTATAGAGAAACAAGTAATAATAATAACAACAAGAACAATGATAACCATTTACTAAATATGACCTTAATGCTTTACATGTTTCATTTCATCCTGACAACTATCCATAATGTAGGTACTATTATTAGTTATATTTAACAATGAAGGACAAAACAACTAATGTTCAAAGAAGCAAAGTGACTTACCCAGGTGACCACCACTAGAAAGTGGTAGAACCAGGACAAGAATAAACATTCTTCTCTTAACTTATATGACATGGTAATTCACAATGTCACCTGCCTTTTAAGAACATAACTCTCATGTTTAAAAAAATGAAGAGATATTACATAACACAATTTAATAACACCTTGGTGAAAAAAATTGCCTAAAATTCAAAATGACCTTCATCAACAACACTTCAATATATGATGATGCACTATTACACTAGGTAAGTTCATACCCTTTAAACTGAAACCTAGGGACTTCTGGGTGGCTCAGTCATTAAGCCTCTGCCTTCGGCTCAGGTCATGATCCCACGATCCTGGGATGGAGCCCCACATTGGACTCCTGCTCATCGGGAGGCCTGCTTCTCCTTCTCCCACTCCCCCTGCTTGTGTTCCCTCTCTTGTTGTCTCTCTATCAAATAAATAAATAAAATCTTAAAAAAAAAAAATGAAACCTAAAACCTGGGTAGCCATGTGGTCCAACCTCCCATCTGATATTTCCATACAGCCTTGATCTACTTGCTACTTAATGACATGAAATTCTTTACCACAAAAGGTAGAACATTTTACTTTTAGACATATTTTGATGCAGTAGAATATAAAGTCTTATTTTGAGACAAATTGTCATTCTTTTAACTTTGAGTCATTGATATTCCCAATCAATATAACCCAATGCTCAGCCCTTTGTACATGATCATGCTTCCAGCATGACCCTCCCCACACTGATCTGATGGTCATGTCTTCTCCAGTTTAGCATATATGCTGTTTCAATCTTTCCTAGTTGAAAACAGAGCCTTCCCCATCCAGCATATACTTTTTTGGAGGCTCCTAATTTGGCATCACTCCCTTTTAAATTTAAATACAATATTCCTGACACATTTAAATCAATACAATGTTGATTAGCTATTATACTGTGGTCTGGACATTGTAGTTATGATAGTACAAGATTGTCTCCCCTTTTTAAGAGTTACATCAAACTGTTGGCATACAAAAACATAAACCGCTTCTAAGTCAGATCTCTTCCATCTTGTGATAACATTTTTAAAGTTAAATTCAGGATTAAACAATTATTTTTTTTCATAAGTTTCCTCTTGCTGATTTCAGCCTAGCATTCCCATTTGGGTCACATTGGAGGATATTGACTCTGCCCATTTGCTTACCAGGTTGAAGCTACTAAACTACTCAACTTGTTCCAGCAATTCCATAGAATCGCTAGACCACAGAATCCCTACCTTGGAACTCATACCTCATGCTAAATTCAAGATCAAGAAATACTGTCTAAATCTGACATTTGCCTTCTCAGAAAAACAAGCATAAACATGTCTCTTATAGGGAAAGTATCTTTAATATTTCATTAAACCACCTGTGCGACTTGTTTTTCATTTTTTATCTTTTCCCCACTTAGCAATTCTGAGAATCCTAAAACTGTATTTTCTATAGAAATGCATTTTTAATCCACCATGGCACCTTAGTCTGGAGCATACCGGTTTAATCATCAAGATAGAAAAAGTTCAACCTTCTAGGATTGACTAATACTACTAGGAAAAGTAGTATAATATCAAACCCTTTTCAAAGTACTTAAAATAGGCATATCAATCCATCTTTGTGGCTTACCTTGGTCATGCTAAGTTTTCAGTGCCTTTCCTTTTTTCAGCTTCTAACTTTGAATCCCATATCCAATTCCATGGAAGGAATATATACCCTAGTACCTGTATACCATACAGGTGATCCGGTAGAACCACAGTGTGTCAGGCACTGCATTACATGTTGGAGAGCAAGCCTGAAAGCAAGCTTGAACTGCCTGCTTCCAAGAATCTTATAATCTACTGGAAGACAGGAACAATTCACTAGGCATGAAGGGTGGTGGAGAGAAAAACACCTTCAAAGACACATATATAAGAGCGTGTTCATGTTTGGAGACTAGTATAGGTAGAGACTAGGGTACAATGAAGAGAGGAAAAGCAAATAAAACAGGAAGAAGAGAAAAGTTGAGGAAGAGGCTTTAAGACCTATAAAGTATGAATTTGATCCTTTAAAGAAGGGTATGGGGAAGGGCATCAAAGTTTTTAAATCAGAGGGTAACATGATCAGACCTATGTTATAGAAATATTCTCTGCGTTCCATATGAAGAAAGGTGGAGTGTCATGAGTAAAGATTGGTGGCCCAGAAGGCCACGGAAGAGGCTATTATAATAGTATAAGTCATGGATGCTAAGGGCTTGAATTAGTAAGAAAGGAAGCTTTGAATGTTTAGGCTGAAGGAGAAGATAAGATTTCTAGTGTAGGTGACTGAGTTGTTGTTGTTTAGAGGAGAAGCTGGTGAAACAAACCAAAGAAGAAATATTTGGTGAAGAGTTTCAAGTATGGCTCTGGAGCTCAGGAAAGGAATCATAACTGAAAAATTAGAAAAGCTGATACCTTTGATGACAGATGCAGGACTCCTAATGAATTTGCTGCTCAGACTGGAGTAATCTATGAGTGCAAATGAAGCTTTCTGTGAAGCAGACTCTGAGCTAGAGTATAGCATACAGGACACTAGGGCGGGCTCTTGGGATCAACAAATGTGAAAGGAAGGGAAGGAAACCAGATGTAAGCAAAGGAAGAGATTGATTTGTGATGCAGTCCCAGTGAAGGCCCTGCTTACTCCCCATAGGGAATACTAGACCTAAGAGATGATCCTAAAAAGTGGTCCGAAGGGGGGGGGGCGCACTTTATACCCCTGAGTTGATCAGTCAATAAATGGAGCTGCCCCTAAAAGTAAGTGTGGTCTTGGCAAAGTAGTTTTCTTTAGCTGAGAAATATTGCCAACAGCTGACGGTTATTGACAATAGCACTCCCAGCTGCAAGAGAAACAAGTTATTCATTTCAGAAGAGAAAGATCTGGCAATGCATCAGCCCCCACCATGTGCACCAAAGTTACTATGACCCTTCAGCTGACAGTAAGATCAGTTTCAGTTTTGAGTACTACTGTCAAGTGGACCCATTGACAAAGTAGTGTATATCTGGATCAAGACAAACAAGACAAAACAGTGAGGATACTCCAAAGTCTGTCATGAATAAATTCACTCAAAATCAATCCAGAAAATCCTATGTAAAAAAAAAAAAAAGTTTTATCTTCAAAGATTTGGAGGATGAATACATGGAAAGAGAATTACATAGGCTTGTGTTACCTCACGAGTAATAACCATGGCTGAAACAGATTCCATCACAACATAAGGAGGCAATTTCTAGGGATGGAAGTCACCCAACAATGGAATGAACCACGTCAGGAAGTAGAGAGAAAGAGTTCCTGTCAGTGAACCTCCTGGACTATGCTGAGTAGCCAACTGGGGGGAAAGAGGTAAGGAAAGGCAGTGGCAAGGGGAAAAGCAGCATTCGATAGAAGGTTGTCCTAGATGTCTTCATGATCCACTGCAGGCCTCAGATTTGTTGATCTATCTTAACTGATGAGTGATTTGTTTTTTAAGTACTGAATGAGATACCGATAGTTAGAACTTGGTAAATTAAAAATCTCCATCTCCTCCCTGTGTTTATACTTCCTCCTCAAGTCTATATTCTCAGTAACATGAGAATTACTTGCTCACACCAAATGAGTGACTTTGTAGGAGGAAATTAAATGTATGTAATCAAATGTGTATGAATGTTGTTTTGAATAAAAGTTGGATAACTTCAGAAAGAGCACATGTGACCACACTCTATGCATCACGACAGATTTGTTGAACAAATAGGGTACATAGGAATGTACAAGAAATAAAGGAAATGGACTAATAAACCCAGAAGCACTAGCAATGGGGGAGGGTGATGGTGTAGAAAATCCCCAAAAAGAAGTATGTGAGAAGCTCAACATTGCAACCAAAGAGCCACTCACTCCAGAATCCAGTCCTCAAATTCTCAGCTGCCCAATCCCACAGATATTAGTCACATGTAACTATTTAAATTAAAATACAAATGAGTCCCTCGGGCACAAGAGCCACATCTCAGATGCTCAGTAGCCACATGCAGCTACTTGCTACCACACTGCACAATACAGATCCAGAATATTTGCACCCCCACAGAATATATTGGCTGGCACTGCCTCAAACTTCTCCCCTGGAGTTAACTTAGTTACAAATACAGGAAGTAAGATTTCACCTCTCCTTCCCTTTTCTCTCTTGTTTTTCCTTTTGGTTAAGGCTATCATGATTCAGAAATAAACTACAAACCACCTTCTCTGATGAAGTACCCTCCTCCTTCAATGTCATCCTGGGATCGCGGCCAACTATTTACATGGGCCTGAGAAAAGAACAGGCTCAGTGTGTAGCAGATGGCTTAACTGAACATGAAATCATGGATTTCCAGCCACTTGTATATTAGTTAAATGCAATCGATTTGCAAATTTATTTTAAATCAAATAAATAATATTGGAGCAGTCTTGGGAACATTCTTTAGCAATGCCGTTTTTCTTCCCCAGCTGCCCACTCTTGCTGAGAATTTCTAAAGGAAAAAATAGCTTTAGCAAGAAGGGGATGAAAATGAACAGTCATAACATTGCATGTGTTCCTTATATAGCATCTAGAAGCCAAAGGCATTTTTGGTATTTTTCTAAAATATAAAAACAGGAAAAAAAACATATATTACAATCTGTGGGTCTTATGAGAGAAATAGTTTAAGAATAAAAACCACATGGATCAAAGGGAAAGAATAACGAGGAGAGACTTATATATGTTCATATATAATGTCAACATTTGCAAATACCAGACCCAGGAAGAAACAGACTGATTTAGTAGTGATTGATAGTTGCTGGGAACAAAGAGACACAGGTTCCATTTTCTCTGTAAGGTAATGGGCTAGCCCTTCAGTGTCCAGGCCTGCAGACGGTAGGGAGATTGGGACAAGAGAGCCTTCCCTAGGAGCCTTCCCCCGGTCTGAAAGTTAATTCAAAAGATCCAAACCAAATAGAAAACCAAAGGTCTAAAATGCTCAAACCTAAGAGCACAAGGTTTTCTGTAGGCTAAAGGAGTGTAGCAAGCTCAAAGTGTGGTGAGGTTAAGGAATTCTGGATAACAGAGGTTATCCCAAGTAAGCCAGGCATCTAGTCCTTCCCTGGCATCACATAGGGAACTCAGAAAGACCAGGCTTAATGCACCAATACGGCTGGCAGAGTGTGGAGGGGCAGGTAACAGAGACCGGAGTTGATCAGGGATGAATGAGATACAAAGGAGCTGGGGCTTCCTCCTCTATCTGATGGGCTGTGGCAGGTATTGTCATTACGTAGCCACTAGCTGATTCTGCAGCCTTGCATTCAGGTGGAAGAATGAGGACAAAAGCTGGAGATTCATGAAGTAGTCTGTACTCAGACATCTCACATGCGGGGGCAGTATTTTTTTTTTTAAATTTTGTTTATTTTTTAGAGAGAGACATTGTACACACATGAACGAGGGGGGAGATTTGTGGGGAGGAGCAGAGGGAGAGGGACAAGCAAACTCCACGTTGAGCATGGAGCCCCATGTGGGGCTCTACCTCCCAACCCTGAGATTGTGACCTGAGCTGAAACTAAGAGTCAGACACCCAACTGACTGAGCCACCCAGGCACCCCGTGCAGGGGCAATATTATCTAGAGACCTATTTACACTCAACAGTATACCAGCGAAAAGTTTAAAGTGGGGAAGGTGGGATTCATTTCTGAGGAAAGGGATTAGTCAAAACCAGATTATTCCCAAAGAGGACCAAACCATGGAGGACAGGGTACATGATTCAGGGCTTTCCCTGGTTAAAATCTGCTTGGTAGCAAAGGCTAATAAAGGAGGTAAGAGAGAGGAATACACTGCTGGCTGGATCCCTAACCCTAGTTTTGGGAAATCCCCTTGACACCCAAGACTTCATGGATAGATAAGATGAGGAGATAAAGGGTACTGAGATGTATAAACCCCTTTTATCAAGACTTATTAGGAACTGGGATGGTTCTAACAGTAGTAGGAAAGCCAAGGAGAGGGAGAGATAGAGATAGAGATAGAGATAGATAGAGAGAGAGAGAGAGAGAGAGAGAGAGAGAGAGAGAGAGTGTGTGTGTGTGTGTGTATGCGTGCGCTGGTGCTGGTGCTAAGAGAGCCAGTGAGGGGCGCCTAAGTGGCTCAGTGAGTTAAAGCCTCTGCCTTCGGCTCAGGTCATGATCTCAGGGCTCAGGGTCCTGGGATCGAGCCCCACATCGGGCTCTCTGCTCAGCGAGGAGCCTGCTTCTCCTTCTCTCTCTGCCTACTTGTAATCTCTCTCTCTCTGTCAAATAAATAAATAAAATCTTAAAAAAAAAAGAGAGAGCCGGTGAATACAAAAAAAATAAGGCCAGGTTGACATTCCACAATTACAATAAAGTATCCTGATAAAACACCCTCTTCATTCTGCTTATTCTGGTGTTCATGGCTCAAGGCATGTATTTTGCCTTCTCTCTCCTCTCCCACAATACTCAGAACTTTCTGATCAATAGACATTTACATTAATATTCTTATTAGACATTTCCTGGGCATAACATGGTGAAAACTTAGCTAAAGAAGCCAGAATAGGTTTCCAATGACCCTGCCTGAGCCCTTACTTTCCTCATGGATTAATTAAGACATAAAGAAAGATAATCCTAGGCTAAGTCATTACCAAGAAAAATACTTGAACAAGAAGAGACAAAGCTGTGACATGCTGAAATTTCAACTTGTCATAGTATTCTTCCCCCCCCGCCCCTTGGGGGGATATCATTCTCAAAATCAAACTCAAAATACTGAGGAAATAGCAGGGCATCATATTCAATTTGACAAATACCTTTTTCTGAGTTTCATGCCAACCCTACCTGACTATAACAGCTATTGTGCTTAGAATAAAACACAGTAAAAATGAAGGGGCTTACCTGGGGCTAGTTAAGTTAGCTGATCTAGGAAGACATTAATAGAACTGTGCTGGCTACAGAGGAGCTTCCCTGCTGAGACCTTTAGCCTCTTCACACTACCCAACCATGTAACCCTCAGAAAACTTGTCAACTGATGCAGCCCACTGAAAACTCACACCGTGCAGTCTAGCCCACAGGATCTCTATCCTATCTGCACGTGAGAATCACTTGCATGATTTTTGTAAAAATGTCCTTTCCCCCCACCCCTCACCCCAACAATTCAATCAGAACCTCCAGCTGTGAGATCTAGGCATCAGCGCGAAAAAAGGGAAGAAAACAGAAAAGCTCTCCAATGGATCCATGCAAAGCTAAGATTCAGAATCATTCACAGATACTTTCTATATGGTTGTTTTTCATTTGCCCTAGTCTTGGCGAGTTTCCTGATCTTTGATGAATTTTCTGACTACAAAATGAGGATAATATATAACCCTGTGTTACTTTTCTCAAGTCTATTGTGATTTATATGCAACTATCTCATGTGGAATAAACAAAGAATATTAATAATAAGTTAGCATTTATAGCTCATTTAGACATTTATAAACTCTTTTACAGATCTCAACAACCATTCTTCTATTGTTATTATTGCCTAGGACATAAAGAGACCAGAATGAATGAATGAATGAATCTCTTAATTTGAAGCTGAGGAAAATCATGCTCAAGTAGGTAAAGGGATTTTCCCAAGTTTGTAACACTAGTAAGACATGCCTATCCAACTTCAAAGCCTAAGACCTTCCCATGACCCCAAGATCCATCTAGACCAGGCAATCCTAACTTCGAGTTTTGATTTTGACACTAACTAGGTGAAGCAGGCCTTAAGCCACTTATTCTCTGTACTGTTCCCTTCTCTTGAGTGTAAAATAATAAAGTTGGACTAGGCCACCCCCAACATCGCTGTCAGGTCTAAGATTCTTTAATTATGAGACTAAATGTCGCAGGACATGTGTCAAGTGCAAGTATTGCTGTTTGCCACATATGTAATTTTCATTTTAACTATAGAGAAGACACTGATGGTTACCAGAAGGGAGGTGAGAGGGGGGATGGGTGAAGTAGGTGATGGGGATTAAGGAGTGCACTTGTGATGAGCACTGGGTGATGTACGGAAGTGTTGAATCACTATATTGTACACCTGAAACTAATATTACACTGTATGTTAGCTAGCTGAAATTTAAACAAAAGCTTAAAAAAATAAATATGATACTTATTTAAATTATAACACTTGTCATTAACAGACAACTACCTAGTATTAATTTTAGAGTAAGTTATCCCTACTTAAAGACAGATTGTCCTACATGTAATAGTTACACATAAAAAGGTTATAAAATCATCTTACAGTTATTGATGGTAAATGAAACACAATAAAATTCTACATCAAATAAGGTGTGCAAAAAATTTGTTGTCTTTGCTGTTGCTATAGAGTATGAACAAAACTTATTCCATCAGTCAACATGTACTATGCTAATGGTGTGCTTTGGTTCCTGGAGTAAATTTTATATTTATAGTATTTGTGAACATACTTCATATACACACTTTAAATCATTAAAAAATAGTGAAGAAAATATAAGAATAGAAAAAAATTAATTCAGTAGTCAAAATATAATGACAAAATAGTTCTCAATCAAGATTGTATCCTTGTCTTTAGGAACACAGTGTGGAATAGAGGAACAGAATTTCTCATGTAAATTATAGACAGTTTCCTTTTCAATAGACATTGCTCATCTGCTCTGGGGGAGGAAATATATATATATATGTATATGTATGTATATATATATTTTCTATTGAGGCAGATTTACCTATTTTGTGTGTTGGCTGTTCATCAAAAACGAATCTAATATGACTCAGTAGTATATATTTCCATCCACAGTCAGTGATCACTAGCTTGAAAACAATGTTTAAAATTTAATACTAAATTGAGCGCCTGGGTGGCTCAGTGGGTTAAAGCCTCTGCCTTCGGCTCAGGTCATGATCTCAGGGTCCTGGGATCGAGCCCCACATCAGGCTCTTTGCTCAGCGGGGAGCCTGCTTCCCCCTCTCTCTCTGCCTGCCTCTCTGCCTACTTGTGATCTCTCTCCTCTCTGTCAAATAAATAAAATCTTAAAAAAAAATTAATACTAAACTTCAGCACAGTATCATCCTGCCCTGTCACCTCAAAATGGATTTTCTTTTCCATGGTGTTGGTTCCTTCTTTGGTTTTTCTGTTTGTTTGTTTTTGTTTTGTTTTGTTTTTAATATCAGCCATGGTAAATGACAGAAAAACCAAAGAAGGAACCAACAAGTCCACCCTTAGGAATACACAGTGTAGGTTATCTACCATCAAGCTTCCTCCTCATATAGGGATAGTAATTCTGATCTTATAGGGTAATTATAAAAATTACAAATAATTATCTAGTTGACCACAAAATAAATTATAAGTTATTGGGGTCTTAAACCTTAAAAAATATCCTAAACAATGTAAGCTGTAACTGCACTCCTTATTCTTATCATCTTGCCCTCTAACCTACTCTTCTTCTCCTGCCCAGAGTTTTCTCTATCATTAACATATTAGCAGGACACATTTTTTTTTTTACAAATATTGGACAAATATTGCCACCAAAAGATCAAATAATAGGGTATATCTCTAACAAAATATGTGCAAGATATATAACAGGAAAACTGCAAAACTGATGAATGAAATCAAAAGAGGTCTAAAAAAGTGGAGAGAGAATCCACGTTCATGAATAGGAAGACTCAATTTTGCTAAGGTGTCAGTTTTCCCAAATTAATCTATAAATTCATGCAATCCCAGTCAAAATCCCAGCAAGTTATTTTGTGGATGGCAAGAAACTGATATTAAAGATTATCTGGAAAGGCAAAAAATCCACAAAAGCTAGCACAATATTGAAAGAGAAGAACAAAGGTCAAGGATTGACATCAACAGCAATTGGACTGATATTCAACTGCAAGACTTACTATAAATCTCCAATCATCAGTAAAACAGACACTTGGTAAAAGAATAGACAAACAGATAAATGGAACACAATAGAGAACCCAGAAATGGAACCACAGAAATACAGTCAACTGATTCTTGACAAAGGGACAAAAGCAAATCAATGGAGAAAGGATACTCTTTTCAACAAATGGTGCTGGAACAACTGGATATCCACATGTGAAAAAAGAATCTAGCCACAGACCTTACACCCTTCACAAAAATTACCTCAAGGTGGATTATAGAACTAAGTATAAAAAGCAATCCTATGAAACTCTGGGGTGCCTGGGTGGCTCCATGGGCTAAAGCCTCTGCCTTTAACCCATGTCATGATCTGAGGATCTTGGGATTGAGCCCAGACTCTGCTCAGCAGGGAGCCTGCCTCCCCTCTCCCTCTGCCTGCCTCTCTGCCTACTTGTGATCTCTCTCTCTCTCTCTGTCAAATAAATAAATAAAATCTTAAAAAAAAAAAACTATGAAACTCTGAGAAGATCCCATAGGAGAAAACCTAGGCGACCTTGGGTTTGGCAATAACTTTTTAGGTATAACATCAAAACTATGATCCATGAAAAAAAAACTGATAAGTTGGACTTCATTAAAATTAAAAGGTTCTGTTTAGTGAAGGATGCTGTTAAGAGAATGAAATGACAATCTACAGCCTGGGAGAAAGTCTTAACAAAATATATATCTGATAAAGGACTGGTATCTATAACATTGCCCCCAAAAAAGTCTTAAAAATCAACAAGAGGAAAATAAACCATCCAAGTTAAAAAACTGGCAAAAGACCTGAAAACATACCTTGTCAAAGAACAATGATAAATAACCATATGAAAAGATGTTCAACATCATATGTCATTAGGAAATTTCAAAGTAAAACAATGAGATACCACTACACACTTATTAGAATGTCTAAAATCCAAAACAGTGACAACACTAAATGCTGACAAGAATGCAGAGCAATGTGGGGGTTGGGCGAGCCTGGTGGTGGGTATTGAGGAGGGCACAGATTGCATGGAGCACTGGATGTGGTACATGAACAATGAATCTTGGAACACTGAAAAAATTAAAAGTATTTGGGAGGAAAAAAAGAATGCAGAGCATTGGTGAGCCTCCTTTGTTGCTAGTAGGAATACAAAATGGTACAGTCTCTTTGGAAGAGAGTTTGTCAACATTTTATAAAGCTAAACATACTCTTACCATACACTATGGCAATCCTGCTCCTTCAGTATGTACCCAAATTAATTAAAAATTTATGTCACTAAACAAACTGAGGGTTGCTGGTGGGGGGGCGGATAGGGTATCTGGGCTATGGACATTGGGGAGGGTATGTGTTATGGTAAGTGCTGTGAAATGTGTGAGCCTGACGATTCACAGACATGTACCCTGGGGCAAATAACACATTATATGTTAATAAAAAATACAATAAAATAAAAGATAAAAAATAAAATAAAAACAAAAATTTATGTCCACACAAAATCCTGTACACGGATGTTTATAGCAGCTTAATTCATATTTGCCAAAACTTGGAAGCAACCAAAATGTCCTTTGGTAGGTGAATAGATAAATAAACTGTGATACATCCAGACAATGAAATATCATTCAGCACTAAAAAGAAATGAGCTATCAGGCACTGAGAAGACATGGAAGAAACTTCAATGCATATCACTAAGTGAAAGAAGCCAATTTGAAAAGGCTACATATTGTATGATTCCAACTGTATGACATTCTGGAAAAGCTAAAACCATAAAGATGGTTAACAGACCTGTAGTTGTCCTCCCCACTCTGAGTCTGAGGGTGTGCTCATTACCATTTATCCTCACTGTTTCCCTGCTTTTCTTATGGTAGAGATAATAATCTGTAGACAAATCTAGAAAAGATAAGAAAACAAAGTATGGATAATTAAACCTTGCTGCTTTTAATTTATCTCTTTTTTTTACAATTTAATTCTTAAATATAATCTACAGTATCATACATGTTAAATGTTTACAGTATTTTAATTCAGTAAAAATTTTAAAAAACTTTGAGCAGCCAGAGGGTTGTGAAACTCCGACTGGAGCAACAGGATGAGAAACTCCGACCTGGAGCAGTCTTTAGGCATTTTGGGAACGGGAGTGAGACCGCAGGCAGACGTGCCGGAGGGTCCCCCGTTTGGCTATGGAGACGTCCCCCGCCATTTGGATAGTAAAATCTTGCGAGTGAACTTGTTTGGTACCAATCCAAGGGGGTCGCTCTCCGAGCCCGGCAAAGACCGTCTGGAGCTACCCACAAGATGTGCTCGGCCGCAACGTTTGTGTCTTTGTCTTGTTTGTGTGATTGTATTATGTTCTCAGCCGCAACATTTGTGTCTTTCTTGTTTGTGTGATTGTACTGATTAAATTGGGTTGTTGGATTCAATCTTGAAAAAAAAAAAAAAAACTTTGATTTAGCTTTCTGGTTGTTTTTTTTTCTTTTCTTTCTTTTTCTTTTTTTTTTTAAGGAAAAACTATACCTGGTTTACTTCACTCATTTATCTTCCTGGCCCTGGTAGGCAGATGAGTTTGCAACACCAAATTAAAAATGGAGGAAAAGTATGAATGAGTTTTAAATCACTCTGGCACCTGGGTGGCAAATGCAGAAGAATGGGGCAAGCGTAGCAGCAGGAGAGCAGGTAGGAGACTAGACTGGAGATGACTGGGCTAGAAAGGAGTGGAGAGATTAGAGACATTTTCAATAAACAATTTTGTGAAACATTTGTCCATGGAATAAGATTTGAGGAGTAAAGACTGGGGAAATAACAGTTTTTGGATTAGAACTCAGAATTCCATGTTGGACATAATAATACTGAGATAACTTATACATATCCAAGTGGAAATACTGAGCATCACACTATATATATATGCAGAACACACTATATTTGATGACAAGAATGTCAATGTCACAATGGTGTCATGAATGTGGACTTTGACAGGAGTACAGTTGACCCTTGAACAATGCAGGGGTAGGGGTGAAGGGCACCGACCCCAGTGCAGTCAAAAAACCACATATAACCTCTGACTCCCCAAAGACCTAACCAGAAGTCTTACTAACATAAACAATCAATTAACATATATTTTATGTGTTACATGTATTATATGTTATATGGTTATAATACAGTAAACTAGAGAAAAAAGTCACTAAGAAAATCATAAGGAAAATACATTTACAGTACTATACTGTATCAAAAAACACATGCATGTAAGTAGACATGCGCAGTTCAAACCCATGTTGTTCAAGGGTACGATGTGCATGTTTTCACAAAAGTCAGATCATGGTGACTTGAGGGGTGAATGAGGGATGAGGAAGTGGTATCCTAGAAGTCACCCTACTCTTTCAAGATGTTTTGTTGTGAAGTAGAGCCTAGAAATGGGTCAGTAGCTAGAAGGGATATGTGATCAAAACAGGTTTTTGTTGGGGCGCCTGGGTGGCTCAGTCGTTAAGCGTCTGCCTTCGGCTCAGGTCATGATCCTGGGGTCCTGGGATCGAGCCCCGCATCGAGCCCCGCATCAAGCCCCACATCGAGCCCCGCATTGGGCTCCTGGCTCCGCGGGAAGCCTGCTTCTCCCGCGGCCAATCCCTCTGCTTGTGTTCCCTCTCTCGCTGTGTTTCTCTCTGTCAAATAAATAAAATCTTAAAAAAAAAAAACAAACAGGTTTTTGTTGTTTCTTTTTTGTTTTTGTTTTTGTATATCAGTTTTTATTTTTTTAAATTTTTTATTTAAATTCAATTAACCAACACATAGTAGCACATCATTAGTTTCAGATTAGTGATCAATAATTTATCAGTTGCATATAGCATTCAGGGCTCATCACATCACATGTATCAGGTAGGGCGTGTGATGTTTCTTTGTTTTAAAACCGAAAATACCAAAGCATGTTTGTACACTGATACGATGATGCAACAGAAAGAAACTGATGACACAGGAGAGACAGGAAACAACTGATGGAGTGATGTCTTTAGTAGGCAAAAGAGAAAGTGTCCACCTTTGATATGCACAAGGATACTCCTTTCATTGTAATGGATGGAATGGCAGAGATACAGGACAGGATGCAGGAGATACAGGAAGATTTTGAAATAGTAGTGGGAAGATGAGGGGGTTGTCATTTTATGAATTTTCTTCCTTTAATGAAGTATAGTCACCAGCTGAAGAATTAGTAAAAGGGGAATTCTGAAGAACAAAACAATGAAGGTGAAGAAAAGAGAGTGGTAATACAAGGAAAGTGGTGGGTTTAAATGGACTGGAGTCTCTATTTTAGAAAAGAATGTTTGAAATTGAAATTTCAGAAGTGGTGCAAGGGAATTATGAACAATTATATGGAAATTATGATATTTTAACTAAAATGTAAGTCTTATGAGGGCAAGACCTTTATTTTTCTTCCCACGGTATCTCACACAAGCATGTAGTAGTTATTCATTAATATTTGAGTAACTGAATGAATATAAAGATGGATCATAAAATATAATAAGAGATACTTGAGGTCAGAACAGGGAGGATAGGAGCACCTGGGTGGCTCAGTGGGTTAAAGCCTCTGCCTTTGGCTGAGGTCATGATCTCAGGGTCCTGGGATCCAGCCCTGCATCAGGCTCTCTGCTCAGCCGGGAGCCTGCTTCCCCCTCTCTCTCTGCCTGCTTCTCTGCCTACTTGTGATCTCTCTCTCCTCTCTGTCAAATAAATAAATAAAATCTTTAAACAAAAAAAGAATAGGGAGGATAAATAGAAGAGGTGAATCAAATTGTGTTGGTACAAGTATTGCAGTAAGTAAGCAAAATAGACAAAAAGAAATGATTAGAGAGTAGCATGCTTGAAATTAGAATTTCAGAATTGTAAATAAGGAACTATGAGCTGATGTGGGCTTGAGGAAAATGATCAATAATAAAAAGAAGGTCACCAACGGGGAGACCAGAGTGTTAGATGGGTAATGCCAGCAAAAATGGCGATAAGAATAGAGAGGAACACAGTGAACCAGGATGCAAACAGTTAACATCAACAAGGAGATGTATGGGTAGTGTGGTCTTATGATATGTTTCAAAGTACCTGAAGGGAAAGTAAAAAGAGAAAATATTTGGAAAAGTCACTGTCCAAGATTTTGATTCAAGGGGTTAATGGGCTGAAGAAGGATTAACATAACATTGAGTTCATTTCTGCTTTTGCTATTCTCATTGCCTCTCACCTGTGGCAGGCAGAGTGGTGGCACCCAGAAATGTCCAGGCTGTAATCCCGGGAACCTGTATGTCACCTTACAAGGCAAAAGGGATTCTGCAGATGAGATTAAGTTAAGGACCTTGAGATGGAATGATTATCCTGCATTTTCCATGTGGGTCCAGTGTAATTACAAGGGTCCTCACAAGAGGGAGACAGGAAGGTCAGAGTAGTAGGAGATGAGGTGACAGAAGCAAGAGGTTGGAATGATATGAGGAAGGGGTCATGAGCCCTGGAACACAGGTGGCCTCCAGAAGCTGAAAAAGGCCACAGGAGGGATTCTCCTCTGAAGCGTCTGGAGAAAAGGCAGCCCTTTTACACCTATTTTAGACTTCCAACCTCCAAAAGTGAAAGAGTATGGATTTGTGTTGTTGAAAGCCACTACATCTGTGGCAATTGGTTACGGTGGTGACAGGAGACAAATGCAATCCCTGAACACCATCACGAACTACAGGAGAAAACTGTCACCCCAAGGAGACATGGCAGGCTGCAGGCAGCCCCGTTCCCTTGCATTTCAAGATGACATGGCACCCTGCCTTGCACTCATGCCTGTCACAGTCCTTCACAGCATGTGCTCGTGTTGTGGTGTGAAGTCCTCAGAGAAGTGAGTCCCTCCTAGAGCTGCCTTCCTTTAAATCTTGCGTGTATGTGGATTGTTGCACCACTCACAATAGTTTATGGTCATTACTTAAGTGTCTATTCAGCTTTCCTCTTCAGACTGTAACTTCCCTGTCGTTTTCCTATATATCATCAATCTCCTTGATCTCAGTGCTTAGCAAAAGACTTGTCATTGTGCTCAACACATGTGAATTAAACAGAATTTAATTAATGGAACACACCAATGAGGTCTGTCTATAAGGGGTGAAACATACACCAAGATTTGCCCACCTACAGATGCCAGGAAGATGCTCAGCAAGTAAGATACAGGCTCTAAAGAAGCCAGAAACAGACAACTGGGCCACAGGTCAGGGATGAAGAGCAGAAGACGAGCCTTACTGGTGAAATCCTGTTTGCCCCTTAGATCCCACATGCCTGGCGGTAGGTGTGGTCCTCAAGCCTGATATGCCTTTTGTGAAAAAATGCAACCCAAGCATGAGATATTTGAGTGATATGGATAATATTCAGTAGATGCTTGGCTTATTCACAAAGTCAGTCAAAAGTCTGGGTTGTACAATGACTTCAAAAATGAGTAAAATAAAATCGCCATGCTTCTCATTAGGGATGTAACTTTTTGAATTGCTATCTGAGTCAGTTTATGAGTCACACAAGACAACTGGTCCCATTGTTTACTAGTCACACCTTATTTCTGAGGGGAAAAAAATGGAATCTGTTAAATGAATCAATGAATTAATTTAGTGTGTCTAAAAAACTTTTAACAATTTCCAAAATAAAAAAATCTTCACTTGAGGACAAGAAATACACCACAGAATCTAAAGGCCTCTTCTCAAAGAGATTTGGAAGACACAGCCGATGTTTTTATGTGTACATTTGATCTACGTGTTAAAAATCAGTTGCATTCCTTATCCTAGCTCATCAGGAGTAATTCAGCAGCACATTTAAAATGGACTCTTACCATTTCCAGAGGTGGCTTATCTTAAAGCAGACTTCTGAATCCAAACAAAGAAGCCTTGGTTTTCTACCACCAAAGCTGCCTGTAATTCATTAATTAATTCAACAAATATTTAAGTGCCCACCCTGAGCTAGGCAATGGAAACACCATGGTAAACAAGACAGATTCCTGACATCATTGAACGTATAGTCTAGCTGAAGAGATAGACTTTGAATAAGCAGTCTCAATGATCAAGAGTTTTATGTCATGGGGAATTAAAGGATTCTTAATTAATCTTGGCATTTAGGGAAAGCTCCTCTAAGGAAATGACCTTGAACTGAGATCTGAGCAATAAATAGGAATTAGCTGGGTGAAAACAGCAACGGGGTACAATAAAGTGGTCTAGCTTTCAGGCAATGGATCAGCATGTGTAAAGGTCCCTAAGTAAGAAAGAACAGTTAGGAATTTCACAAATTGTGTTGTGGTTAGAGCAGAGAAAGTAAGAGGGAAAAGGTTGGTGGGTCACAGGGTAGATGATGAGGTCCGCAGGTCCCTATAGCTCATGCTAGCAGTTTTTCTCAGGACCAGTCAAGTCAATAGGAAGTGAACAGGAAGGAAGAGTGCCATACAGATCTATGATTCTATGACAGATTTAATTTAGGTTGTATTTCTTTGTGATTCTCATTTAGGCTGAAAATGTATGTATGTATACATACATACACATATTTATATTTTTTATGGGTGTGTTTCAGAATAGGCAACTGGATCCCGGTAAATGAAGGCCAAGTCCTAGGTCTATCATAGCAGAAAGAGCACCTAAAGTGGTTCTGAACCTAAGCACCACCTGGTGGCAGCTACATCAAATTGCATGAAGTGCCTCTTAGAAAAGTGATTACTCCCCAGAACCGTGTCCAAACAGTAAAATGTCTATGGAGAGCAAAAGATAGTCCTTTCCCAGATACTGGATTCAGAACCTGCTAAGCCAAAGATGAAGTGACTGACCCATGGGCATATTTTGCCACAAACCTACTGTTCTATTTTCTGGTGCATATTTGCTTTAGAATGTGGAACCTGGGTATCTCTGTGCACATCTGTGCATGAACAGATGTGGCTTGCACATAGCTAATCACTTTTCATGTGTTGCATAGGCATCTATGCTGATATTCCATGCAAATAGTTTCCCTCCTGCTGAGAGTGGCTAACAAGTGAGGGACACAGTAAGAGAATTAAAAACAAACAAGACCCCAAAACTCCATTTCTCTTCATTGTGAACACCTTAATTATTGGTAGAGTCAAGTGCTGCATTCATTCTATATATGGACCACCTTGACATTTAAAGTCCCATGTTGCTTTAAGATTAAATAGCTTCAAAGGGAGAAATTATTGCTATAGTAACAGATTATCCACAGTTCTTTTAAAAATAAACTCCCATGTCAAAGCAAGAAACCATTCAAACTGTATTAATAATAAGCAAGCAAAATGAGAAAGAGAAAGGTGGTATTTAAAAGCATTGAATGTTTTCCATTTTTATTTCTTTAAAAAAAGCCACGTAACTATACCTAGAATAGAAAATTTGGGATCCAATCAAAGGATTCCCATTTGCTCAACACAAAAGGGGACCTTTGTTTTTTAAGCATAAACATTTCTTACTTTTTATACCTAGGATTTTAATAAAGGGAATAAAATTTAGAAATGCATTTGGTTCTTTTGAAAAGAACAAAGATTCCTTTTTTTTTTTTAAGGGATTGGCTTATAACTAAACAAAAGGAGGTTTTGTTGTAAGCATGGACTAAAGTCGGATTGACTTCATTCTTTCTTAAATTTTCTGTTTATGTGATTCTTTATGTGACCTTAGGTGACTAGTTTTCCCCTTTACTTTAGTTTATATCAAAGACTTCCCAAAAATGGGCAAATGTTTCAAGACCCCTTACCCTGTTAACTCTAATAGCCAGCCTTAGTCACGTGGGTCCCCAATGGTAGAGGACTCAAAGACCTGGGCTCACATTCCTATCCCCCCACCCATAACTTGTGACCTTGAGCTGGGCCTTAACTTTTCTAAGCCTCACATACTTCATCTATAAAATAAGACTTAGAATGATTGTATGCCTCTTCCACACTGGATTTGAGGGAGGATTAAATGAGGTAGAAGATGTGACTATGCTTTGGAAACTCTCCAAAAGTGAGAGATTATAATTGCATTGCTCTCCCTTCTTTCAAAAAAAGTGGTTGTACATATGTATATGCATGTGAATTTCCGCACTCTTAATGTGTTGTTATAGATGTTGGTTTTTCTCAGAACAGATATTAATGTTTCTTCTCCACAGAAGATGAAATGCTTCTGGAGTCACTTTTAGTTTATAGTCAGGCCTAAAACAAAACAAAACAAAACAAAACACTCTCATTGGATAGGAAAGAGCAAAATGTAGTAATCAGTAATTTATAACTGGTATCCCATTTTACAGATGAGGAAAGTGAAGCTAAAATAAATGTTGTTTCAAGTCCAAGAATGCACAATTGTAAGGGGCAAGATCCAGCCTAAATCCAGGTCTTAGGATTTTTAGTTTGGCCTTCTTTCCACTAAAAGAACTCCAGAGGAAATCTGGAGGAGATGTGAGTGATAGAAAGATGAGGAAGGCTTCCAGACCAAGTATAATAAAATCTTTCCGGCTTTAAGAGATATTTCATCAAGGAGATTTTTAACAATATGATAGCAGGCAACTAACCTAAGATCACATAGCTGACCGAAGGCAGGAAAAAACTATGTCCTGCTGCAGATTGGACATGGATCTCCGATCTCAATGGCAAAGGGTAGACTGAGGATGGGGCTCCTCCTCAAGTTCCTAAAATAAACCCGAGCTCAGCTTGGATCTAAGTCGAATTCTGAAATTGACTCAGAATCGCTGCACTGGGCGTGTATAATTCAACACTGCACAGAAAAGTAATCATAATACAGTTGATTGTTTTACCAGAACTAAGTATTGACGAATTTCTTAATCTCTTTGTGCACAAGCCGTAACTAGGCTTATGTGTCAACACACACTGGGAGCGAGCCAGCCTCAGGGGGAAATGGCCAGAGCGCCATCTAGTGTAAATGCTGTCGGAGTAAATGCTCTCAAAAGGGGAAGTACTCACTAGTGCCATCTAGTGACAAAGAGAAAAAGTACTCTCAGGATCAGGGAATTCAACTCAAGTCCTTAGTGAACTACAGCTAATCTGGTAAGGACAAAATAAATTTAATCGCAGCCTCCCAAAGATAGGAATTAAGTCACAATTTCAATGTTGAGTGCATTATAATTTACACCTTTTGGGTTTAGCTGTGAGAAAACTTGGCCTTGTCTGACCCTCCCTCCACTCCTCATGCTCTAAGCTATGACCTTCTCCACTGAGCTCCCTGGCACTTTGTCTTCATCTTCCACACTCTACTCTCAACACAGACAGCAACAAGAGGAGGTTTTGACTATATGTTGACTAGTTGAATTTAAATTTAAAAAAATAAATGTAATGGAGGGGGTGGGCAAAATAGATAAAAGAGATTAAAAGGTACAAACTTCTGGTTATAAAATAAGTAAGTCACAGAGATGAAAAGTATAGCATAGGGATGACAGTCAATAATATTGTAATAACTCTGTGTGGTGAGTGTACTTATTGTGGTAAGCACTGAGTGATGTATAGACTTGTTCAATCAGTATGTTGCACACCTAAAACTAATGTAATACTGTATATCAATTATACTTTAATAAAAAAATAAAATAAGAGCTAGGTCATGTCATTCCTCTGCTCAAAACCCTCCCATAGTTCCTCATCTCACTCAAAGTATAAGTTAAAAGCTTTACAAGTTCCAATATAATATAGGCCCCAGTTATCTCTCTGAAATGTCTCCCACCCCCTCTCTCTCTTGTTCCAGCCACATCTTACATGTAACAGAAATCTGGACTTGGGAAGACTGCATTTTCAGAAGCTGAAGATGGTATAGTATTTTGCTTAGGCACCTGGGCATCGGTGTCAAACACACTAGCTAAGTGTTGGGTCCACCCCACACTAGCTGTGTGGCCTTAAGTAAGTACTCAAACTCCCTGAATCTTAGTATCCTCATCTAAAAAAAAATGGAAATGGTGCTAAAAACCTATTTGGAAAGTTGTGGCAAGAACTGACTGATACAAAGCTTATTCCTAGCAGAGGCCAGGCACAGAGAAGTTCCAAGAATGAAGCCAAAGCAGCTAGCTCCTACACCTTGCACATTTACAAAATGAAGACATGAGTGGCCTGCACATCAAAATCAGAGACAGCACAAAGGACTAATAGCAAATGGTAGAATGAGGGTGCCCAAAGATCTCCCCAAGCAGGAATGCTAGGCCCAAGTTCCCATTATGTGACTGCCAGATGGCTAATTGGACTTTGGACCGCAGGAAGAAAAGCATGGTGCTCAGAATAAGAGGTGGGCCCACCCTCCGTACAGCTGAAGCATCGGGCAACACCCTTTAAGGGGACATGTCTGGACAGCAGTCACTCAGATGTCAAAGGGATGGCAGACACACGAGAAGCAGTTAAAGGCCTCAGGATGTTTAACTTGAAAGAGTGTGCAAAGACAAGACACCGTCTTCAAATCCCTGCAGGGCTGTCACCTGAGAGACGAAATAGACTTCCTCTGTTCCTTATTCTGAGTGGCTTCGTGTAACAAATACTGAGAACTTAGTACAGTCCCAGGGAGACAGATTTGGCCTTGAGCAAGGACATCTCCCATATAAAATCATTCCCCTATGATAGAAACTGCTTCATGATGTCAATGCCTTCTCACCAGAGACTTTTCAGTAGGGATAGGCATGGGGCTCACTGTTCCCTTTCCAGCCTTCTGGAGAAGCTGAGTTAATCCCAAACCTTCCTGTGGACCCTGAGAGTCTATGAGGCAGCTGACAAGGCACCCAATGATCTTGAACAAGAGGTGCCCAAGTTGTGTTTAGACATGGCTTTTCTTCAGAATGCAGTGAAGTAGATAGTGTATCCATTATGCATTATAAGGGAACATGTGATTCTCATCTGTGCCCAGTCAAAATAGAGAAGTATCCTCTTGATGAGTCAATGTATTCATTTTTAAATGTGACTTTTTTTTTTGTTTTCCAGTTAGCAGTAGTAAAATCAAATTTTGATGAACCACATTAGCTGAAACACTGAATTATCTTATTTTTATTTAGAATTTTTTAGAGCAGTTTCAGGTTTGAACAAAAATTGAGCAGTTTCCTCTCTATTATTAAGTCCTTGCATTTGTGTGGTACATTCATTATCATTGATGAACCAATATCGATTCATTAGTATTAACTAAAATCCATAATTTACATTAGAGTCCACTCTTTGTGATGCATTACTATGAACTTTGCCAGTTGCATCATTTCACATGTCCACCATTACAGTGCCATAGGGAATAGTTTCACTGCCCTAAAAGTCCTCTGTTTTTCACCTCTTCATCCCTCCTTCTTCCTCTGAACCCCCAGAAACCACTGACCTTTTTGCTGTCTCCACAGTTTCACCTTTTCAAGAACGTCAGCTAGTTGGACTCACACAGTATGTAGCCTAAGACTGGCTTTTTTCACTTCGCCATATGCATCGAATATTCCTGTGTGTATGTTCAGCTTGACACCTCCTTTCTTTTTAGCGCTGAATAATATTCCATTGTCTAGGTGTACCACAGTTTATTTATCCAGTCACCTACTGAGTGACATCTTGGCTGCTTCCAAGTTTGGGCATTATGAAGAAAGTTGCTATCAACATTTGAGTGCAGGTTTCTGTGTGAGCATAGGTTTCTAACACATTTGGGTAAATACCAAGGAGCACAACTGCTGGATCATATGGTAAGAGTATGTTTAGTTTTGGAAGAACCCACCAAACTGTCTTCCACAGCCTCCATATCTGCTGCCTCCTGTGCTTTAGAATATTCTCCACCCTAGCCTGCTAAGCTAACTCCCACTCAACCTTTGAGAGTAAACACAGATGTCATATCCTCCAGAAAACCTGTCTAGATGCACTACAACGGGGTTAGGTGCCTCCTCCCATGAGGCCCCCCAGCACCTGACTGACCCCTATCATAACATGTAATGTGGCATGATGTAATTACCAAGTTTTAAAATTATACTTTTTTACTTTATTGGGTTTTTAATTACAAAAGATAATTGCCCTGTATAACAAGTCAGACAGTATGGAGATGTCCAAGGAAAAATTAATAAGCTTCCCCTAGTCTCCCTGGCTCTATAGAGACTGAACTCATTGCTCTATTATACCAAAGATCTACTACAATTTATGCAACTATTCCTATACAGATGGACATTCAGGGTGCTTGTGGGGATTTCCTTTTTGCTACTGTAAACATCCTTGCACATGCTAGGGTTTTTGTGTTTGTAAATTATATTCCCAGAAAACCAAAGGATATGCATATCCTAAATTTATCAATTTTGAATATTGCCAGAATTCTTTCCCATAATAGGTAAGCAATTCAACTTTCCACCAGCAATGTTACGAGAGTGCCTACACCCCACCCACTAGGATCGACGTCCCTAGTCAATATGTCAGATTTTGTATCTGATGGGGAAAATGGCATTTCATCATTTTATTAATTTATTTTTCTCTGATTATTAAAGAGTGTTTTTATATGTTTATTGGCAACATATTCAATGATCAAGATCTGATGATAAGTAAAAACATCTGGAGGAAAAACTATGGAAAAAGCCAGCCCCAACTCCTAGCACCTCCAGAGCCTATATAAAATATTAGTAACGTTCGAGGAGGGAAGAGAGAGAGAAAATAATAGCTCCAGGAGAACCTAGTGTGCCTTTAAGAGCAGAGAGAATCTTTGTCCTTTTCTCCTTAGAGAACTACTTCTCTTGGTCATTTAGGAAATAATTTTACTGCTCTTCACACCAGACTCATTTCTTGAGAAAGGACACAGAAGTAGCAGAGATTGAACTGGCCCAGGAGAAGGGTTTTTGGTTGGGAACAAAGTCAGAGAAAGCAATGTCCTGCATGGACCTACAGCTTGTAACCCCCTGGGATACCATACCATTCGGCAGATGCTACAGAGCTAGATGATGATCCAAGACTAACTGCAATCCTCCGACGATGCCTGAACAATACATTAGCCCAGGAATTTGGATCCAGTCCTCAAGAACTGGAGAAGGGGCTATGCATCTGAGATAATTAAAACTTTTTCAGTCACCCAGGGGAAAGGGAGGCTCAAGAGAATAAAACTGCAATGTGCACTGCTACATATATAAACTGGGAATTATAGTGTAATGTGGTCAGTAGACTGAGAGACAGAAGTACAGGGCAATATGGGGGCACCCAGGAGGAACAACCTAGGGAGCCTCCCAAGATGCAGTGATGTTTAAACTTAAAGACTGTAAGTTATCCAAGTGAATGGGGTGAGAAAGAGATCAAGCACCCCCCAAAAGTAGTTTTTAGAGTGTCTTAGTCTCCTCAGGCTGCTATAACAAAGTACCATAAACTGGGTGGCTTAAACATTTATTTCTCACAGTTCTGGGGGTTAAGTCCAAGATCAATGTGCTAAAAGATCCCATGTCTGGTGAGGAACCACTTTCTGGTTTAAAGATGACCGATTCTCATTGTATCTTCATGTAGCTGAGAGAGACATAATCTCTTTACCATCTCTTCTTATAAAGGGACTAATCCCACTTATAAGGGCTCCATCCTCATGACCTAATTACCTCCCAAAGGCCCCACTGCCTAATATTATCACATCGGAGGTGAGGATGTAACCTACAGAGAAAAATCTAATCAAATGATGAGACATAATTGTTAGCATTAAACCAAAAAATCTTGTGTTTTAACATGAACAGCTACAATGTCCATAGCTTCAAATACCTGGATGTTGACATTTTAAATCATCCAGATGACTTAAAAGGTAGTAAATCTGTGTCTCCTCTTTTGGCTTCCCATGAGGGGGAAAGGTTTGCTGATCATGGTTGAAATTTCAAAAACTGTCTAAATTCTTTTCAATGGTTTGATTACAAGGCCCACTTTTTTTCTTTCGAGATTTTATTTAACTTCTAGTTGGTTAACATATAGCATATTATTAGTTTCAGGGGTAGAATTTAGTGATTCGTCAGTTGCATATAACACCCAGTGCTCATTCCATCAAGTGCCCTCCTTAATGCCCATCACGAAGTTACCCTAATCCCACTACCCACCTCCCCTCCAGCAACCCTCAGTTTGTTCCCTAGAGTTAGGAGTCTCTCATGGTTTGCCTTCTTCTCTGTTTTTATCATATTTTATTTTTCCTTCTACAAAGCCCACTTTTTAATCAAGAGGCACTCAAAGGCCAAAACATTATGGGCTCTGAAAGTGGTCATTGATCTTGTGAGCTAAATATTGTTTAGATTAAACCATTTAGGTCTGAGATGACTGTGTGGCTCATGGTGTTTGTGGACCAGATGACCTTTCAGATCAGTATCTTTCCTGAAGTAGCAATGGAAACAGATGTCACCCTTCTGAATATTAGATGTTTCAGTAACGACCAAAGGCAGGATTTCCTTGTTTCTACTTAGCCTCATTAAACAAGGGCACATGATGGAGAGATTTCTAACTGTGAGCTTCAACATGTGTTAGGACTCAGTCATCACTGTGCACTGAGAATTCCGCCCCCCTCAACTGCCACCAATCCCAGAGCATCCATCAGACAAGTGTTTTGTGAGCTCTGCACACAGCGAAGCAGCCAGCCCAGGCTCGCTCCCTCTCTTTGACCTATTTTCCCATGTTTCCTCTAACCACCAAGTCCTTTTTAGCCCTGATCAGTGTGGGTAAGAACACCCAAGGCATGAAGCTAAGTGCTTTCGACAAATGGGAATGATGCTCCACTCTAAGAAAAACAAATATAGAATGGATGACCCCAAACTGCCCACCCAAAATACATAAATTAGTTTTAAAAAATTCATTAACTCTGCAAAAAGTATTCACAATAGGCCCTCTGCAGCTAAAATATGAGCCATTCTATAAATATTTGCAGATTATGCATAAATAAGTGTGTTGCATAAAAGGAGGTACACCTGCAGAGAGGAATAAAACAGTTGCACTAGAGGAGAAAATGGAAGCATTCATTCTTGTTAGCTGTATTTTTAGAGTAGCTCCGTGTTGCAAATGCAAAGCCATGAGATCTCAGAAAACTATGGCTAGAATTAAGGGCACAGGATATAAGGGAGAGTTTAGAGGTCATCTATGATATTGTATTTTGGTTACTGAGCAAAAATGTTTGGTATTTATACATATACACATGAACACTCCAATGAGTGACTCTCATTGTGTTTTTCAGAAAGTTGGTACGAAACTCAGATATTGAACGGTTAGGCTGTCATTTTATTTCAAATCAATTCGACATGTTTTTGAGCAATTATTATGTGTAAGACACTGTGCTAAGTGCTGTGTGAGATAGAAAGATGAATAAGACACAACTGTGGCTGCCATAGCACTTAAAACACAAAGAAAATAGGAATGTCAACAACACTTATAACACAAGGCGGAACAGGATCACGCTGAAATAGACTCACCAGATGTTATGTGCATACACTGTCTTGTTTAATCTTCATGACAACTTTTGAGGCACATGCCATTATCCCCACTGTTAGAGATGGGAACAGAGAGGCTTGGGGACATTGTTAGCTCACTCGCCAACAGTCACACAGCTGGTAAATGGCAAAACCAGGATTCCAAATAAGGTAGGTTTTAGAACTCCACAATTCTTGCTCCATCTACTACACTTAGCCGTCTCATCTACTGCTGGAGTGTAGAGGGTGGAGAGAGCAACATCAAGAAATACGACCCTCAAGGTGGGTGAGAACCAGACTGCAGATACTTGGAATGCTCTAGCAAGGAGTTTTCACTGTATGCCATTAACAATCAGGAGACTTTGAAGTGCTTTAAGCAGAGCAGTGACAACACCTGATTTTCACTTTGGAAAGATCATTCCTTGGCATGGAAAATGGGCTGCAGGAACATAAGAATGCAAATAAGGAGACCTTTCAGAAGGCTACTGTAGTCCACGGGAGCAGTAACAGTGGTCTAGACCTGTATAGCAGAGATGGAAAGCAAGAAATGCTAACGATATTAGGCACGCAAAACTCATTTGATCTTAGGGACTTGATCCAGAAGACATCTAAGCAAGAGAAATAAAGAGGTCTCCTAGCTTAGCACTCCAGGGCCTGAGAGAATGGTGAGCCTATCAGACACTGAAACAGAGAAAGTAGTGCAAATTTAGGATCTGGCAGAAGGTGATGATAGAGCTAATGGATGTTTCCATGGATTTTCTTTTCCATGGGATATATATTTATTATGGCCTGAATTTTCATTATGTTAAAAACACAGTCTTTTTTACTCAACTGATCTTCTGAGAAAGTAGAGATTCTTCTGGTCAGTGTCCTCCAACATTTAGGAGTCCAAGAACAAGGAACTGGGTTCAGAGCACAGTAAGTTAATAGATTCAGGCCATGGCCACTTTCCAGAGAGGTATCAGAAGATCCTTTAACAGGAACCAAGATTCCATGCAACCATTGTAATGATTTCCTTTCACACCAGCTGAAGTGTGTTATCTTTTCATATAGACAATCAGGAGACCAGAAGAGGGCAAAATCTCTAAAACTTGCCAGTTTCCGAACAGCACAGAAAAGGGAAATACTTTTGAACCCTGGATCTTCAAAACCATTCTGCTCACCCTTTCACGCCTCTATCTCTTCAGGAAGCCTACTAAAGGCCATCTCCACATTTAAGTGCAAAACATTGCTGAAGACTGCATTCTAAGATGGTGTGTTAGAAGACAAAATTCTGACTCCCTGTTTGTTTTATCCTGATATCAATTCAGAGGGATACTTGAATTGGTGGGTAAAAACTTCAAGGAAATTATACTTAAGTAGTTTCAAAATCATGGGATGATAAAATATGAATCCATTTATTCATTCATACATTCTTCTGGGCAAGCAAGTCTACCCCAATGATCACAGGCTTTGGACTCAGCCTACATGGGTTTGGCTGACATCTACCTCCTACTTCTCTGGCATCAAGCAAAACCTTAATTGTACATTACTTTTTTTCATTGTTAAATGGGAGTGATACAAAGACAAGACTAAAGATGTTGCAAGTCTACTGTTAGGTGGAGTACCTGACGCAGGGTGGACAGCCAAGGAGTAGTGGGTTTAACTATTTCAATAAATATTTATAGAGTACCTGCCACGTGTGAGACAATGCACTACATGATGTGGAGAAACAAAGAGGCCCCAGCTCTCCAGAAGCCTGCCCCTGGAAACTTGAAAGGGAATAAGGAAGTCCCATGAGCTTTTTTTCATCAATAAGGCAGATGTATTTACGCCAACTCTTTCTTTCCCTACCAACACTGCTGAACACATCATTCCTTGTCTAAGATAATAATTCTGGACTTTTATACTATAGCCACTACAGTGTGATGAGGGAGCAAAATCAACTTTAGAAAAAATATCAAATATTAGTGAATTACTTATCTCATTCTACTCTCAAGAAATAGCATGATACATTTTTACACTTCCAAATGTAAGACTCAAATCATTAATATTTAGTGCATTTTGAGAAACACTGTTCTATGAACAATTACTGTAGCCCTTGTAGAATGACTTTAATGCTTAATGTGTTAAAGTAATTGTGTACATCCTCAAATGAGTGAAACAGGTACAACCAATCTCAAAACACAGTTACAAAACTGAAATTTGATTATTTAAGGAAATATTTGAGCATAAGTTTAGATTCTTACAGTTTCCAAAGCAAACATTCCAAGGGAGGTGTTCTTATACTTTAATGAAGAAATAAAGAGACATCCAGAGGAGTAAGAACTCCTGATTTCCAGACATCCTAGGCCCATGCAAAAAAACAAAATGAAAAAAAAACAAAAAAACAAAACAAAGAACAACCTTCATTTGCTTAAATCAAATGTTTGCAAATAACTAGGTTTTTAACTCTTTCAACCTCCTGGAGTAAGATCAGTTTCTTGATATAAATACCACGATAATTTCTTTTTTTAAAAAGATTTTATTTATTTATTTATTTGACAGAGAGGAGAGAGATCACAAGTAGGCAGAGAGGCAGGCAGAGAGAGGGGAATGCAGGCTCCCTGCTGAGCAGAGAGCCCGATGTGGGGCTCGATCCCAGGACCCTGAGATCATGACCTGAGCAGAAGGCAGAGGCTTTAACCCACTGAGCCACCCAGGTGCCCCAAAATACCACAATAATTTCATGCTTTCTAAATCTAATTTCTAGATGGCATTTCTCCAAAACATTTACAGAAAAACAGTAACTCAGGACTTAAGACGCTTTCTACCATAGATTGATTTGCATTCTTAGAGAAGAAAGAGGTTGTTTCCTCTTTCTTCTCTAAGAATGTTTCCACCTGCATGTGGTGTCATGCAGGTTTCGGTTTTGTATGCAGGGGAAACACTGTATTTTGCACTCAGGCTCTGCTGCAGTCAGATGGTTATAGATCTACTCCCAGAGGACCCCTCATTAAAATAAATCATTTCACTACTAAGTCTGTCCTTGTGCATACAATTTTAAATCCAATCTCTAATTAATAGTTTCCTAGTTACAGGGTAATGCAGGCTCCCATCAGAGGGCAGGTCCAAATTGATCTGACAGGATGAACTGAGAAACAGAACAGATTCCTCAAGACAGAAATTAAGTCCTCACAACAGACTATGAAAACCAGCAGAAATGTTCAGACTCCAGAGTACCTTCTGAACTTCTAAGGGTTTGAAAATAACACTGAACTTGAAAGTTTCCACTCCCCTAGGTTAACTAGCAGGCTTATTTCATGCATCAAACCTTTTTTTTTCCCCCTGTATTTAGTACATTTTTTAATTAATTATTTTTATTTTATCTTTTCAGTGTTCCAAGATTCATTGTTCATGTACCACACCCAGTGCTCCATGCAATACGTGCCCTCCTCAATGTATTTAGTACATTTTTAAGCCAGGCTCCCATTAGCTCATTTCAGCACTCATTACTAGAAGTATACAACCCACAGTGAGATTGACCATAGATTAAATTTTTCTGTGCTGTTTGCAGAACAGTATTTCTTTTGCACTTTCAAATGCCTTTTAGCCATAAATATAACAGTAATCTCTAGTGACATATTCAGTGATAACAACTGACTATGTTCTCTCTCTAGCACTGTATTTCCTAAGATGCTGGTTTTAATTAGCCCTGCTAATTCAAAGGAGCAGGCAAATCCCCTTTATGGCAGCACTCAAGGAGTTCTATTTTTCTCCTGATCCTTAGTATTTTCTTTTAACCCATGTGCTGCAAAACTAGTTGTGAGTGCTCTGACTAAAATGTCTCCCATAAAATAGAAGGTTGAAATTCAGCTAATGAATTCATACTACCAAATCCCTCTCTCTTTCTCTCTCTCTCTCCCCCTCCCTCCCTCCCTTTCTCTCTGAGACACAGCTCCTCTGCTCACCATTTCTTGCAAGTTAAACAGAATGAGTGCAAGGAAGGATTAGATAAGGTATTCAGATACCAATAATATGGGCAAAGTGCAAAATCCAAAGCTTCTTAGAGCTTGTCTTTTGTCAATTACCCTAGCCCTGATTTTAAAAAGCCTCTTGAGAAAAAAGAACTTTTGATTATTAAAAGTGGTTTCCAAAACTAAGCACAAAATTATCTATCTATCTATCTATCTATCTATCTATCTATCTATCTCTCCACTGTCTACCTACTTGTCTATCCATCCTCTCTTTTCATCAATCACTCCTGCTCCCAAGCATCACCACCCACACAAGTGGCAAGGGCAATGTACTAATATATTTTTCATTTTTAAAACTAACTCCAATTCCAAAAGGTGGGCCTAATGGCAGTTTTACATACAGGTACAGGGAAAATCATTGAAAAGTTAAGTATTTGCATATGTGTGTCCCCAGACAAATCCTTCTAGGAAAGAAAAAGGTGAACTTTAGCATTTAGTAGGGGAGGAAGGGGCAGTGCTGCTGTTTAAATTGCTTTAGTTCTGTTTCTTGAATACTTGCTGTATTACACCAAGTGTTGAGAGGGTGTAAAGGACAAAGTAAGTTAGGCTGGTGCTTTTAAGAAATGTATAATAAAACAGGAGTCACAATAAAGATACAAGGAAAAGTCCCAAACCATAGAATTCAAATATGCACTTAGCTAGTGGAATAAAGTGATATTTAGGATACATACATGAGAAGAGTGGGTTTCCTGGAAGGGTTAGTATCAAGAAGTTCTGAAACAGGCAAGGGTGGTGTGGTGGCAAGGAGATGGCATAACATTTAAGCGTGCTGGAATGCCTTACATGAAAGGTCAAAAGGAACAAATTCACCCTGGTGGAGAGTAAGCATACTAATGGGCCCTTTAGAGGATACAAGCTCAAATGTCACACACACAATGAAAGTCAGGGCAGATACATTAAGGGGGGGTTCTGTACATGACAGTTGTGCCAACATTGTCTCATTTCAACTTCACACCAACTATTAGGTAAGAAAAGTGGAAGGTAGTTAGTTCCCCAGAGCAAGGACCTAAGCAAAGTATTCACTCCCAGTTAAGGTACAGCCGGGAGATCCAGAATGATGAGCCAGCCAGAATTTGCTTACCTGATAACCCCATAGGCACACTGAGGAGATCTTGACCAACTAGGTTAAGAGACCTGGTTCCCAAGCAGAGAACAAAAGCAACCTGGTTAACTTCCTAAGCAGTGAAGACTGTGTATGTGAGTGGGGCCCAGGCTGGAATGAGCACACAGTTGGAAGCTCAGTGGGGGACAGAAGAAATAGATGATTTTGAGTACCCCATAGTGTCAGTCTACTTAGTACCCCAGGGATACTCTGCCAAGCCTCTCAGAATCATGGGCTATTGGGGTGCACAGGTGGCTCAGTGGGTTCAAGCCTATGCCTTCAGCTCAGGTCATGATCTCAGGGTCCTGGGATGGAGCCCCGCATTAGGCTCTCTGCTCAGCGGGGAGCCTGCTTCCCCCCTCCCCCCACCTGCCTCTCTGCCTACTTGTGATCTCTCTCTGTGTCAAATAAATAAATAAAATCTTTAAAAAAAAAAAAATCATGGGCTATCATAAAGAATAAATCCAAAGAATAATGTCACTGCTGAGGACAGAAGTACTGAGACCGTGAGAGGAGAGAATAAGGCCATGGTATTTGTGGACAGACTAAAGAGCAAGTGCAGGACCCTAGATCTACAACCACACGCTCCCTCCTCCCTCTTCAGTAAGATGGCTTTTGGGAATGGAGGTAAGGGAGAGGGATTCTGGGAAGAGAGTATCCTGAGTTCAGTCCTTGATTCTCTCTTCCTGACAACTCTTTGCAAGACCAACTAAACAACTAAAAGTAACCCTGACAACATGCTGGGGCCTAGAAAGATCCATGATGACATGTGAGACATAGACTCACTTGGGAGGAAAATTCAGTGGTAGAACTTATTGGTTTTACTGCTAGGAAGTTAGTTGACCTGGAACCCAGAACAGTCTTGCCTCTCCAGTGGAGTATGGAGAAAAGAAGACTCCAGGGCGGCCTGGGATGTTGAAGGATGAGGATAGGGTGGAGTTCAGTTTACCCTAGCAGGTTCCCTCACAATACAGAAAAAAACACCTGTTCCCATTTCTGGGAAGAGGCCAGCTGTTCCTGTCAATATCAGCAGGTTGAATATAATCCTTTGCAATTCCTTCCTGACACCAAAGGGGCCTCCTCACATCAGACTTGCATCAGAGTCTCAGCCTGCCAAACACTGTGGACTGCTCATATTTTGGAGGATAAACTCCCACCATATCTCCTATCATCTGTCAATGCAGTAGTAAATACCAAGACACTGTAGGCTTAATGAACTTCCAGCATATTGGGAAACCTTTGACATTAATAGAATAAAAATGAGATCCCAAGCTGTTTAAAGGTAAATGACCTAACAGGTTGTCTCTTATGGAGAGAGAATAAAAGAAACAGAAAATAGGAATGATTAATAAATTTATAAAATCCATCAATTAATTAATAGAATTAATCAATTTAATCAAGTCTTAAGATGATACAACTTATGCACAAAAAATGTTTCAGGAACTGACAAATATGATATCTAAATTATTAAAGTCAATAAAGAAGTTTTAAAAGGAACAGTCTCTACTAAAATTCAAATTGGTTTTCTACAAGATAAAAAAGGGGAACAATTCCATATTGCAGAGCAAAAATACAAAGAAATGCACCTAATTAATAAAGAAATAGGAGACCCTGAGGAAAGATCTAGGAAACCTGATTACCAAGACCTCTAGGAAGGAAAGAGTAAATAAGTAGATCATCAACAATAGTAGAAAAGAAGTAAATCATCTACAATATAACAGCAACAATTTTCTTCAGCTAAAGAATAACTTGAGTTTTGAGACTCTAAGAGCTTGCTGAGACCCAGGCATGGTTAATGAAATAAAGACATAGTTGGACCTACACTGATTAACTTTCTGAACCCTAAGGTTAAAAATATTCTTTAAAGCATCTAAAAAAAGGAAAGCTTTCTTGTTAAAGAAAAATAAACAGAGTAACATCAAGCAACTCATGTGTGATACTAGAAGCTAAAATACAATGCAGCAACATCTACAGTTTGCTGAGATAAAACACCTATAGCTAAATAATGTCTATCAGCCAAGGTCTCACTGATATGAAAAACCAAGAAAAAGATATTTTAAGACTTGCAAGGGCTAAGAAGGCACTTCTGAAGAACTCATTCAAGAAAGTATTCTAGCTAAATGAAAATCAAATCAGGACAAAAATCTTCTGAACGAAGTACAAGAAACAGCATTGAACAATGATTCATATCTTTTACAATTATGTCTAAATGAATGAGAATAATGATAATAAAAACTAATAAAAGGGTTTTTCAAGGATTTTTGTTGAAATGGAAGGGACATTTTCTAGGCTTAAAATTCCCAAATATCTCAGCAAAAACCCAAGAGATATGGGGTGAAGTTGAGGGAGTTGGAGAGTGTTCAGAAACAGGAAAGTAAATGACTTCTAAAGGTGTTGATGGAAATGAGAGAGTGGAGTAGTAAATGACTTAGGGATGAAAGAGCATAGGCCTACTTAAATTTGATATATTGATAAATAAATGTAGAGAAATTGTATATACCACTACACAAAACAAGATTCCATTAAAAAAACTGACAAGTTCAACTACATATAAATCAAAACTTTCTATGTGGAAAAAAGAAGACAAACTGAGAAAAAGATTAGCAAATTATACCACCAAAAAGCCCTAATTTCCTTCATGTATCAATGGAAGCTTAAATTGATAGGAAAAGAGCAATGATTCAATAGTAAATAAGTAAAAGGATATAAACAGAATTCTCTTGGGAGATACACAAAAATCGTTGACTATGGCTGCCTCTGGAGAAGAGAACATGGTGACTGACAAACCAGAGTGGATGGATGAATTACTTTCCACTGTATCTATGCGTGTACCTTTTCAATTTGAAACATTACCAATTTATCTCCATATTATGGTAGATTAAATACTATGACCAAAAAACAAATCAAAATATACCCCCTCACGTCACAATCCACTTGGGTGGTCTCCTTGAAGTTTTCCACATAAGCTTCCATCCTTATGTCTGCCTTGTGCTAGGGCCTCAAAATCCTCTGCTGGATTGTCTGAGTATAGTTAGTCCATGAACAAAGAGAGAGTGAAAACACAGAGCATTTTAGGGGATCTTTTCAAGGCAAGACTTTTTTTTTTTTTTTTAATATTTTATTTATTTGACAGAGAGAAACACAGCGAGAGAGGGAACAC
>CM053612.1:5344973-5367011 GCA_028646535.1 Procyon lotor | reverse complement strand
ATCCCAGGACCCTGGGATCATGACCTGAGCCAAAGGCAGACGCTAAACCACTGAGCCACCCAGGTGCCCCTTCAAGGCAAGACTTTTAAGTGATACACATTACTTCTGTCCACACTGTATTGATCAGACCAGTCCTGTGTCCCCATCTTCATGCAAGAGTCCTGGAAAATGTCATTTAGCTATTGACACAGAAAGAGCAGCCAGGTTGGGTATCTTGTGAGACTCTGCTCCAATTACCTATTTACAAAAACATAATAATTCTGAAGAATAGAAAGAAAATAAATAAAAGGATGTGTTGTTATATCAAGCAAATCAAATGAAAAGAGTAACAATACACTATCAGTTATAAGGTTACCCCAAGATCTAAAGTATTGAATCACACAGAAGAATTGTGATGGTAAAAGCTAGAATCCACAAAGTTGATAAAACTAGACTAAACTCATGTAATAAATAGCATAGCAATGAAATACATTTAGCAAAACCTAGGAAGACAGCAAAAACTAAAAAAAAAAAACCCTATAAAATATTTGAATAATATGTATTAAAAGTTCTATTTAACATACACATGAAGATAGATATATCTATATCTATATCATCTATATCATTATCTATATCTATATATCTTCCTTGACTTATCATGGGGTTATGTCCCAATAAACCCATCATTATACTGAAAATATTTTAATAAAATAAAATAACATTCATTTAATACACCCAACCTATCAAACATCGTAGGTTAGCCTAGCCTATGTTAAACATGCTCAGAACACTTACATTAGCCTACAGTTGGAAAAAAATCATTTAATACAAAACTTATTTTTAACGAAGTGCTGAATATATCATGTAATCTATTCAGTACTATACCGAAAGTGAAAAGCAGAATAACTGTATGGTTATAATCTGGTTGTAAGTATTGCAGCCATGGCCCAGTATCATGAGAGTCTACTGGATCATATATCACTAGCCTGGGAAAAGATCCAAAATCAAAATTCAAAGTATAGCCTCTACTGAATGCATATCACTTTCACACCATTGTAAAGTCAAAAAATCATAAGTCAAGGATCATCTGTATATATACACACGTACTGCCCACTACACAAAGATACAAAGATAGACAGACAGACAGATAGCTACCCTACAAACAGCAAAAATACATTCTTCTCTTATGTTATTGGAATACTAATAAAAATTGCTCACATACCTGGCCAAGGGGAAAGCTAACTACATTCTCAAATTTAAGATAATATAGTTTACATACTCTGACTACAGTCCAATAAAAATAGAAATTAACAACTCAGAGATGACCCCATAACTTTAACAATTAAAAATTAAGGAACATTCTTGGGTCATGAGTGGAGCATTTGGTTAAGTATCTGACTCTTGGTTCCAGCTCAGGTCATGATCTCAAGGTTGTGGATTGAGCCCTGTGTCAAGCTCCACACTCAGCTGAATCTGCTTGAGATTCTCTCTCCCTCTCCCTCTGCCCCTCCTGCTTCTGGCCTCTCTCTCTCTCTTTATAAAATAAATAAATAAATCTTTAAAAAGATTAAGGAACATTCTGATAAATGCCAAGTTGAAAAAAAATTAATCTTGAAAGTATAAATTATCTAGAACTTAACACAAAGGAAAATGAATAACTCCTATCAAAACCTACGGGATATAACCAAAGCTGTACTTGAGAAATTTTAGAGTTTAAATATTTGTTTAAAAAGCAGAATGATTTATTATTAATGAGCTAAGTATTCAGCAAAGAAACTAGAAAAACTACAAATAACAAGATGAACCAAAAAGGAAAGAAAAGGTAACTAGTATACACAAAAGCTCTGGTGGGGCCATAGGGGTGGTGAGAGGCACTCTCTACAGAGAGGAGGCAGTTCAAGATGGTGACATAAGAAAATATGAACTCACCTTCTCCCACAGATACAACAAATCTATAGCTACATATGAAATATTTACCTCTGAAAAAGACCTGAAAACTAGCTGAACAGCTCCTCCACAACAAAAAACAAAAGGGCCACACTGAGACAGGTAGGATGGAGAGATGCAGTCTTTCCAAAAACCCTACCCACAACACAGTGACCCACAATCAGGAGTCTCAGAAATATGGAGCTTCTCAGTGAGGCATAAGAGCATAAGAGCTTTATGCCCCATATCTGGCACTTCAGTACTTGGGACCAGTAACAGAGATATGAGCTCCCAAAATGCCATTGAAAACCAATGGGACTTACACCCAGGAGAACCATAGGGCTGTAGAGGATAGAGATTCTGCCCTTGAAGGGCTTGCATGCAGGGACTAGTGAGGGAATTTTTATGTTCTCACTCTACCTTGCTAGTGTTGGCAATGGGAGGTGCCATTTTTGCACCATTTTTGCTAGTACTGGAGGGCACACCCTGCCCACATCTTAACCTTGTGGCCCCACCAGAGCCAGGCAGCTGGGTAGCCCACATTTGTATCACCCCTATAGCTCTCCCAGAGCTGGTAGGCACGTATAACCCATACAAAGGAGAGCCCTTATGAGCCTGGTTCAGTGGCCAGGGAGGATAGCATTCCTGGGCCCTACATCTGAAACCATCAGAAAGAAGGTTCTTGGCAGACTGCCATCCCTTGGGCACTGTACAAACAGCAGACCAAAACACACCCCATCTGCTGTGAAAAAGGCCTAGTTACTTGTTTTGGAGCTTCAGCTTAAAGGGCATTCTTCATGATTACCACACATCTAGAGGCTACGAAAATGCTCTCAGGGAACACAGGCTGGGGGTTGCCATCTTTTTGCTCTCCCTTAGCCTCAACCAGAGCAGCAAAAAGAAGGAATTTTAAAAAGAACAACATCAAGCCAAATAACATTTGCATTCTAGGGGTCCCAGAAGGAGAACAGAAAGACAAATGGGCAGAAAACTGATTTGAAAAAATAATGGCTAAAAACTTCCCGGACCTGGGTAAGGAAACAGACATCCAGACCCAAGAAGCCCAGTGGTTCCAAACAAAATGAACCCAAAGAGGGAGAAGATAGTTGCAAATGACATATTCGATAAAGGGTTAGTATCTAAAACATATAAAGAACTTATAAAATTCAACACCAAAAAACAAATAATCCAGTTTGAAAATGGGCAGAAGACACAAACAGATATTTTTCCAAAGGAGACATACAGATGGCTAACAGACACATGAAAAGACACTCAACATCACTCATCATTAGGGAAATTCAAATTAAAACTATAACAAGATTTCACCTCACACCTGTCAGAATGGCTAAAACCAACAACACAAGAAACAACAGGCATTGATGAGAATGTGGAGAAAAACTCTCTTGCACTGTTGGTAGGAATGCAGACTAGAGCAGCCACTCTGGAAAACAGTATGGAGGTTCTCCAAAAAGTTAAAAATAAAGATACCCTATGATTCAGCAATTGCACTTGTAGGTATTTACCCAAAAAAATAAAGAAATACAGATTCAAAGGGATATGTGCATCCTGATGTTTATAGCAGCATTATCTACAATAGCCAAATTGTGAAAACAGCTCAAGTATCCATTAATAGATGAGAGGATAAAGAAGATGTGGTATATATTGTGGGGCATGTGTGTGTATAAATTACCTGGACATCAAAAGGAATGAAATCTTGTCATTTGCAATGACGTGGATGGAGCTAGAGTATTATTCTAAGCAAAATAAGTCAGTCAGAGGAAGACAAACACCAAAGGATTTCACTCATATGTGGAATTTAAGAAACAAAACAAATGAGCAAAGAGGACAAAAAGAGGGAGGGGACAAACCAAGAAACACACTCTTAACTGTACTGAACAAAATGATGGTTACCAGAAGGGAGGCAAGTGGGGGGATGGGTTACATAGGTGATGGGGATTAAGAAGTACACTTGTGATGAGCAGCATGTGATGTACAGAAGTGTTGAATCATTACATTGTACACCTGAAACTAATATTATACTGTATGTGAGCTAACTGGAATTTAAATAAAAGCTTTTTAAACTATACTACACAGCTATAGTAGTCAAAACAGAATGATATTGGCGTAAAAACAGACACATAGACCAATGAAACAGAATATACAGTCCAGAAATAAATCCATGTATAAATGTAGTCAACTGATTTACAACAAAGGAAGCAAGAATATACAATGGAGAAAGGATATTCTCTTCCATAAATGGTTCTGGGGAGACTGGGCAGCCACATGTGAAAGAATGAAACTAGACTACTGTCTCACACTGTACATAAAAATTAACTCAAAATGGATCAAAGAATTGAATCTAAGACCAGAAACCATAAAACTCCTAGAAGAAAACACAGACAGTAAACTCTTTGACTTTTGGTGATATTTTTTTGGACTCCAAAGGCAATGGCAGCAAAAGCAAAAATAAACAAAATAAACAAATGGGACTACTTCAAACTAAAAAGCTTCTGCACAGTGAAGAAAGCTATCAACAAAATGTAAGGCCAACTTTCTGAATGAAAGAAGATATTTGCAAACTATATATCCAATAGGGGTAAATATCTAATATATATAAAGAACCCATACAACTCAATAACAACAACAACAACAACAATCTCAAGCAATCCAATTAAAAAATGGACAGGGAATCTTAACAAACATTTTTCAAAAGAAGACACACATGAGACATACATGAAAAGATGCTCAATGTTAGTAATCATCTGGGACACGTAAGTCAAAACCACAGTGAGATACCATCTCACACCTGTCAGAATGGCTATTAGCAAAAGGACAAGAAATAACAAGGGTTGGCGAGAAGTGAAGAAACACTTGTGCATTGTTGGTAGGAATGCAAATTGGTGTAGCTTCTATGGAAAAGAGCATGGAAGTTCCCCCAAAAAACTAAAAATAAAACTACCATACAGTCCAGCAAAGAAAACCAAAATGCTAATTTGAAAAAATACATACACCCCTATGTTCATTGCAGCATTGTATTTACAACAGCCAAGATATATAAACAACTTAAGTATACATGGGTGGACAAATGAATGAAGAAGATGTGAGATAGATAGACATATGTATATATAAAATAATTATATATAATTATTATAATTAATAATTAATGATCATTATAATATATGATATATTATATTAATATATTTAAATTATATATTACATATTATATTATATATAGTTATATATAATATATTATAAATATATAATTATATATGTATTTATAATATAAATATATATTATATAAATATTTATAATATATATAAGATAATAATATAATTATTATAAATAATTTAAATATATAAAATAATTAATAATATTATAATATATAATATATTATTATATTGTTAATATTAAATATAATAATCATTAATTATTTATTATAATAATTACATATAATTATATAATATATAATCTAATATATATATTAGAATTCTGAGCCATCGAAAAGAATGAACTCTTAGCAATTGCGACAACATGGATGGACCTTGAGAGTATTATGCTAAGAGAATTCAGACAGGTAAATACCATATGATTCCACTTACATGTGGAATCTGAAAACAAAACAGATAAAAACTTAGAATAGATTGGTTCTTTGTACAGTGGCTGCCAGAGGGAAGGGGGATGGGTGAAATGGGTGAAGGGGATCAAGAGGTACAAACTTCCGGTTATAAAATAAGTCATGGGGATGTCATGTTCAGCATGGTGACTACAGTCAATATGTGGTATTGCATCTTTAAAAGATGCTAAGTAAATCTTAAAAGTTCCCATCACAAAAGTTTAAAAAGTGTGCAACCTTGTATGGTGAGAGACGACAACTAGACTTACTGTGGTGATCATTTTGCAATGTATATAAATGTTAAATCATTTATGTTATACACCTGAAATTAATATAATGTCATAGGTCAATTATACTTTAATTATAAAAATGCTAAACTTGCTGAGACTATAATAAATGCATCCAAAAGTGCAGAAGAGGTATGGATGCAGGTTCCTCCTGGAGGCACTTGTTGAATGAGAGGGAAAGTGTGGGAAGGGGTGTCCAGGTTACAGAGATTTTGCTAGTGGGCCCTGAGTGAAAGACCACTGTTTTGTAACATGCATATGACCATAAGGTTAGGATACAGAATACACTAAAGTACAACTTCAGTGCTCAGAGGCCGTATTCTCACTATATGAGATGCAACCATCAGTCACAATGTTAATCAGAAATCTTAGATACAGATGCCAAATGTAGCTACACTTTATGGTTGAGCACAGCATATGGAGTTGTTGAATCACTATGTGTACGCCTGAAACTAATATAACATTGTATATCAACTACACCTCAATAAAAAAAAAAAAATCTTAGACACTGTGATCTAATGAATGTGAATCAAACCCTCTCATCCCTTCAAGAGACTTTTGCCAATTTGAGAAACAGTATCCCACAGCAATTTGTTACATCAATGTCACACTGTGTCTCACATTGCCTTGTGCATTATCTGCTTGTGTATGCTTTTTCCCTCAACTCCTTTAGGCAAAGGGATTGTGTCATTTTCTTCTTGGATCTGCCTCAGTACCTCCCCAGAACCTTGATCAAGAAATATTTAATGCACAACAGAATAAAGGCATAAATGTACAGATACCAATCAAAGTCAAGGGTACAGAGAAACAGTAAGTCTCCTTTTGTGTACAGTGACCTGGATAATGAAGGCACCATAGGCCCATTAAGCTACAGATGACAAGTACTCAACTGACAGAATGGAAAGAACACAGATATCAAGTAAGAAACCTAGTAATATTTTAACAGAGAGACCATGATGTTTTTCAAGACTAAAGATTTCAGAAACTATTTATAATTTTTTAAACCATCGTCAGCCCCCAACACACATAGTGCAATTTAAATCTTCTGGAAAATCACTAACAAGACAGGAGACTGTTCACCGACTAGGCTACCCTTGCAGTAATCATTAGTTTCTTTTGCTCTTAGGGACAAAGATAAAATCTGAATCAAAAGAAAAAACCAAAGAGGAAGTGACGGTTGAGGTAAATGAATACTGACTCAAATAAGAGAGATGAAAAGATCCATTCACACATCACCCACAGTAGCCATATTCACATAGATAGTTTTTGATCTCAGGAGAAAGTTTGCCTTCTTTAGTAAACATCTCTATAGCTAACCATCTCTTCCATCCTATGTACGGTTCTCTTGAACTTGTTCCCTAGCAAGGTCTTTAAACATCTGAGAGAGATGGTGATAGTTTTAACAGTATATGAGAACCAAGTGAACCTAAGTTGTGTAAGGCCCTGAATGAATGTGGCCAAGGGTGAGTCTTCTTTGATTAATTAGGGCAGGAGCTTTTTCCTACAAGGTCATTAATCCTTACACCTGCTCCCCTCTGGCCCAGTAAGATAGGATTAGAGGACTTATGAGGGCTTTGTAACTGGGAAGGAAGCTTGGCTAGTGCACTTCTCTACAGTAGAGGCTGGAGAAGTGGGGAGGAAATGGCTAAAACATCAACAATTCTGCAGAGACATCCAGCAACATGTTTCACCTGCTCCTATATTCCTCCTTAGCCTGGCAACTTCCATTCATATTTTATTTCTTAACTAGCTTACACGCCACTTCTCCTAGGGACTGGTCTTTCTGGACCCCCTAGACTAGCCCCATAGCACACCCACTGTGGTCACATTTAATTATAAGTGCCGTGTAGACCAGAAGTTTATAAGGGCAAGAGAACTGTGTGTCATTCACAGTTGAATCCCGTGAATGAAGCACATTGCCCAACATTAATAAATGCTTAATAAATGTTGAGTGAATGAATCAATTAACAAACAAACAAATGAACAGGGGTGTGGCCTAGATTAGGCAGGGCTAGTGGTCAAACTAGGTTTATCCAAAGAAACTGGAAGACTGAATACACGTAGCACCACTGTGATGACAGTGATTTTGTTAGACCTATTACAGAAATTATCTTATGGTCTCACTTACATACGGAACATAAGGAAAAACATGAAGGACATTGTGAGAAGGAAAGGAAAGGTGAATTGGGGGAAATCGGAGGGGAAGATGAACCATGAGAGACTGTGGACTCTGAGCAACAAACAGGGTTTTGGAGGGGAGGAGGTGTGGGGTTGGGCAAGCCTAGTGGTGGGTATTGAGGAGGGCATGTATTTCATGGAGCACTGGGTGTGGTGAATGAACAATGAATCTTGGAACACTGAAAAATTAAAATAAAAGTATTTGGGGGGGGAAAAAGAAATTAAAAAAAAAAAAATCCCAGGGAAATTAACTTGTTCCAAAGGAAGAAAAGTAAGCAAATTAGCTACTTTGTCCTGTGTATCCTAAGTCTCAGGTCTGATTACTTAGGCTCAGCAACAGGGAGGTTGACAACTGGTCAATGATTGAAGGGCTTCCTCATTTCCAAAAGTAGGTAAACAGCCAGATTAAAGAGCTCCTTTTTAATTGGGTCCAAGCAGTAGGGCTTGTTACAGAGCAGTTTGGTGTTGTGGGAAAAAATATGGAGTTTGGAGGCAAAAAACTTCTATTTCACTTGCACCCTCCATGTTACTATTTGCAGGATCATCTTGGTAGGGCTTGTAACCTCTGTAGACCCTCTAAATTCATCCCCAAAATAGGAAAAATGAAAACATCATTTGTGTCCTGCTATTTTGAAGAGTAATTGACAGTGTCCAGCACAGTCTGACTCTGAGTATATACTCAATACATTTATATTTATTAGAAGGGAATAAAATAGAATTGAACTGAAATATCCCTCTGACAACTTCGAAACCTCTAACATCACTTACTCTTCTCTCATTTCTGATGTAGTAGGAGCTCTGTAATCAGAACATTGAAACTGAATAGCTAGGTTCAAATGAAGTGTTCAGGATTACATTCTAATTTTAAACAGCTATGCTGTTTATTATATGTCTTAATATGTCTATTAATATGTCTATTACATTTTAAACAGCTATGCTTTTGCTAACTTGTTTTATGACTGTTACTCAGCAAAACTTCACTGAGCAGCTAATATGTGCAAGGCCCTGTTCCAGGCTTACTCGAAGATCATGTAGGCCAAGTGAGAAGGGTAGACATGAGGACATCATAATGCTTGCAATCTCCTGAAGCAATTGGTACTTTTCTAGGCCACTATTGGCAAGTCCAGCCCATTGGGATGAATTGCTTTCCTGAAAACGCCTTCACTTTCCTAGTCCAGACCCCATCGGTACTACTTAAGGTGTACTGTGATTTGCCCTCATTTCCTATGCATTTGCTGGAACTGAGAAATGGAAGTCAATTGATGCATATATGTGGAATTGATTACATTAGGATTTATCTTAGAGAGATAATCACCCGAAAGACTTGAGAGCATAGAAATCTAATCACACTCAATCTTCACATTTGATGTATTTCTTATTTCGTTTATTGGAATAAATATTTGACTGTCATTCCTCCCTTCCTAAGAGTGTTGTACATTTTATTTTAAATGTGCTGCCTCCAAGCTACTACCCAGGTAGCCTGGTCAGGACGTCTTCATCTTTAGAGATGAATCATCATCAAGGACCAATCACTCTTCTTTGGGTTTGGTCCAGCTATCTACCGATGAACTATGGGCTTTATCTTCTCATTTCTAATACTCATCTATAAATCTAAACCTATAGAAATAAAATTTTATACTGCAGTTGACAACCTGTATGAAAAGTATCAGCACCATGGGATTTATTAACACCTAAAAAATTGCATTTCTGTAATAGATTACTTGACAAGCCTTTAATTTATAATGCAACCAACACCATTAGGATATTATGACAGATTCTGGATAGATTTTGTAATTCTTCTCTCAAGACAGTACAATTACTAAGTCTCTATTCCTCATTTGGGAGTTCATCTGTGCAGTTAAAAAAAAAAAACAACTGTCTTCCTGGCAAACCCTGAATGTTGAGATCTAAAACACTGATTAGTATACAAATCCTCTAACCTAGAACACTGAGATGGAAATAACCAAGAAAATGTTCATGCATGACTTAAACTGCATTTTGTGGGATTTGGGAGGGGACGAGGGAGGAAGGAAGTACATGAGTAAATGTCTGAAATTGAATCATAGTAAGACATCTGAAAAAGCAAACTATTTGAGTTGTAAATTGACCTCTGAAACCACTTAGTCCAAATCTCTCATTCCACACTGGAAGAAACTGAGGCCCGAAGAAGGGAAGGCATTTTCACTTAACTATTTAACTACTAGTCAGTTGAAGAGGTGTGCAGTAGGACCAAATTTTCCTGATTCCCAGTCCAGTATCCATCCTACTATAAGGGCATCAGCCAGAAATCACAATAGTAAGGTAATATAACAACAAATCAGAAGAAAATATAAAAGGAAGGAAGAACACAGAGAGGAAAGAGCTAAAAAGCCATTTTTAAATTTACTATTGTCTTAGTCCACTTGGATTGCTATAACAAAATACCACATAAGACTGTGTAGCTTACAAACAGCAGCAATTTCTTCCTCACAGTTCTGAAGGCTGGAAGCCCAACAACAAGGTGTAAGCATTGTCAAGTCAGGGCCCTCTTCTGGTTTGCAGACTTCTCCTGTGACTTCTCATGGTGGAAGAAGCAAGAAAGCTCTCAGAGGCCTCTTATAAAAGGGCACTAATCCCATTCCTGAGGGTTTCACTCTTATGACCTATTCGCCTCCCAAAGATCCCACATCCTAATCCATCCCCTTGGAAGTTAGATTTTCAACATATGAATGGGCAGGGGGACAAGGACACAAATATTCAGACCATAGCAACCATGGAATGGATATTGGCATGTCAGGTTTGGGGGGCTTGTGCTTGTTTATTTATATAGATTTTTAAGTGGATCATACAGTTATAAGAGAATATAAAACATGTATGTGCAATTTGGAGGAGCTGGCAAATTATAGATCATGGGCCAAATCTAACCCACTGTCTGTTTCTGTAAATTAAGTGTTATTGGAACACAATACATCCAGCTGTTTGTGTATTTTCTGTGACAGACAGTGAATGACCCACAAAGTAAAAAATATTGACTTTACTATCTGGCCCTTTACAGAAAAAGTTTACAGATACCTAATTTAAAGTGTCTATAATAAATACTAACAAAATGATTGCTAGTAAATACTAACAAAATATATTCATGCTAGTAATACCAAAAAAAAAAAAAAAAGAACTCCCAAGCACCTAAAAACCAGGAGAGGAAATTGATCCTTAGCAATACTTTAAATGATCTGTGAGCCCCTCCCTTATAATGTCCTCCTTTTCCCTCCCATTCACTACTTTGAAAAGCCAAGTGTGAAGCACAAACCTCATTCTAAAGAATAGGCAATGTTGCCATCATGAGATGAAGGAATTCAAGGGAAGTTGTGCTGAAGGTCATGCAGTCTCTGTCACAACTACTCGATTCTACCACTGCGGCGCAAAATTGCCACAGATAATACACAAACAGTTAAGAGTTTATCAGAGCCCTTTCTGGGGGTAATGGAAGCAAGGTTATGAGTGAGAACTGGGAAACGCAAAGTTCACCTCACTTGGGCCATCTGGCAGGGCTGTGAGGTGGTCTGGTACTGGAGGTCCGACAGGGAGACTGTCAGGAAGGGAGGCTGCTCTGGAGGTTTTGCTTTTAGGTTCCTCCCAGGTAGAGAAGAGATTGTCTCTGCAGGATGAAATGGTGTTGCTGGCTGATCCAGGCAGAAGGTCCTGGACAGCAGGGGAGGAAATTTACCAGCAAATGTGAAGCCAAGAACAGGTAAGAATCTGGACAAGGCTCACCAGGGCACTCTGTCTTCAGAAAGAAGACGATAGGATGGAGGCAGCATGTCTTGAATCAAATTGCTATAATTGGGACCAGTGACACCCCGGACACAGCTGTCATCCTGGGGTTCTGCTCACCTTCTATAATTCTCTTCACCTCTTTCTGATGCTGCCTATTTTCTCTAGCCCGTGTTTTTCTCTCTCTTGATTTTCTTTTTCATTTGGTAGAAAACAGCCTCTAAAAGCTTCTTCAGAAAGCGTATGTGAGAGGTTAAAGTTTTCAAGACCTAGAATTTCTGAAGTGTTTATATTCTAACACATATTCAATTGCTGTTTTGGCTAGTATAGGATTTAGGTTGAAAACTGCTGACACCCTACACACACACACACCCACACACACGATATATGAGAGGAGAGCGTGCCAGAACTAAGGGTAGAATTTGATGACATTCTCCTCACAGGTAGTGGACGATCAGAGTTAGAGATAACAGCTGGATTATTCCTTGTCACTGCCCTTTTATACCCCAGGATTATTCCACAATAGCAAAATAACATATACAAACAACTTAAGGTCTCCCATTTGAGAATAATTGCAAACACCAAGTTGTCTGGCTTCTTGAACCAAATTTAGCAGCTATGAGGCCATATACCCCATCAGTAATGGGGTTCCATGCAACTGAATATAGACAAATGACAACACTGTATGTATAACTGTATTAGTTTGCTAGGGCTGCTATGATAAAGTACAACAGACTGGGCAGATCAAACAACAAAAAGTTATTCCCTTGTAATTCTAGAAGCTAGAAGTCTGAGATCAAGGTGTCAGCAGGGTTGGCTTCTTCTGAAGCCTCTCCCCCTGGCTTTCAGATGGCCATGTTACCTCTGTAATGTCATATGGTCTTCCCTCTGTGGCTTTGTGTCCTAATCTCCTCTTCTTATAATGATGCCAGCTATACTGGATCAGGGCTCATCCTAGTGACCCCATTTTAACATAATTACCTCTTTAAAAACTATCTCCAAGTACAGTCACATTCTGATGCATTGGGAGTTAGGACTTCAATACATGATTTGGGGGAGGGGCACAAAAAATTCATACTAGTCTAGACTTTTTTTAAATAAATCAGTTTCATAAATGCCTTGTAGTTCTATCTTACAAGCAATAATCTAAGGTAGTAAATGAATCAACTTTGTAGCAATAGTGTTTAGTTATCCAAATAGGCAAGTACTCTGAATACATCTAAGTTCATATATCAGCATTACTTAGCACAGTGCCTGTTAAATAATATGTCATTATACATATAAGAAAAAAGTGATATAGTTACTGTATAAATTTAACTATTGTAAAGTAGAACTTAAAGTATTATGATTTTCAATTACTTTCTCATAACAGATACAAAGAGAAGAATCTTTAATGCTCTACAATGACATTTAAATTGATCATACTTCAAAAATTAAGGTCATGCTAATTTCAGATTGTCTTCATACAATCTCTAAGAAAATTTTAATCATGGCTACTAATTACAATTCAACCATTAATAGTATGTCACTCTTTCATATATTTTCATCTTATAAATGGCAAGTTCACACTCATGTGTTTAGGAGAATCCTATTAGCTTATTTGTTTTTCTTGGCAATAGCAGGAAAATTTTAGAAAGTAAATCTATGAAAATTTCATTTTTATTACTATCCTAGGGCTACCTTTACATCGAGCTGATTAAATACCATTGTCCCTAGACAATGAGAATTGAAAAAATATATATTATACAGGCATACACTCCTTAATACATTTTGGTCCTCTGGGAAAATACAGAATCTCATTTCAAAGTGTTCAGATAGATGACAGTATAGCAAATGGTCTTTCAAATTATATAATCAACTGAACCAAATAACTTACATTGGGTTCTTCTTGGTAAAATATCATTTCAGAACTGTAGCATGGTAACAACACCACTAATTACATATGTGTACTACCTAGTCCCACAGGCATGAAATTAAAGTGATGATGGATATTATCTCCAACAAATACAAGTTCACAGAGCAAGTAACTAAGTTATTGGTAAGTTTTAACTCCAGTTCTGCCTTAGGCAAAGTCCTTGGCATCCCTTTTTTATATCAATTCCTTTAACTATAAGAATTAGCCATGCATCAGGGCACCCGGGTGGCTGGCTCAGTCAGTTAAGTCTCTGACTCTTTATCTCAGCTCAGGTCTTAATGTTAGGGTCCTAAGCTCAAACCCCACATTAGGCTCCATGTAAGGCATGGAGCCTACTTTAAAAAAAAGAAGAAGAATTAGCTGTGTCTCTATGTGCCCAAGGAAATCAGTGATGGCTCAATAAAACCAGGTGGTGTGAATGAATATAAAGGGGTGAGTCATATCAATCAAAATGTGGTTATTGATTGTAATCTTCCATATGGTTCATATGATGCCTGCTTGGTCAGTATGGTCAGGGGATCTGGATGCCACAAAGGATTTGAACGCTTGAAGTGAACCATGCTCTGTAGTTCAAGTGAATAAGGGAAATACTCATCTCCTGGATTGAACACTGGGAGATAAGAATATTGTGTATATGCTAGGCAATTTATGTTAGGTTCCTATATTCAAAGGTAGTAAATGTCAGTTTGTTAAAAAAGTACAGCAGTTTATAGGAATGCAAAATGCAAGTATTGACTAATGACAAATATTTCTAAGAACTCTGACATAATGAGGAGGGAGAAGAAAAAAAGTTTTTTGGGCAAAGATCTCAACACCTACAAGCCACATTTCAGTGAACAAGAAGTAAATGAACTCCCTAAAAGGCCACAAATCAACTAGCATACATATTTCTGAGCTGAAATGAATTTCGCAAAAATGATCATAGAGCTCTACACAAGTCTCACTTCAATATCACAGAAGGAATGTCTATTAATAAGTATAGGGAGGAACCTATTAATAAGATAGAACAATATTATTTTCTATCTTGTCCTATAATAATTATGTGTCTGGGTCTCCAGGGGCTTCTGTGGTAAGAGTAGTAGTTGTCCTTTGTCACTGTTCAATCGTACGGCCTATGGATGGAAACTAATGGCCTGTTACCTCTCAGCTCAGAAAGGGCCCAATGGTCCCATTAACTTGGCCTCAGTTCACTGGCATAGTTTACCACCCTGAGATCTGGCTCCATCTCTTACTGCATCTCCGACCCAGTCAGTCTGCCCTGCAGTCCTCAAATACAAGATCACCTTGTCCAATTTTTTGTGATCCCCTTCATAAGTTAACTATCAAGTACTATCAGCTATATTCTACTCCTTCTCAGGACACAAAGGGACCTCTAGATGCTTTCTCTACTACATGGAAGACCAGGAAGCTCTGAGAAGCAAAACTTAGGCCTTCTTTCTGCCTAACCATACTATGCTGCTCATTTTATTCTGAGGTAGCTGTTCCATGTGGCCATAGAAATACTTTGTAAGACCTCCCAAATTTGAGAAGCAGAGTAAATGGTTTTTCTTGTTTAGGCTTTACTCCCAACCCCAGGCTGGAAATGTGAATCTAAAGCACAAGTGAAACACTACCTGATTCCCATACCTCTGATGTCTTCTCTTTTCCTCAATTCACCAGGGACAGGGAGGGGTGAGTTTACCCATTAGGGGTCTTAACTTGAAGCAATAGAAAACAGTTTCCCTAAATTGAACATATAATGAATTTAGTCCTGGATATAATGGGTAGCTCACAGATTCCAGAAGAGCTGAAGAACCAAGCAGAGAGGTATCATCGCTAACAGCAACGCCACAGAAATGGGTCCTGGAAGATATATTGCCACTGCCACTGATGCTGGTCAATGAATGTGGCTGCCACCACCTCAATACTGTGCCTGTCAGAATGAATTTCACAGAACCCCTGTTTTGTATCTTTAATTTGCCACTTGAGGTCTGGAGCAATGTGACTGGGATCACCTTGGCTTCAAAGGACCTTGGGGAAGCAAGTATTATGCATTTCTAGGTTCTCTGCTGCAAAGAAAGCTCATACAGTAGGCATTGCCCCCAAAGTAGGAAAATAGTCTAGATGCTGCACAGTAAAAGGCATGCTAACTGCCCAATGCAGTGTGGGCTTTCTACTTCCTCTATCTAGTTAGCCCTTTTCCTTCTGAGGTGGTTAAATGGCTACGTGTTAAAATGGGGAAAAAGATCCCCCTCATCATTCCCAAGTGTGTAACGGTGTAATGGCTACTGGAGAAATGATTTGGAGGTGGGGGGGAGAGACATGATAGATTAGTATTTCCAAAATACCCCCATTAAACTGGTAAATAAAGAAATTAAAATCACTGTTATATAAAGCTTTAATTTCAAACATTTTTATATCCCAAGCACTGTACATTATACATAATAAGAAACTATTTTCAGATTCAGAGTTTGGATTTGTTTTAGAAATCTAAATTCAAATGCTTATCTAAAACTACCCAACAACTGCCCAACACTCAGCACTACCCAACAACTCAGGCTTCAGTTCTTTAAAATTAGCAATGACATTTCCACATAGGTTTATAAATAGAGGAAGAATCTCTAGCTTTGGAGGTTGGGTTCCATCTTTAGAAACAACAATGCCTGACTATTTTTTGTTTGTTTTTGCACATGATATTTTGTCTTTGTTTAAATCACAATAAAAAGCTGGCACGCAATTGCTAGAACCATGTAAATTTTCTATATTTATCCAAGATCTCAGCTGCATTAATTCAAAGAGTTGAATGTGAGAGAGTGAAGATGACTCCTCAGCAGAATATGTTTGGGGATAATCAAGACACAGGTCCTTTCCCATATGCAAGTCAACACTTTGATAAACCTTCTTTTTGCATGGTAGCAGAAGACAAATCCCACTAGCAAACAGGAACTCTTACAAAGTGTTACCCATAAGGAGGCATGCATATACTCTTGAACCTCATAAAAAGTTCAATTAATACAATAAGTGATAATATATATGTATTTTTATTAAAAGCACAGAGCATCCTTGTGGTTCTAAATAATCAGGGACATGTTATGAAAAACTGTGAATAGATAGGAGCAACAAACATTGGTGAGGCTTTGGAGACATTAGAGCTCTCAGACACTGCTAATGGGAAAGTAAAATTGTATAGCCTCTTGGAAAGCAGTTGGTCAGTTCTTCAAAAGTTAACTATACAGTTACCATATGACCCAGCAATTCCACTCCCAGGTATATCCCAAAGAATTGAAAATAGATACTCAAATAAATACTTGTGTACAAATATTCACAGTGGCATTACTGGCAATCAGCAAAAGGTAGAAACAGCCCAAATATCTAACTGATGAATGGATAAACAAAAATGTGGTATAGCCACACAATGGAATACTATTCAGCCGTAAAATGGGATGAAGAAATGACAGCAACAAGATGATGAAATAGGAGGGAGGGCCCTGGCTTTAGTCATCCTCATAGAAATAGTGATTAGCAACTATCAACAGACAAGAACACCTTTGTGAAAATCCCAGAACCTGGGGGTAAGGCTGAAGAACTTCCCTAGAACAAAAACCTAGGAAAAACCACATTAGAAGGGTGAGAGGAACCATTTCACTCTGACTACATTTTCTCTACCCCAGGTCAGCACAGCACTATATCTAGAGGGATCTTCTGGGCCTATGAGTTCCCCAACAGAGAAAAGAAAGCTTGAATCAGATATCTAGTTTTCCCAGGATTCCAGGACACAACCAACAAGGTGCACTTTAGTCTCATCTCATGGAGAACACTGGGGTAGTTGGCAAGGCTAGATCACCTGGAGTCATCTGGGAACAACTAATGGGGTTCAGGCTCACAGAAACCAGTGCACAGATCTTGGTGGTGATACCACTTCCCAGCCAGCAGCTTCATCTGACCAGAGAGCCCAGCCATCAGCTCTGTCCATCCATGAAGCCAAGCTGACAGATCCATCTGGCCAGTAACACAGTAAGATGTGCTGCCCAGCAGACCAGGTATGGAAGCCAGCCTAAGGCCCCACTTGATCACAGAAGACAGTCAGTGACCCTACCCAAATGTGGGCCTCCCAACAAAGATAAGCTCAGGATCAGATGGCTTCACAGGTGAATTCTACCAGACACTTAAAGAATTAATGCAGAAACTCCTCAAAATCTTCCAAAAATGTGAAGAACAGAGAATCCTTCCAAACTCATTTTATGAGGTCTGCATTACCCTGATACCAAAGCCAGATAAGGACACTAAAGAAAAGAAAACTTTGGACAATAACCCTGATAAACATAGATGCAAAAATTCCCAAAAAACTACTAGCAATCCAAAGTCAACAGCACGTTAATAGAATCATGCACCATGATCAAGTGGGATTTGTCCCTGGGATGCAAGAGTGTTTCAACACATAAAGATCAATAAATGTGATACACTACATTAATAGGATGAAGGATAAAAACCAAATGATCATCTAAATAGATGAAGAAAAAGCATTTGAAAAAGTTCAATACCCTTTCATGACAAAAACTCAACAAACTGGATATGGAAGGAAGGTATTTCAACATAATAAAGCCCATATATGACAAACCCACTGCTAATATCATACCTAATAGTAAAATACTGAAAGCTTTTCCTTTAAGATCAGGAACAAGAAATAGTGCCCATTCTCACCACTCCTATTCAGTATAGTACTGGAAGTTCTAGCCAAGGCAACTTGGCAGAAAAAAAGCTTCCAAATTAGAAATGAAGCAAACTTATGTCTATTTGCAAATAATACATAGAAAACCCTAAGGATTCCAACAGGAAGTTGTTAGAACTAATAAACAAATTCAGTAAAGTTTCAGGTTACAAAATCAACATACAACAATCAGTTGTGTTTCACTAACAATGAACTATCTGAAAAAAATAATTGAGAAAATAATCTCACTCACAATTGCACCAAAAACAACTAATACTTAGAAATAAATTTAACCAAGGAGGTGAAAGACCTGTACACTGAAAACTGCAAGACACTGATGAAGGAAACTGAAGAAGACACAAATAAATAGAAAGACATCCTGTATTCATGGATCCAAATAATTAATATTGTTAAAGCTTCCATACTATCCAAAGTGATCTATAGATTCAATGCAATTCCTATCAAAACTCCAATGGCATTTTCCACAGAAATAGAAAAAACAATCCTAAAATTCATATGGAGCCACAAAATACCCCAAATAGTGAAAGCAATCTTGAGGAAAAAAAAAAACAAACCCTGGTTTCAAACTATATTTCAAAGATATAGTGATCAACACAGTATGGTATTGGCATAAAAACATACACAAGACCAATAGAAAAAATAGAGAACCCAGAAGTAACCCTATATATGTTCAACTAATCTTTGACAACTATGCCAAGAATTGGCAAAGTTCAACGAATAGTATAAGAGAAATACTTCAAGGAATAGTATAAGAGAAAACTGGATATCTATATGCAAAAGAATAAATTTGTCCCTATCTTACACCAAGCAGAAAAATTAACTAAAAAAAGACTTAAATATTAGATGTGAAATCTTAAAACTCCTAGAAGGAAATGTAGGGGGAAACCTCCTTGACATCGGTCTTTTTAATTATTTTTTCCATATGACAACAAAAGCAAACAAAAGCAAAAATAAGCAAGTGAGATTATATCAAAAGAAAAAGTAACTGTTATAGCATGGAAAATAATCAACAAAATGAAAAAGGTACTCTATGGAATGAGAGAAGATATCTGTAAACCACATATCTGATAAGGGGTTAATATCAAAAATTTTGAGAAATTTATACAACTCAATAGCAAAAATAAAATTAAAATAAAAATTAGAAACAAATAGTCCAGTTTTTTTTAAAAAGGCAAATGACCTGAATAGATACTCTTCTAAATGAATCCTGGAACACTGAAAAAATAAAATAAAAGTTAAAAAAAAAAATAAAGAAGACACAGAGAAAGAGGAGCAAGAGGGTGGAGGAGTAGGAGACTGAGATATCATCAGGTCCCAGAAGTTCAGCTAGATAGTTATCAAACCATTCTGAACACCTATAGACTCAACAGGAGATCAAAGATAAGAATAGCAGCAATTCTAGGAACAGAAAATTGACCACATTCCGGAAGGTAGGACTTGCAGAGAAGTGGATCCAAAGCAATGGGAAGATAGACCATGGGGGGAGGGCTGGCTCCTAGCAAGCCACAGAGCTGAGGAGCACAAAACTAGAACTTTTAGAAATCCACTCCACTGAGGGATGTGGCTCCAGAGGCTAAGCAGGGTGTGGAGTCCTCATGGGGACAGTGTGATCTCAGGACCTGTGGGGTCACAGAGGGACTGGAGGTGTCTGAGGGTGGCAGAGTTCTCAGGTATTGGAGTGAGGAAACCAGCTGCAGAGATGGAGCCAAGCAGTGGGCTCTCAGCTCAGGCTTACCTTAAACTGTGACCCGAAGCACAGTCAGGCCACTGGTCTTCAAGCAGGGACCCACAAGTGGCAGATCCGGGGAAACCCCCTCCTTCCTCCTCCAGGAGGTGCAGGCGCAGGAGGGCGCTGCAGGAATCTGCTGGGTTTGGAGACTCTAGACAGAGCCAAGCGCCAGAGATAGAAACACTGGATCACAGGCTAGCCGAGTTCAGAGTGTGGCCAGAGACCTGGGAGACAGGAGGAATTGACTGCTTTTCGCTGAGGCATACTGAGGAGTGGGGCCCCAGGCTCTCGGCTCCACCGGGTTGAAGATTGGGAGGCTGCCATTTTCATTCCCACCCTCTAAAGCTGTACAGAAAATGTTCAGGGAACAAAAACTACAAGAACATCATGTGCAGCATGGTGACTACAGTCAATATGAGGTATTGCATCTATAAAAGATGCTAAGAAATAAATCTTAAAAGTTCCCATCACATTTAATGCAATCTCTATCAAAATACCATCAATTTATTTCAAAGAAATGAAACAAATAATCTTAAAATTTATATGGAACCAGAAAAGGCCCCAAATAGCCAGAGGAATGTTGAAAAGGAAAACCAAAGTTGGTGGCATCACAATTCCAGACTTCAAGCTCTATTACAAAGCTGTAATCATCAAGACAGTGTGGTACTGGCACAAAAACAGACACAGGGACCAATGGAACAGAATAGAGAGCCCAGAAATGTACCCCCAACTCTATGGTCAACTAATCTTTGACAAAACAGGAAAGAATGTCCAATGGAAAAAAGACAGTTTCTTCAACAAATGGTGTTGGGAGAATTGGACAGCCACATGCAGAAGAATGATACTGGAACATTTCCTTACACCGCACACAAAAATAGACTCAAAATGGATGAAAAACCTCAATGCAAGACAGGAATCCATCAAAATCCTTGAGGAGAACATAGGCAGCAACCTCTTCAACCTCAGCCTCAGCAACTTCATCCTAAAAACCTCACCAAAGCAAGGGAAGCGCGGACAAAAATGAACTATTGGGACTTCATCAAGATCAAAAGCTTTTGCACTACAAAGGAAACAGTCAACAAAACCAAAAGACAACTGACAGAATGGGAGAAGATATTTGCAAATGACATATCAGATAAAGGGCTAGTATCTAAAATCTATAAAGAACTTCTCAAACTCAACACCCAAAGAACAAATAATCCAATCAAAAAATGGACAGAAGATATGAACAGACATTTCTGCAAAGAAGACATCCAAATGGCCAACAGACACATGAAAAAGTGCTCTACATCACTCGGCATCAGGGAAATCCAAATCCAAACCACAGTGAGATATCACTTCACACCAGTCAGAATGGCTAAAATTAACCAGTCAAGAAATGACAGGTGTTGGCGAGGATGCAGAGAAAGGGGACCCTCCTACATTGTTGGTGGGAATGCAAGCTGGTACAGCCACTCTGGAAAACGGGATGGAGGTTCCTCAAAAAGTTGAAAATAGAGCTACCCTACAACCCAGCAATTCCACTACTGGGCATTTACCCTAAAGATACAAATGTAGTGATCCAAAGGGGCACGTGCACCCAAATGTTTATAGCAGCAATGTCCACAATAGCTAAACTATAGAAAGAACCTAGATGTCCATCAACAGATGAATGTATGTATGTGTATATATATATACACACATATATGTATATATATACATTTTATATATATATATATATAAAATGGAATACTATGCAGCCATCAAGTGAAATGAAATCTTGCCATTTGCAATGATGTGGACGGAACTAGAGGGTATTATGCTAAGTGAAATAAGTCAGTCAGAGAAAGACAATTTTCATATGATCTCTCTAATATGAAGAATTTGAGAGGCAGGCAGGGGTCATGGGGGGTAGAGGAGGAAAATGAAACAAGATATGATAGGGAGGGAGACAAACCATAAGAGACTCTCAAT
>CM053612.1:5299275-5344473 GCA_028646535.1 Procyon lotor | reverse complement strand
ATGGAAAGAAACTAGATGTCCATCAACAGATGAATGGATAAAGAAGATGTGGTGTATATATATACAATGGAATACTATGCAGCCATCAAGAGAAATAAAATCTTGCCATTTGCAATGACATGGATGGAACTGGAGGGTATTATGCTAAGTGAAATAAGTCAGTCAGAGAAAGACAAGTATCACATGATCTCTCTGATATGAAGAATTTGAGAGGCAGGGCAGGGGGTTGTAGGGGGGTGAGGGAGAGAAATGAAACAGGAAGGGATGGGGAGGGAGACAAACCATAAGAGACTCCTAAACTCAGGAAACGAACTAAGGGTGGCTGTGAGGTGGGGGGGTAGGAATAGGGTGGCTGGGTTGTGGACATTGGGGAGGGTATGTGCTATGGTAAGTGCTGTGAAATATGTAAGCCTGACGATTCTCACCCTGGGGCAAATAATACATTATATGTTAATTTAATTAATTAATTTTAAAAAAAGATATCTGACATGCACCTCTGTTTATAGCAGCATTATTTACAAAAGCCAAAATATGGAGGCAGCCTAAGTGTCTATCAATAGATGAATGGGTAAAGAAGATGTGGTATATGTGTGTATGTGTCTGTGTATGTCTGTGTGTGTCTGTGTGTATACACAATGAAATATTATTGAGCCATTAAAATGAATGAAATTTTGCCATTTGCAATGGCATAGATGAAGTTAGAATATAATGCTAAGCAAAATAAGTCAGACAGAGAAAGATAAATACCATATGATTTCACTTATATGTGGAATTTAAGAAACAAAACAAAGGAAAAAAGAGAGAGATAAACCAAGAATCAGACTGTTAACTGCAGAGAACAAATTGATGGTTATCAGAAGGAAGGAGGGGTGGGGGGAATGGGTGAAATTGGTGATGGGGATTAAGTAATACTTTTATGGTGATGAACACAAGGGATATATGGAAGTATTGAATCACTATTGCACACCTGAAACTAACATAACACCATACATTAATTACACTGGAATTAAAAGTTAAAACTTAATAAAAAAAAAAAGATATCTGCCCTCCCATGTTTATTACAGCATTATCCACAATAACCAAGACCTAGAAACAATCTAAGTGCCCATCAATGGATGAATAGATAAAGATGTGGTGTATATACAAAGACAGCAAAATATTATTCAGCCATGGAAAAGAAAGGAATCCTTCCATTTGCAACAACATGGATAGACCTTGAGAACATTATGCTATGTGAGGGGAGCTGGACAGAGAAAGACAAATGCTGTATGATGTCACTTATATGTGGATTCTAAAAAGGTCAAATTTGTAGAAACCAAGTAGAATGGTGGTTACTAGGGGCTGGGAGTCAGGGAAATTGCAGAAATATTGGTTGAAGGGTACAAACTTACAATTAGAAGATGAATAAGTTCTGGACATCTAATGCACAGCACTGTGACTGTAATCAATAATACTACACTATATGCTTCAAAGTTGCTAAGAGATTGGGTCTTAAATGTTTTCACCACAAAAATCAAATGGCAATTATGTGACAAGACAGAGGTGCTAACTAACATCATAGTGGTAATCATATTTCAATGTGTAAGTGTAAATCAAAATACTGTACGCTTTAAACTTACACAATGTTACATGTCCATTATATCTCAATCAACAAAATGAATTCTGACCTGGCCAACCACTTCTCTACTTGTCACCTGTTATGTATTTAAACAATCCCTTTCTGTTAGATGCAGCCTTGCTGGTTTTGAAGATGAACAAAGAAGCCATGAACCAAAGAATGTAGGTGGCCTCCAGAAGCTGCAAAGATAAGGAAACAGATTCTTCCCTAGAGCCCCCCCAAAAAATGCAGCACTGTGATCACTTAAATTTAGTCCTATAGATTATAGTCTATGGACTATAGAAATAGTCCATTTCAGATTTTTATCCTATAGAACTATAATATAAATTCGTGTTGTTTAGCCACTAAGCTTATGGCAATTTGTATAGCAGCAATAGGAAACTAAAACAGTCAGCAAAAAATTCCATCTCTCCAACATCCTTCCTCCTCCAAATCCCCCTTCCCTTCCTACATGATTCATAACCTCATTTAAATGCTGGTAACTTAGGGAGACAGATAAGGGAATGGCAATCAGCACAGGTCCTGCTTTAATAGATTTCCTCAGTGAAGATGCAAGGACTAAGAAAACATATTTTTCATCTTTTGCTCACTTAAAATTCACTAGAAAAATATTGTGACAGATGGTGTCCCTCATACTGCCTTAACATTCTGGTATGTTCCATTTAATATATGTCTTACATTCCCAACTCAGAGCAGAAAATCCAATTACTGTAAGAGCATTGTAGTGTTTTTGACGACTTCACTTTGGTACATTTTAACTGAAGAAGTGAGTAGACCTAGTGACCAGTGACAGATGAGAACTCAGAGAACTGGAAGGTAATGTACTTTGAGTAAACAGAATGAACACTCATGTCTAAGGCCTGTGAACCACTACTAAGGATAGCGTGGGTAGCAGTGAATGTATTTTAGTCTCCATGCTTGCTCAGTCTTATTTCTCCAGAGCACATTCCACAAACTATAACAACTATGTGAATTCCGCAACATGGTTAATATTCCCAGAAAACATCCAAAAACCAATCACATCATTACAGTTACCTTTTCCAATGTCTGGCTTTATAATGACCCACTTTGGAAGCAAGACTGGGGATTATCACTTCCTTATTTAAAACTTTAAAAGACATTTTAAAAATATGTCTATAAGAACTATGAAACAGTTTTCTGTTTTGATCTGAATTGATAAGTTATTAACAAGATCTGTTCAGTCAAAATGCACAATCCAGAATACTAGAGTTACCAGAGACCTTAGGGGTCATTTGCTCAAATGACTTCATCTTCCTTGGTGAGGAAATAGAGAGGGGATTGCCAAAATTCACCCAGCTAGAAAAGGGTAGAACTGGGGCTTGAGTCTGGATCCATGAATTCCTGCCTCTTTTTTCCCTGTGTAGGGAAGATGTAATCACTCTTAAAAAGTTTCCTAATAAATGAGAAAGCTTCCCATAATCCTATCATCTAACACAATTACAGTATTTTTAGTTTCCATACTCTATACATAATTTTTACATAATCATAACTGTGATATACAAGGGAATTCACAACAGTGTCAGTTTCAAAACGCATATTCAAAAATTAATAGCTTCTTTATACAAATGAAAAAAGGAAATCAGACAAAGTATTAAAAGTAAATATGGGTGAAGAATCATACATTGGGATGAAAAGATTTCTTCTAAGTAGGTATAAAAATAATGGAAGGAAAGTCAGCACTAGATTTTACTACATGAAAATATTTACCTATTCTAAGCGTAAAAATAAAGCTATTTCAATAAATATAACAATGTGAAATTGAGATTACAAATGATAACTAAATCAGCCTAAGCATCCAGTATATTTTGTTTTCATTTTAAGGAATCGAGAAAGCTTTAATTCACAAAGATAAGTAGTTACATAAGTTACTATTTCTGATGGTTTTGTTATTTTTATAGCCTGCTTTGCCATCCAGGATACTTTTCTATTAAATTGATCCATAAACTAGAGAAAAGGAGTGGTAGACAGTTGTTTTGAAGGTGACTCATCAACAATATTTAGCAATATCTCAGAATCTCTAATTACAAATGGTTTTCTTTGAAGAAAGTCAATGAATAGGTCCTCAACTAGTCTGAATCTTTATTGTTTAACAGCAATTTTTTTTTCAAACATCTTCAAATACTCTTAGATTTTTAACAATGCCACTTGATAAAATTTCATATTCCTCAGTGGTTGTCTTTATTAAATAGTTCTTCAAAGCTTTAAAAGAATCTAATTCATTTATTTTGATTTTGCATATCGAATAAAATTTGACATCAGTTTCAACACTGACACTTCATTTGCAGTTATAAACACAATAATTCTTCAACCCTACATTGCTAAATTAAAGTTATTTCACTCATTAGAAGTTTCACACACAAAAATATACAAGTTGAAGCAACCGTTTCCTAATTTAGAAAGATTCATTTAATGGAGTTACTTGTCAAAAAGAGAGGGTTTTGGTTCTCTGGGGTTTTGGGGGGAGGACTTGTTTACATTTTGTGCCTAATAAGAAATAGTCATACCCTTGGTTCAATACAGCCAAAGAACTTCAGCATGAAAAATAAATTCTGGAACCCACTGCCCACATTATTAGAAATAACTGACAAATGTCAAATTTTCAAAGTCTTCATGAAAACAACAAATTATATGCCATGATTTTACATAATTTTGAATCTTATCTGATGGGGGAAACACCTGTGAATGAAAAAAAAAGAAGAAGCTGGAGGAGGTAAGGAGAGCCTCCCACCATGACACAGGTCTGAACCTTGTAAAGGAGAGAGGAAAGGAAAGAAAGGTAGGAAGAGTCTAAAAATGCAGTCCGATTCTAGGAAAAATCTGACCAGGCTAATGAGGAATCTTCTTGCCAAAACTTTTCATTTCAGGAATCCTGCATCTTTTAAGAATGGACCTGCCTTAGTATCTTGGCCATGCTCAGTCACTGACAGAGAACAACCATGAGAAGCATAGCCTTGGCATAAATTTAGTAATGGATTTCAGAGCACAGAAGCTGAACTGTCTCTATACTCTTCTCTCTGCAATAGGAGATATCTGAAGTGCATTTTCATGACTGCCAAAGTGGTGGCATGTAAGGACAGAGAGATAAGAGGGCCAGATCAGGTAGGTCCATGTAGGCTATCGTTAGGATTTGGCTTTTACTCTCAATGACAAGGGAACCATTGGAGAGTTTTGAGCAGAGTAGTTAGGGATTTAAAATAACCAGTAATGAGTTAAACTTTATTTGGCTCATTTAGGGTATTTATGTGATTTAAATTAACAGGAATATTCTGTTATGTTGAGAATAGATAAAAGAGATAAAGATCTCTTTTTATAAATCAGGGAGACAAATCAAAAGCTACCTCATTAATTCAGGTGAGACATAGTGGTGACAGACTATGACTTTAGCAAAAGAAGTGGTGAGAAGGGGGTGGAGCCTAGATATATAATTTAAAATACAGTTGAATAGCATATGAATTACATTTCAATAAATGTATCTCTAGAAAGAAAGTACAGTAAAGAAGATTTGCTTATGGATTGGGTGTGAACAACAGGAATCAAGGATGGTTCAGAACTGGGAAAGGAACTGGGAAAGGCAACTGGGAAAAGGAATCATCAGAGGTAAAGAAGACTATGTGAGGAGCAGGTCTGTGGAAGAATTATCAGGTTTTCTGTTGGAATAGGTTAAACTGGAGATGTTCAAATAGAGAGTAAGATATATGGGTCAGAGGAGAGATCCAGGCTAAAGACTAAAACTTGAAAGTCATGGTTATATAGATGGTACTTAATGTTATGAAACTAGATGGAATTACAAGGCAATTTAGATGGAATAAGTGAAAGTCAGGAAATGAACCATAGAACACTCAACATTAAGAGGCCATTAAGAGGAGAGATCCAAGAGGAGTCATCCAGGCTAAAGACTGAAACTTGAAAGTCATGGTTGTATAGATGGTATTTAATGTTATGAAGCTAGATGGAATAACCAAGACAATTTAGATGGACTAAGTAAAGGCCAAGAACTGAACCCTAGAACACTCAACATTAAGAGGCCGATAAGAGGAGAGATCCAGGTTAAAGACTGAAACTTGAAAGTCACGGTTGTATAGATGATACTTAATGTATTAAAATTAGATGGGATTACCAAGGCAATATAGATGGATTAAGTGAAGGCCAAGAACTGAACCCTAGAGCACTCAACATTAAGAAGCCAATAAGATGAGGAAGGACCAGCAAAGCATACCGAGAAGGAGCAAACGGTGAAACCAGAAGAAATGTGGTGACCCAGAAGCAAAGATAAGAAAATGTTCCAGGTGTGCCCAACCATGTCAGATACCATTGCTAAGTCAAATGATATGACAACAAATTTGACCACAGGTTTTACAACACTGGTGATCTTGACAAGAGCAATTCCAAAAAGGGTAAAAGCTTCAGTGGAGTGAATTTAAAAGAAAATGTGAGGAGAAGAATTACAGACAATACAGAAAACTGTCTTGAAGAGTTTTTCTTCAAATGAGAGCAAAGAAATATCTTCGTAGCTGAAGGGCTATGTGGAGTCAAATAAAGGCATCTTTTCCCATGTGCTATGGGGTAACTTTCTTTAAATGGTGCTTTACAAAAAAAAAAAAAAAAAAAAAAAATGGTGCTTTACTCCAGGGGTCGAGAAACTTTTCCTGTAAAGGACCAGATAGTAAATATTTTCAGCTTTGCGAGTCATAGGGTCTCTGTCATGACTTCTCAGCTCTGCCATGGCAGAGCACAGTACACAGACAATACATAAGTGAATGAGCATGCTATGTGCCAATAAAACCTTATTTGCAAAATCAGGCAGTGGCCCAGCCCACAAGCTGTAGTTTGCTGACCTCTTCTTTACACAATCTAGCTCCAGTAATTATTTACAATGGGTCAATCTGAAAAAATGCATTAAGTCCTTAAAATATGATATGTATTTTTCTAATTGTTATGAATATAATGCTGCATGAGAAAACAGGTTCTGCTTCCAAGAGCTTTCACCTTAAGTCTAGAAGCATGATACAGAGTTCCAAGGCAAAATACCTGCCCTTACTCCCTTAGCCTCTACCTTACTCCTCCAGCACCCTGCCCTCAGCCACATCCAAACTTAGTCAAGTGACCCATCCTGAGGTTACTTTTACCTTTCCCAGGAGTAGACTCAACTCCTTTTCCCATTCATGTTGCCCTTTCCTAAAAGAAGCAATTCCCTATCCTGGCAAAGCAGCAAGTTTTACATAATAACCCTGTAACATCCTTCGCATTTTTAAAGAAATTATGAAAATGTGGCATTTCTTTGTCTCTTCCAGCTCCAGAGATTCTCTCTCACATTACATGAGCACAGGCATCTGTCACTGCACGAATGTGACAGCCCACCTTATGTCTTCTGGCTGACCTGCCAGAGCACCTCATTTATCTCCTTTGGCAGTAGGTGCAGCTGTGTCTATGGAATCTGAGTTCTTTGTGTGCTTCTGGAGCAGTCTTCCTGAAATTACATGGTCTCTGGGCAGGGAGTAGAAAAGTGAGGCTCTCTTCACAATCAGTTTAAACTACACAGTGCAGGTTTCAGTGCTGGCTATCACTGACCACTTTAGTAGGGATATTCACATTCCCCTCCTCCATCTTCCATAATCCTTGAGTCCCCAGCTATGACTCCTGACATTCAATGAAGCGATGACTGTGAAAATTCTTTAAAAATAGCTGAGTTCCATATAATGTCAAGGTCAGAATCCAGAACACGGCTAAAAACCTATACATTTTTGGGGAAATTACCTTAATTTTCTACAACAGCAACAAGAACAAAAAGAACAAGCTTCACTCACACAATGGAGAGAACTTTGCTGCATGACCATGGACAAGTCCCTTTAACATTTGATTTTCCATTTCTTCAGTTGTGGAAATGGGATAGCGTCACCTCCACTAAAGTAGGTAATCTTCGCCAATCAGCAGGCACACATAAAGACTTTCAGTAGTTTATTTGTGCATCAGCAAAACAGTCAAGGAGAATCCGGTGTATTGGCTGGTTAAGGCTCCAGCTGCCTGCTGAATCGAGAAGTCACCAGGGCAGCTGTGGTATCAGAACCATGCCAGTGGTGTTCCAATTCTTATCAGTCAAAATAGATGCCTCACACACTCCTCCCTCTCCCTTACCTCAATCTCAAGTTCAAGTCTCCTGTGAGTACATGTGATTTGCAGAACCTAAATCACATTCAGAACCTCAGCTGCTGAAGAAGATCCCGCCTCTGCAGTACAGAGAAACATACTCCAGAGATGCTAGAATGGCTGTTAACTGAGTCAACTCACAGTTTCCTGCACATTCCATGTGGTAAGCCAAATTTTGACCCCACGACATTTGCTCACTGGCGTCAAGCCTGTGGCTATGTTTCATTGCATGGCAAAAGGGACTTCACAGATGATCTCAAGGAAAGGAGATGGTCCTGGATTATCTGGGTGGGCCCAATGTAATGACCTGAGCCCTGAAAGCAGAAGAGGAAGTAGAAAGATATAGCAGAAAAGGGTTGAGAGAGACTTAAAGCCATAGAAGCACTCAACCCATGTTGCTGACTAGAAAATGCAGAAGACCATGTGGAAACATTAAGAAGGAACTGAATTCTTGCCAGCTGCCTCAGTGAGCTTCAAAGCTGATTCTCTCCACCAAAGAGCCTCAAGATAAAAGCTCAGATCAGCCACTATCTTGATTTTGACCTTGCGGTACCCTTAACAGAATGCCTCCTTAAGACTGCTTAGATTTCTGAACTTGTAGAATTGTGATGATAATAAATGGATGTTGTTTTAAGCTGCCAAGTTTGCCATAATTTGTTATGGCAACAATAGAATACTGATGCATTCTCCATCCCAATGCTGAGCTTGACTGCATACTATCACCTTCCACTCCTCTTTCTTCCTCACCTCCACACAATAAATTCACCATCAAGTCCTTTCAAGGCTCCCTGGGGAATGGATCTCACATTTAGCCTTTCCTATATTCATTCCTACTGCCCTGGGTCAGTAACCTGTCTCTCCCAATACTTGTCAAACTGCTCCACGTCCTCCAGTTATCCTAACAAAGTATTGACATTGCACATTTCTGAATTATTTATTTATATATTTACAAGAAGAATATGTTTCTGTTTTAATTAAAAAATAATAAATCACAACACTAACTCTGCCAGGAAAAAATAAATCAAAAAGCAAAACAAAACCCTGTTCACTTATTCATTTGGCAAACATTTAGTGAGTGTCTGTTACAAGTTAAGCACTAGAAACACAGTAAGAGAGTGGTAGTGGAGTGCTTGGGTGGCTCAGTTGGTTAAGCATCTGACTCGATTTTGGCTCAGGTCATGATCTCAGGATCATGAGATTGAGCCCCATGTTGGGCTCTAAGATTCTTTCTCTCCCTCTGCCCCTCCTTAACCCCCTTTCTCTAAAAAGAGAGAGAGAGAGAGGGAAAGAGAGAGAAACTGGCTATTCATTAAAACCATTTCCTCTCCTCCTAGGCTCACAGACTACATTTCCCAGCCTCCCCCACAATTAGGTGCAGCTATATATGATTGCCTTCTGCTCAGTGGAATGTGAGTAGAAGTGCCATATGTCACTTCCAGGCCTGGTCTCAACATCTATCTTCTCATAAGCCATTCTCCTTGCTCTTTGCCCTTCTGCCAGGTTGATACAAAAGAGCACAGTAATGTTGGCAGTCATGTGTTAAAGATTATGGAGCATCAAGAAGAAAGGAACTTGGGTTCTTACAATCAACACTTGGAGTAGAGTCACATCTCAATCAGAACTACAACTTTGGATTGTATGTGAGCAAAAATAAACTTTTAGTATATAGTGCTTAGACCAGTGTACCTTTTGAAGTTCATGATAGCAGGCTGTGCTAGAGTATCAGCTCTCATGGAACTTAAAATTCTAAACTTCTTAATATACAAGTCTCTTCATAATCTTGCCCAACCTACATTTCCATTTATCTCTTTAAATATTCCTCACTATGTACTTTGTATTTCTACCTCAACTGACACAATAGGCCCTTTTCTAACTCCATGCATTTGTGCATACTCTAGTTCCCTAAAAAAAATCTTCCTTACATTCCTATCCTAGATAACTCCTACTCATCATTCAAAATCTGTTTCAAACATTACCTCTTAATTGGTAGCTTTCTTTAATTCCCCAGACAAAGTTACTGGTCCTATTGTACATATCTTTATAACTGTTCATACATATCTCTATAATAGTTTATATGTGTTATATCATAATTTGTGGTATATAGTAGATATAGTGACCATCTCAGAACAACGTTCTTCTTCCTCACTGAGTATCCAGTGCCTGGCTTGGATTAGGTGGCCAATAATTTTTTGTTGATTGATTAGATTTGTTGTAAGTCCTAATGTATGATGTATGCCATTAACCACTATGCTTCATATAACCAACCTCTTCCTATTCTATATATTAGATGCATAATGTCATGTCTAGTACCCTGATTCTATATCCCTCCAGCCAAGTAAACTGATATATCTAATCCCTATATGTCACCTTAATACTGCCCCTGACTCTTGAATAAATTCTGGTCCTAGGTATAGAGGTCCTAGAGTGCTTGCTTCACTCAGCTACTGGTTCCACTGTGACCTTGAAACCCCAACCTTTTATAACCTGGGTTCTCTGTTTCATAACCATGTCTCCCAAAGACTAGGAATCCTAGCTTTAACCTGGAACCTTAACAGATAAAATGTGTGTCATATACCCCAGTCCTCTTATAACTAAGTCTCTGATATTTGCCATACCTCTCCAACAAATGGCTAAAAATTGGACTTCTGCCAATTGCCTGCCACATCTGATCTTTGGATAGATAACACATTTACAGGACCCTGACAAACAATACTAGTTTCCCATCTGTCCTTTCCCATTTATTTTTTTTAAGATTTTATTTATTTGACATACAGAGAGAGAGAGCACAAGCAAGGGGGAGCAGCAGAGGAAGAGGGAGAAGCAGACTTCCCATTGAGCAGGGAGCCTGATGCAGAGTTCAATCCCAGAACCTTAGGATCATGACCTGAGCAGAAGGTGGACGCTTAACTGACTGAGCCACCCAGGTGCCCCTGTCCTTTCCCATTTGGAATGATCTTCCATATTTAAGATAAATTTTCTAGAAGTGTAGACAGATAATACGCAACTGAGCCAGGCACATTATGAGACAATGGGAAGCGGTGGGAATTGGATTGAATCATACCACTATTTGACTATTCATTGGACTCAAGTAAGTTGGCCTGTATAGTGAATAGATGATTAGCAATCTATAAGGCTCTTCAAAGTCATCTGCTCTTGAATAGTATAAGTCTCTCTAATAGTGCAGCATTTTTCTATTTGATTTTCATTTGAAGTAATAATATTTGCATTATGATGCTCCCCGTTAGATTTTCAAAAGTAATATGATTCTTCTCTGATGCATATATTATGAAAAGTAGACACTGACAGCTCTTAATACTCAATAATATTTGATAATGAAACAAATGACAAAATGAATGAATAAGAGCAAATGTGGCAAATGTTCCACTGGGTCTTTTGACTTCTAAAAGTAGTCTTCTGGCCTCTGCAACCTCTAAACAATATGAAGGACTATCATTGATTATAAAGTACTTGTATTTCTTATCCTCAAATGCCATTTAAAACATACACACACACACACACACACACACGCATGCACGTGCACACACACACACATGCACACGCACACACACACCTGTCACAAAATTTGTGGATACACAAATGAGTAGTTCCTAACTACCGCTGGTTCTGCTCTCTGGAAGGTTTTGGGTTTAGCACTAGCCTGGCAACTAGTTATTATGAAGTCATGGATTATTAAGCTTGGAGGCCTAGATAATTTATTCATGAAACTAATAAATATGAACAGACCTGACCTCTGTCCTGACCCACAGCCTAGTGAACATGAAACTAGACTGGAAGAAGTACCACAATAGAGACAGAATCAAAAATCCAGGGAAAAAGAAAAGAGGAAATTTAGACACATCTTCCTGAAACCAGGACAGAAAAGAGAAAATAATAGTGTGCTCAAAGGATATCTTGGTAGATATGATGGAATTTAAAGTCTGAAGAAAGAACACAAGACATCAAATGACATCTTAGTAGATATGATGGAGTTTAAAGTCTCTTTATAGATAAATATTTTAATATAAAATTGCTATGATCTTGATGATTAAATGAATAAATACCACAGTATGGATTTTAAGAACTAGTAAGTATCTTAGAGATTACATAGAGTTACAACCCTCACCAACCCTACTTTGCCAGCACTCCAAAAACTCCTCCCCTGATACAACTGTTTTCTCCTTCCCATAGCACTTATCACCCTCCAACATAATATAAACATCTTATTTATTTATTATGCTTATTGTTTGTCATTTGCCTCCCACCTGCAACTAGAGTGAAAACCTCATGAGGACAGGGTCTTTGGCTGTTTCATTCACTGCTATAGTCCAATCACTTAGAACAGTACCTAACACATACCAGCTACTCAACAAGTACCTGTTGAATGAATCAAACCCAACTAAAAGCCCTGCCTTTTACAGTTGAGGAAACTAAGTTCCTAACAAGTTCAGTTCTTAACAGCTTGTCAATAACAGGGGTATGGCTAGAATCCAGGCCTAGTCCACTTTGACACTATTGTTCTAAACAAAGGAATAGAAATCAATTTAAGTGACCCCCATTTTGCCCCCACCACCCTCCTTCCCACATGCACTTGACCTTTGACAGGTAATAGAACTCAAAGGTTTCTTTCCTCCTAAAGAGCCCCTCTATATCATAAAGGCTTTGGTAGTGCTATCATGCATCAAACAAGAAAAATGCATTGATGTGGTTCCAAAGGAAACCTTCCTAAGTATGGTGACATTTTCAGAAAACTGCACTCTCTCCCTTTGAAGCGCCCCAAGTAGCAAACTATTATGCAAGTCACCTTATCCAGCCTCAGTCGATCCCAGTCTCATGGGTCAGGTAGCAAAGCAACTTGTTGGCTGGGCAACTTTCTAAATACGTTGACTTGCTTTGCTGCACTGCACTTTAGATCCCCTAAAGAATCTGTGGCTTTCTTTCAAGGTGAAGAACAAAAGAGTTTGACATTTTTTGCTAATGATTTGTAGAAAAATATCCTGTAAACCACAGGGCTGGGAACATCCCCTAACCCAATTGTCAACAGGGATAATATCACAAATTCTCTTTGTTAAACCAATTTCCTGACTCTTCCTGGTATAATTAGCTCTGGGTCTTCTATCAGGGCTTAGCTTTCTAATTGTGGCAATTCTAAGTACATCAAAATGCATTCACACCTGGGGTTTACTGCCTTACCTGACTTGCTTTTGCATCTGTTATACAGAAATAAAGCCACATATTTCCTGTACACATTAGGCAAAGAGGAAGTGATATTTTTAGAACAGAAGCAATAGAAATAATTCAGCTCGAATTTCTCCTTTGCATCAGAGTTAGTACAATTGCTGGGCACAAGAGGGAATCATGTCTTCTGAAATACGGCTCTATGTGTGTGTACTGGGGAGTGGGGAATTAGGTAAAGGTAAAATGCACACAAGAGGACCACTAGAACCCCAAAAAGTGGAACTCAGGCAAAAATCCTTACTGATGACCTCAACCCAGAAACTGGCTCTGGAATGCAGAGACATCAGCATGTGTTTTCAATGATATGAGGTGACAGAAAACACCCACACTTTGAAACCACCCTGGTTACATGCCTGCCAGTAAGTAAAGGCAGAACAAATCCTCTCCCAATATGCAGACACAGTCTTTGGGGAAAGAATTTTAATTATGCAAGGTCCCCTTTGCAAATGGGAGAGCAAGGGATTTTCCTCCATGTTGATGTGTCTAGGCTGGTGGTTTGGGCTAGAGCCCAGACAATCTAAAATAACAGCACTATCAAATCCTGTTTCTTGGGATTTTCATCAAAAAAGATCTGTGTGGAGACACCTGGGTGGCTCAGTCAGTTAAGTGCCTGCCTTTGGCTCAGGTCATGATCCCGGGGTCCTGGGATCAGGCCTCATGTTGGGCTCCCTTCTCAGTGGAGATTCTGCTTCTCCCTCTGCCCACTCAAAACTGTTGCCCCAGTGATCTCTTTTAAAACTTAGATTGCACCACTCTTCTATTCAAAAATGCCAATGGCTTCTTGTTTCACCATGACCTATAAACATCCCATGATCCAGCTCCACTTCCATTACTCCTTGACTTTACCTCCTATTCCTCTCCCTCTCATAGCACTCCACTCCACAAACAATGGCTTCCCTATTGTTCCTTGATCATCAAAGTATGTTCCTGCTTTTAACTCCTTGTTCTAGTTGTTAGTGACAGCAATTATCAATTCTCTTCCTGTGTAAGAAATCCCACAACCTTTTCATTAACTTCAATGATCCACTAGAAAGAATCACACTTCCAGAGCAGGTTTTTACTTTTGGCTAAGATTAATCACACCAGAAGACAGAGCAGAAGTAGCAAGAAAAAAGGTATTTATTGACAGAGTCCAGAGAGATCCAGCATAAGCTCCTGAAGTCCTTCCTGATTCAAGGTCACACAGGATGGGCTTTTTACTCTGGCAGCAAAGTGCAGGGACCAGTGTGGAATGTCTCTACCAAGGAAATCCATTTGAATCATGGGACCTGAGGCTTTTATGGGAAGTTAGTCACTAGACACATCTTGCTAGACATCAGCCATGGCAACTGAAACTCAGGACCAAAACAATGAAACCAGGTGTGCATTATTAATCTTGATATTGGTGCAAAGTGATCCTGACAAACTACTATGGTATGGTTTATTTCTTCCAAGTATACAAAACAAATTAACCAATCCATCAGTGATATAGAGAACATTCTGAGGGCTATATTCCCAGTGGTTGGCTGGGAATCTAAGACACCTGGATTAACTTGGATTGTGTTAACTCTTTCTTCACACTCCCTAATCCTGCCATGCTTCCCTGTAATGGAATATATTCCCCAGCCTCTACCAAGCTTAAATACTGAGGATTACATCTAGAGAGAGGAAAATACTTAAAACAACTGTGCAAGTGGCTATTGAGCACATAATACGAGCAAAACTTGTGTGCTTGTCAGAGTCTGACATGTTAGGGCTGTTTTTTGCTGCAGCAGACCTGGCTAATACACCGTTCCTTCTGTCTAAATGCTCTTCTCCCCAGTGTGTCTTGGCTTATTCCCTCATCTCCTTCAAATCTTTACTCAGATCTCATGTTCTCCATAAGGCCTACTCCAATTATCATTTTTAAATTGTTATAGGCCCCCATATCCCTGCTGCGAATATCTGATTCCTCTTACCCTGTTCCATTTTTTTTTTCTTTAGTGCATATCACCATCTAATATACCATGTAATTTACTCATTCATTATGTCTCCTCTCCTCATAACTTTCCCTCTGCCCCTTTCACCCTAGAGGAATATTTATCTGTTTTGTTCACTAATTTATTCAAAGAATCTGGAATAGTATCCAAGACACAGTGGATGCTCAATAAATATTTAGTATTTATTGATTAAGGCATATAGGGTATATCAAGGATTATTATCCCCATTTTTTTAGATAAGGAAATTGAGGCAAGTGACTCATACAAGTCATTTACTAAGTGCATAGAGCTGAGTCTAAAACCATTCAGCAGAATGACTTAATAAGCCATGTCCATAGAAAGGACAAATCCAAAGTAATATACAAAATCAAATTGGATATAATTTTAGTATCTAAGGAAAGTATATGATTTGATAATTATTAAGGATAGCAAGATTCCCCTGAGTTCAAAAATCTTCAAACTTAAATGGAAAAGACAATCTTAGGATACACCAATTCAAAGGTCTTTAGAGTCAGAAGGAAAATAAACATGATGATAATAACACCTAATACCCACATGGCACATACTATAAGCCAGAGACTATTCAAAGAATTTCACATTTACTAACACATTTAATTCTCATGAAAAGCCTATGATTTAGTTCCTGATATTATCCACATTTTACAGATTAGGAAACTGAGGTACAAAGAGTTTAAGCTCCTTGTCCAAGACCACACAACTGATAACTGGTAGTGCCAGGATTTAAACCTAGGTGATCTGGATCCAGAATCCATGCTTGGGCACTGAGCACTATAACATATCTCAAGAACCAGCAAATTATAAGCAACCAATGTGGGTAGGCAGTGAAGGACTTCTTTGAGAAATAAAAATTTAGGTAATGCGAGTTAAGCGACTTATTCCCTTTTAAGTAGGGTCATTTAAGACACAGTAACTGTATAAAAAGGGCTCAGAATGACATCATGGGGGGGTCCAAAGACCTATATAGCTCCAGGTCTCATATCTGGCCGACATCTCCAGTTGTAAGTAATGAGAATTTAGAACAGTAACTATTTTCTTTAGTGAGTACAGATCTTCTAAAAGTAAGAAGATTTGGAATGAAAAAATAAAGGTTTGAGAGAATCAAACTATATTATATTTTGTATGTACTTGATATATATGCACTTGATATTTTAAAGTAATTTGAACTTTCAGAGTGACAACCTTATAATTCCAATTTAAAATGTGGAGCTGAGGAACTGATTATACTTGTGATTTTAAGTGGAATTTTACTGTATTCTTTATTATTGGAGCATCTGAGAGAAATTTTAGTTCACTGTATATATAAATTCAATTTATTATAAGAAATAATTTAGTACTCAGAGGCTTTGTTTACCAGACAATTAAAAGGCTTAAGAAAGGAAAATGGATACTACATATTAAGTATATAAATGAGGTTTAAAATAGTTGGAGATGTTTAATTAACTATGTTGGTAAATGTTACTATACATTATTTAGAAGTACTTTGAAGGATTATTAAAATCTATTAGATTTATAAAGAGAATAACGAAATTTGTATGTAGAACTCAAAAGTGAAGAAAAACTAGGTTTGGGGATTTATATGTTTAATAAATTGAATATTAATATTTAAAATTCAAAGAAAACTCCTGAATAGTCTGCCTCAAGAAGACCAAAAATTCCCTTCAGAACACTTAGGCTCTCGGAATTGGAACCAATGTCGCCAGGACATCAGCATGTTCCCAGAAATCACACATTACACCTGTACATTTTCTTTGAGATAGGAAAGGAAAACTTCACTCCCCAAGCTATTTTTCTCACAAAATTAAAGTGGACAGATTTTTTCCCCCCATCAGAAAAACTGGTTGTAACCAGTATGTTCTTTAGTACCTGACCAGACTGAGCAGATCTAACTTATGGAGCCAGGTGGCATTTTTAGGAAAACTCCGAGAAGCTTCAAGGAACTTCAATGAAATCCAGGAATCTTCAAGGATAAGGAGAGTTATTTATGTTTCTCTTTGGTTCCTTTTCGCAACCCACAATCTACTCTGCCAAAAAAGTATCTTCATTATCTAGTTAAATGAAAAATGGGGGAATGCTATAATATAGCCTATTTTCATGGCATGTTTTTCCTCTGGGGACAAAGTTATTTAAATAATGTTCTCTGGCTCTGTAATTCATACATTCAACAATCAACACTTTGGACCTAAGTATCGATTTGCTTGAATCTTCGATTGTTGTTAATGTCACAATCCCAGGAGGGTTGTTTGTGGCAGAGAAATCTACTATCCATTAAAACTCTAGGTGTCAATTCACTAAAATAATTTTCTTTTAGATTGCCATTGAATTGAAAGAAAACTTTTTCTAAGCCCTTTCTAATTGAATCATAAATCTGAAGAACAAGCTTCTGGAAGCCATGAAGGATGCTCGCTAAGTAAAGAATATGCCATTCTTCAACCATGAATCTTATAAATCAGAATATCCCCAGGTATCTAATATATAATGAATGTGGAGGTTATTTAAATTCAGAAAGGTACAGCTATGTTACACACATCACAAAATAAATTTAACTGTGAATCTGTATGTAAAAGTGCAGAATTTGACACTTAATAAAATTTATAACTCAATTCAGAGCCAAAAGTATATGTTTGGTATGAGGTGAAATCGAACAAACAAAGAAAATTGAAAGATGTGGCAATGGAAAGACCTGGACTTGAGACTTGCTCTTTAGCTCCCTTTTGGACAAGTCCATTCACCTCTTTGAGTTTCAAATTCTTGATAAAAAAAAAAAAAAATGGGGGGGCATTTAGGGATCTCTAACCTGCCTACCTCTCAAACTTTTGAAAATCACATGTTATCTCCACACATAATAAATTAACTGTGATTTTCCCTTCTCAGTACAATATTGTGCAACATTGATGAAGTTATTCATATAAACTGAAAGTGGGTAACTAGCCAGATGCATGATAGGATATACACATCATTAATGTTTCCAATGAAATGTTTGAATCTTTCAGGAATTATTGGCCCTAATCTAACTTCCTACAGTGATTCTGGTTTTGAGTAATATTAAGCCCATTATGATGGATGAAATCTTCCATTGACTAATCTGATACTAGATCACCGAATGACAACATGATGAAAAACAGTAGATTACATGCTGGATTCCATTATCACTTTTTTGGACAATGAAAATTACTCTTCTCAGTTTTCAATTATCTCTATTCCTACCTCACCAGCCTTTTTTTAAAGCTATCTTTCCTAATTGCTCTATATATGAGAAAGAGGCATCAATAACATTCAGATATGATATAGCCCATAATTTTGCAGGACTCAAAAAGATTTGCTAGCAGACAGAAACTAATTACAGAGAGTTTATAAAAGGGTTTCAGTCTTCATTAAAGGCACAACTATTATTATTTCCCCAGTTACTTTCTAATTGCACTCTTTATTATTGTTGATAAATTCAGAAGCTTAAGACTCAATTATAGAGACAGGTTATCGACGGCAACTCTGTCCCTATTAACTGTTCCTATTATAAGGAATTAGCAAAACTGTCAGATCCTCTCTAATTCATGAGGAATGGTTCTCTCCATGGATTAGAACTTGAACTATCTGATTAATAGACTCTTGGGAAGATATTTTCTTAAAAATGATTTTCAAGTCATGAACTGGCAATCTTCTTGTATTCTGAATTACAACCAATGCAATTCTTTCATTTTTGTATCTCGTTCCCATCACTGTGATTGAATTCAAGGGTGGTTATGACTTTTTGCATATACCGTAAGACATTCTGCTGGTACAAAAATCAGAGAATCAATAAAAATCAGTTTACACTATGTATCTTTAAATTATCATCTCTGTATGTGTAAAAAATTACTCTGAATTGAGTGAAAGAGATAAAAGCATAGTAAAAGGCATAATGCAGAAATCTTAGTTTACTGTGCTAGGGTGGTAGATGAGGCCCTAGCTCCTGAAATTAACACTTGTTTGCCCATCCCAACTTTACCATGAACTTCCACTTTGACATCATAACCTTGGTTTCTTCTTATACCAAATGAGAAGTTGGGACTAAGTAATTACAAATGCCCTTCCATATCTATAATTTTATGGTTCTATGCATTTTAATAAAACCAAAAGTGATACTGCTACAAGAAAGGATTCTTTATCCTTTTTCTAAATTTCTAGTTTGTGGTAATTTCCCTAGAACAAAACTATCTTGTAGTCAATATTTCTTCTTTAATAATTTCTCATTTTCCCCCAAAGTCACTGAAAGATCTTTATTCTAGAAGAATGAACTCAGAATAATAACCAAAAATAAGAACCAGGGTGCCTGGGTGGCTCAGTCGGTTAAGCATCTGCCCTCAGCTCAGGTCATGGTCCCAGGGTCCCAGGATTGAGCCCCCACATCAGGCTCCCTGTTCAGCAGGAAGTCTGCTTCTCCCTCTTCCTCTGTCCCTCCCCCTGCTTGTGTTCTCCCTCTCTGTCAAATAAATAAAGAAAATCTTTAAAAAAAAAGAATCATATTAGACTAAAGCCCCTCACAAATGTATTCAATTTTTCCATTTCAAATCATTCAATCTTCCCAAATCGTTAATACTGTCATATACAAATCATATCAACAGGTCTTATAGAAGACAGAATTTGTCTTTACCACCTCATAGAACAGAAAATAGAGAAAGTTATTTAGATCATTCAAGTTCTCTCATACATATACATACACTCACATCTCTTGCTTCAATTACCCAGATATTTCAAGAGAAAGTATGAGCAGAACAGAGTCAAAATTATGTTAAACCTGCTTTCACAGATTAGAAGAATGTTGGAGAGGAGCTTCAAATATGTGAAGGCAGGAATAAAAAAGAACTTCAAGGTCCCAGACAGCTGTAGAGGAGTGGACAGCACCATGGATAAGGAACCAGAAATCTTTAGTTCAAGTCCAAGGTCTCCCCTTACTAGATATGCAAAGCTCTTCACCTGTCTGTGTCTGAGTTATAAGAAGAGGATGGAACTCTGTCACCCTCACAGAATTGTTCTCAAGGACTGAACAAAATAAATGTCTGTGAAAATACTGTGGGCTATAAAAGTCTTAGGCAGTATGATCCCAACCCTGCAAATCTAAGAGCCTATGAAAAATCTTTCACGTCTTGACTGTATGGAACAGCTACTCTCTTACCTTTAACACTTGGCAATGTGGTTAAGGGGGGAAACTTCAAACTCATTATAAAAGACCTAGATTCCATGTCCCACATGGTTTCTCACCAACTGTGTTTACTTAGATCTCCTAAGTCTGAAGCCAGAAGTCTGTTAACATTCCCATTCAACTTCTCCCTTAACCCCTAAGAGAAATCCAGAACCAAACAGCGATAACAGGAAACCTAGCTAAAAGAAACTTACATAATGGCTAAAGCAAATTCTAGGCTACTATATTCAATTTAAAGGCCTATGAATCAGTTCTATAGAATAGTGAGTTTCAGTAATCTCTTTAGGTATGCTCAAAGCCTGATGGAACAGGAATTGATCTTTAGAGTTAGACCAGCAGAAGCACAAGGAATGAGGACTGACTTTGACAAGATAAAACTCTCTTCCTAGGAGAGAAACTGCAGATAATGTTTTCATTCAAAACATTTAAAAGACAACCTGGTAAACCATCTTAACTACATGAATAACTGAAAAAAAAAAAAACCTAAAATTCAATACCTTCTATTCTGTTGGTTGTACAAAGGGTGTTGCCCCCTTGAGATCATACTTGACAGTGGCTGAGAGAATTGACATTTCTTAGTAATAATCAAGCTGACATCCCTGTATATGTCCACATAATAGATTGAATAATGGCCCCTAAAGCTATCTATGTCGTAATCCCTGGAACCCTTACATGGTACTTCATATGGCAAAGGGAGTTCACAGATGTGTTTAAGAACCTTGAGATGGGGAAATTGCCCTGGATTACACAAGTGGTCCAAAATGTGAATGAAAGTGTCCTTATGAGACAGGACAGCAGAGGGATATTTAACAACAGATGAGAAAGTAAAGAGATGTGACTATGGAAACAAGAGGTTAAAGTGACACAAGCACGAGCCCAAGGAATGCAGACAACTCTAAGAACCAGAAAAAAGCAAGGAAATAGATTCATCCCTAGAGCTTACAGAGGGAGTGTGGTGGCTCTGCCTATGCCTTGCTTTTAGACCAGTGAAATCCATTTCAGACTTCTGACTTCCAGGACTGTAAAATAATAAATTGCTGTTGTTTTAAGCCTTTGTATTTGTGGTAATTTGCTACAACAACCCTCAGAAACTACTACAGTTGACTCTGTTATTTCCTTTTGACACTCTTGACTCTTGAAGGATGACCTCATTATCACCTGTAGCTACTCTCAGAAATCTGGTCCGTGTGTGGGCCTGAAATCCTTTCCAAAGCCTTGAAATAAAGAAAGCCAGCTCTAGAATATGTATACTTCTTTCAAGGGAGGTCAGTTGACTGCTGAGGCTACTCAGTTGTCTGTGGTTATACCATGGGTTGGAAGCTAGAAAACAAGACATTGTATCTTTCAGACATTGTGAGAAAAATTTAATTCAAAATATTTAAGATATAACCTAGTAAATTGTTTTGACAGTTATAAATAACTGCAAAAACTAAAGTTTAATATTTTCTGTTGGTTTTACAAAGGGTGCTGACCTTTGGAGATCATATGTGACAGTGGCTAACTTGACATTTTGTAGTAATAATCATGAAGCCACCATCTTATATGTGGACAGCAACTTACAGCTTATATATATTTCTTCATCCTCACTATAATCCTACTGGGGGAAAATATTATTTTTTTAAAGATTTTATTTATTTATTCATTTACGAGAGAGAGAGAGATTGTGAGAGAGCATGGGCATTGGGAAGAGGGAGAAGCAGGCTCTCTGAGCAGAAAGTCTGACTAAGACCCTGGGACCATGACCTGAACCCTTCGGTTCAAACACTTAACCAACGGAGCCGCCCAAGTGCCCCTGGGGGAAAATATTATTACCCCCATTCTATAGACAAGTAATCAGAGGCTCTGGTCTTCTGACTACAAAATACACAAAATAGAGTCACTATCCAAAAAGATAAGCGATTTGCTCCCAACATTTCTACTGGCAGGATTAATAAGAGAATCCTTGCTTATTTACCAAAGTTACAATATTTTGTCAATTAATATATACTTCCTTCTTTGTTGTCTTCACAGCTGAAATTGACTTCACTTGAGAGGCGCTGTCATATTCTAGAAAGAAAGCAAAATGTAGAATAGGGCACACTGGCCTTAAGACCTGATGGTGCCTCTTTTTATCTGTCCATATGACATCCAAATGGTCATTTTGTTCTCCTGGGCTTCCATTTCCCACAAAGTGTATAATGTATGGATAATCAACCCCATTTTACCAGTGAAGACATAAATTCAAAGAGGTTATTTCTCAAAGTTCATACACTTAATAACTAGAAGAGGTGGAACATAAAAGCAGGTTTTCTGAATTCATCCCCTTATTAAACAAACCATAAATAAGTGTCTATCTCATGCTGGGTCCTGGAAATAAAAGATGAAAAGGGGAACAATGAAAAGCCCCTCACAGAGCTCACAGTCTGATGAGAAGGGACATAAAGGTAAACAGGCAATTATAATGAAGTGCAATGAGTGACATGGCCAAGGGGTGACAAAAGCACATTGGAGGACTTCTCAGAAGAAAAGACAAAGAAATTGAGGTGTGCAGAATAAAGTCTTACAGGGGTGCCTGAGTGGCTCAGTGGTCAAAGCCTCTACCTTCGGCTCAGGTCATGATCTCAGGGTCCTGGGATCGAGCCCCGCATCGGGCTCTCTGCTCAGTGGGGAGCCTGCTTCCCCCCCTCTCTCTCTGCCCGCTTCTCTACCTACTTGTGATCTCTCTCCCTCTATCAAATAAATAAATAAAAATCTTAAAAAAAAAATAAAGTCTTACAGGCAAAGTGGGAGAAGGAAGGGAAAGGTTTTCCAGAGGATGTACCTCCCTTGCAAGCAAAGTCTCAACACACGATGCACACTTGTGTCTATTAGCAGTGTACCTCCTGGCATTTATGCTTACACAAGTGGTCCCAGACATAGTTTCGGATGGCAACCAGAGCATTCCCATGAGCCCATAACTTTTAAAACTGGCTACATGGACATAGCATACAGAAGATAGGTTTGCTGGCTCTAAATGTTCTATTTTCCCTTCTTCGGATATTGTTTGAGGAGCAGGGATACCAGCTGGGGGTCATATGTTGAAGGGAGACTACATTTAAAAATTGCCAATGAGAACTATTTTTAACATCAAAGCAGACTGGACATAAACATTCAGAGAGTTCATGCCAAGAGGGAGCAGCTCCTGACTTCCTCAACAGGAAAGGCAATTGCGACTACTGTTCAAGACCACCAGAGCTATTTTATACTAAACAAGATGCAATATATAAAGGTATCTGGAAAAGTTAAGGATAGAATGCAGTAATTTTCTTTTTTTCTTCACATGAAGAACACATTTCTCTGCTTTAGACACTTTCCCATCAGATCCAAGACAAAGAATAAATCAACTAAAATATTTTTTTGAAAGGTTTAATGCATCATTCTAGTGGATGCCTTCTTTCATTGTGATCAGATTATCCCATTTTCAGTACCGTGCATATGCCCTCAAATTTCTGCAATATATCTCTAAGTTACAAAAGTGTTCTTACTGCTCACGTAACTGACTTAATTTAAAGAGAGCAAATTTTGTATTCCAGAATAACAAAGAGAAGAAAGAAAACAAGACTTAGAGCAAAGCAACACTCATGTGTTCACTTCATTATTCAACCTAATTTCTTGAAAATGAATGAATTTGTTATAAAAAAAAAATGTCCTTTTCCATGACTGAACCCTTTAACAGGCTATATTTGATTTTAGAACATGTGCAATCAGAACTGAATATTGAACATCTGTTTAATCTTAGATCAGCTGGAAAGCCATCAAAGCCACTCCTCTGTGTCTCTGCTTGCACTGAAAAGAAAATGAAGTCTCCTTTTTTGAATACTAAGTGAAATGATCTTTCCTAGATTCTTTCCTATATCTTTCCTGGGTGCAAATGTGAACAGGCCGGTAGTGTAATTCAATATTTACTGGGTGCCAGAATGATCTCTGTCCTAATTCTAAAAGGAGAAAATCAAACAAACAAAAACTCTGAAGCCTACACAATGCTCATTAAAATATTCATGTTTTTTTTTTTTTTCATCCTCAAGTAAGGGGAACAACAGCAATATTTGTTTGATGCCTGGAACAGACCATTAAACTTGCAACTTAAAAAAAAATCACTACATGTGTGAAGCAGATATCCTCACCTCATCCCTTGGCTTCTCCTTCTGGCCTACCTCCATCCCAGAGCATGAGTGGAAGTTGAGGAGTAAATGCAGGACAGACTGAACCTCATAGATGGGGTGAGGCAGGGTACACAGAAATGCCATGGGTGGGAAGTCATCATCTGGTAGATAACTCACATAAAACCAGGAATCATATGTTTACCATATTCACTCCTTGAATGAAATGTCACTTATCATTTTAGCAATTTCTCAGAATACAATTGTTTCTTAAATGGTCTGCATCTCACATTTTCAGATTCTGCCTCTGAAGTTACAATGGTTACATGAAGTTATTTTCTGGATAGATAGAGATATGGACATACATAGAGATGTAGGTGTAAGAGTCAGAGAGAGACAATCTGGTTGTCCTAATGGAACTATTTATTTGAAAATCTTCCTGAATATAGAATTTTATTGATAGATCATATGTATGACAGTGGAATGGGAGGGAAGGTAGGAATGAGGAAAGCTATTTGAACCCCAATGGGGTCTCTTATTCTCTGTTCCTGAGGGCATAGGTAATCCTAGCATGAAATGTCTACCATTTCTCTACGGAAATCTCAGACGCAAACTCTGGTCTAGGAGAAATCGAAATTTACTTTTCTGCAATTTGAGTTGATTTCTACTTGGAAACTTCCTTCCTAGCTGGTAGAAATTTAATCTCAGTCAGTTCCTGGGTCCATCTTCCTTTGTCCCTGTCACATTTGAGTTCTATAGGTAACCCTATTCCCACTCTACCATACTGAGGAGTCCTGTATCTCCCAAATACTTTGTTTGTCCAGGATAGGTTTGTTCCCCTAAGACTCAGGCCAGTTAGCCTCCTTTTTTCTGTGACCCACCATGTCAAGTCCCTCCCCAGAGGCAACTGATTCCTTCATTCAGCAAGTATTTACTAAGATTCCACTACATTCCAAGCAACATTCCAGCAGTGAACAAAACAGGACAAAATAAATCCTTGCTCTCCTAGGGACAAACAGAAAATAGGTATATGACTACATAAAACACACAGTGTTTCAGTTACAGATAGGTGTCACAGAGAAAAATCAAGCAGGAGAGAGAGTAGGAATGGAGGCTGCAATTTTGTAACTTTAGAGTAGCTAGAAGGCTTCAATATCAAAGTGACATTTCAATAAAAACCTGAAGGAAGGGAGGGAGTGTACCCAGGTGATTATTTGGTAGAAGAGCATTCCAGGACCAGCAAACAGCAAAGTAAAGCCCCTAAGACAGGAACGGCAAGGAGAATAGATGAGGTCAGCAAGGTAGCCGAGGGCCAGATGGGGGAGGCCATCAGAACCATATGGCCTCACTCAGCTCTGTCCAAAAGAAGTAGAATATGAGCTAGATATGAAACCGTAAATGTTCTAGTAGTGACATTTTTTTAAAAGGGGCGGGGGAAGGTGAAATTAATTTTAATATATTTTATTTGATCTACTATATCAAAAAATTTCAACAGGTAAGCAATATAAAAATTATTAATGAACTACTTTGCTTTTTTATACTAAGGCTTTACAATACAGTGTGTTTCACACTAATGGCACATCTCATTTGGACAAGCCATACTTCAAGTGCCCAAAGACACACGTGGCTTGTGACTATCACATCGGATAGTGCAGTTCTAGCTACTTGAATGAAGAGAAGGGAAGAGAGGACATACCAGGAAAAAAAATTAACATATCACTGACAATAGGAAATAGAATGTAGCTGTGTGACAGGATGATGTCAGTTATATGTGCCCATAAACGTGCAAATACAGAAATTAACAGTGGAAAGTAGGTATTTGGTGAAATCACGTAGAAGTTAAGGATGGGATGAGGGTCCAGCAGCTCTTGGCCCACATTATGTGCTCAGTACCTGCGGTTTGACAGGTTCACACACTGTTCCCGTGTGACTACTTCAATTCACTTTTTCTAAAGGGAAAGCTGAAAAAAAAAAAATAAAAAAAAAAATAAAGGGAAAGCTGAGAGAGCCCAGGTTCTAGGGACAGAAAATTTTAAAAGAGAACATGTAAATGGTCATTACCAAGACCTACCTAAGTAACTGCAAATTGATAGAGCAGGGTATTACCTAGACGCTAGGATTGTATTTGCTTCTCCTCTCCTGCACATCTAATCCACTCAGGGTAGCCTGGGCTCAAGGAGGAGTGAACAGATGCTTCAGGTAGCCATGTCTAGAAGCAAGAGGTTTGGGGGATGGTCAGGGGAGTGAAGCTGGAGCTGCGCTGCTCAGGAGAGAGCCCTGGATATGTAACCATAAGACCACCAAACGCCCAGCCATGGAACCACTAATTTCCTCTAGCAGGCCTGTTTCAAGCCTGCTTCTAGCTCCTCAAACCTTCCATACCCACTCTTGCGCACTCAATCTTAGTTCCACTAGAAGTCAAATTCCACAAGGACAGAAATTTTATCTAGTTTATTCCCTGCTATATCCCCAGAGCCTAACACAATGCCTGGCACATAGCCAGTGCTCAAAAAACATGCTAAGTGAATGCACAAAGCAGGTAGCATTTGGCTTGAACTCCATTATCTTGTTTTGGCCAAACCTACAAACCCAACCACAGTGGCATCCTTTTCTACTTATAGTGGGAGCCCTGTCTCTATTCCTCCCTAAGGCAACACTCGCACTGAAGTTCTGGGTCCTGTCCCCCTCCTGGGCTTCTTAAGACCTTCACTCCCTCCCTAACCACCACTGCCACCACCACAGCACCCACCCACCCCCCACTCTTTCTGGCATTCAGATCTCCTCTCACAACTACATATTCCACTCCACTACTCACCCCCAACTTCTCACCTCCTTTTTACAGCTAAACTCCTCAAAATATTGATCTATATTCACTGTCTCCATTTCTTCTCCTATTCTTTCCTTAATTCGCTCCTGTCTTTTGCCCACATAAGGACATTCAGGGTACCAAAGATCACCAGTGACATCCACATTGCCTAACCCAAGGACTATTTTTCTCTACTCATCTTACATACCTTCTCAGAAATCCCTGAGAGAGGGAACCACACTGCTGATTTTCCTTTTATCTCAGGAGCCACTCCGAACTCATTTCCCACTGGCTCTCCTCCTGCAGAAGTCTCTAGAGGTTGAGGTACTTCCTCAACCCCCACAGTCATAACTTCAGAGCTCTCTTCCTCTCACCACCACGTTCAACCCATTAGCAAGCCTTGTCACCTCTATTCCCAAAATACATACTGATTCTGTCAGCTTCTCTCCCTCTTTACTACCACCCCTCTAGGCCAGGTCACCATTCTCCTCATCTCAATTGCATCCTAAATTGTCTCTGTGCTCCCATCCTGGCTCCCACAGTCTATTCTCAGCCTGGCATCCAGTGATTTCTTTTAAAATCCAAGTCAGACCAGTCACCATCCTGCTCCGTGGCTTCTGATGACTCCCCATTATGACAAGAGTAAAATCTAGAGTCTTTACCACTGCCCCTCCTATCTGTCCAGTCTTATTCTCCTCCCCTTGTCCACTGGACTCCAGCCACACTTAGCATTATTGCTATTCCTCAGAAACTCTAATCTCTTTCTTGTCTCAGAATCTTTGGGTATGTTATTCCTTCTGCCTCCAAGGCTCTTCCCATTTTCTCTGTCTGGGAGAGAAAGAGAGAAATTGGCCCCTTCTCTCCTGGAACTCTCAGCATCAATGTTTGTTTCACAGAGAGGCCTTCCCTATGACTCTAACTTCCCTCCACCCTCTAATTTTCCTTCGTTTTTTTTTAAAGATTTTATTTATTTGACAGAGAGAGAGAGATCACAAGTAGGCAGAGAGGCAGCCAGAGAGAGAGGGGGAAGCAGGGTCCCCGCTGAGCAGAGAGCCCAATGCAGGGGTCTATCCCAGGACCCTGAGATCATGATCTGAACTGAAGGCAGAGGCTTAACCCACTGAGCCACCCAGGCTCACTGGGTGAGCTCAGCCACCCACTGGCCCACTCAGCCACCCACTGAGCCACCCAGCCACAATATTTTCCTTCTTGAACTAATCTGTTTATTTGTTAATTCCTTAGAACTTATGATAATTCATAATTACATCACTTGTTTTCTTTGGCTCTCCCACTAGACTGTCATCCGTTTCAGGTCAGTATCTCTCCAACTTGTTCACTGCTGTATGCCCAGTATCTAGCTCAGTACTTGGCTCATTCCATTATAGGCACTCAGTAAATGTTTGTAGAATACTTGAATGAATGAACAAATGAATGGGCACATGATGACCTGGAAAGATGCTGGGGAAAGGGGGACAGAGGGAAGTGGCACTGAATTCCAACTTCAAATAGTTGATCTTCATCCCTGAGACCAGCCCTCACATTTGAATTGTGACAGAAAATGCTAGAGCCAGTGAATCAGTAGAAAAAGCCCTTATTAGCTATTCTCAGTCAAGAGTAAACCCAGTCCATAGACCCTGCCTTTAGCTCAAGCCTATACTGATACACCGTCCAGTCACAGTTTGGTAGTATTACTAGCCCATTGGAGCTTCAAACCCTGAGCAATCAGATCACTTAGATACATGTCAGGTCAGTTTATGCTTCAGGACATTTGTAAGCCATTAGAATCAGCAAACCACTGGACACAATGGGAAAAAACAGAGAGAGAGAGAGAGAGAAAGAGAGATTGGGACAACCTCAAAGCAGGAGGTAAAAGGGAGAACACTTTCCTATTATGATTAAATTTCAAGAAAAATGCCCTCTAGAATAAGAAAATGAAGTGTTTAGGTTCACTCAGGAGTCAATCTGTGTTGCTTATACTTCCTTAATGCATACTCTACAACAAAATAGTGGCATTCTTTGACCTTGATACTTATAATATGGGGTTAATAACAATATCTGTAATATGGGGTTAATAATAACAATACACACCAAAGTTGTGAGGACTAAGTGAGAGAATCTATGCAAAACAATTAGCACAATGTTGGTACATAACAAGCGCTCAATAAAAATTTATAATTTTGATTATTAATAGTGGTAATAGATACACCAAATGGAACATTTCTCACAGAATGAGATGCAACTAGATGATGAATGTAAGTAACCTAACCCAATACCTCCTAGCATTCGGTAAGTGCTCAAAAGATGGTAATGATCACTAATATTATTTAGTTATGTATTATTTTATTATTATTACTCTCTCAACAGACATATAAAGTAGGCAGAGACAGGTAATGCCATTTTAGACATGTGGACACTGAGACTTAAAAAGCTCACAGTTAGTAGGTGACAGAGCCTACACATGAGCCCAGATCTTAAGATATTTGGGTCAATGCCATTGTGATTACTATGTGACTGTGTCACAGTTTATATCAGGCCAGATGTTTTGTAAATTAAGTTTTATTTGCACACAGCTATACCCATTTGTCTATAGATTGTCCATGGCTGCTTTCATGCAACAACAGCAAAGCTGAGTAGTTGTGACAGACCATATGTCCAGAGAGCATAATATTTACTCTCTGGTTACACAGAAAGGATAGACCCCTGCTCTTCAACAAGTTATTTAATAGCACCGTGAACTAATCTATATATTATAAACTATATATACATATAATCATTTTGCAAATTACTGATTATAAAACGGAGTCTTAAAAACAGATCATCGCCTAAATTCAGTCTTTTCCCAAAAGCAGAGCTGAAATGTGACAACATTCCTTGTGGCCAGGACTCCTCAATGCTGAACAAGGAGAGCTGAAGCATAAAAAGCAGTAGGTTTCTATGTAGACTTCTCAAGCCTTCTAGTGCAGCTGGCTTTTGACCACAGACATAAGCGTCACCTACTATGAACCTTCTCAGACACACCTTCAGACTAAAAAACACATCATTTCCTCCTTTTCATTCTATTCTCTTTAATAGCAGTAGTAGTGGTCATTCCAATTTGCTTGACCCCAGGAACCTTGAATGGCAATTTGAAATGGTAACCCCAGGGGCACCACTTATCACCTGGCCCCACCAAGAGAGCATGAAACAAATGGCACAGTATCTTGTTGTAATGAAGCTGTTGCTCAGTCCTAGATGTGTGAGATGTGTAGGCCCCTGTCCCACTTGGAGGTCAAGGAGCCACAATTCAATTAAACGTTTTGAACCCAAAGAGACGACACTGTTCCCATCAAAGAGGTTTCCTTACTTAGTATATAATGGCATTGGCCCTTCCTTTTACACAGCTGGTGTGGAGAAAGCATCTTATCAATCAAAGCTTTTGCCTGGGAACTTTATCTGTGGCCCTAGAAGAGTGATCTATAAAGTTACTGAGAACAACTTTAACAAATGTCATTATGATAAGCCCACTGACTGTGAACATACAGCTTGGAGTGTGTGAAGCTGTCATGCATGTCACTGAGAGAAGGTTGAGTAGTGTATCCTCATCACCATTCCAAACCTTTTGTTTCCGAAATTCCTGTGATCGGGCTGTGTGTGAGGCCATCTTCATCCCTCTACCACATGCAGTTGACTGTGTAAGGAAGATGTGCGGTGGGTGTTTTCCCCCCTAAATATGTCGCTATAAAAGAAAGTTTATGGACTGACAGTAGGGATGAGGAGGTCTTTTGTTCCTGGCTGAAGGAACATAGTGATGTATAAATGCAGCTGAAATTGGAATGTTTACACTGGCTGACGCTCTGTGGAAGGAATTAGTACAGAGAGGTATAGACTGTATTCTGTGGAAAGGCCATTCTTGAAAACATAAGAAAAAGAAATTAAACTCCAAGTAAAAGACAATTTCAGATACTCAAAGGAGTCATCTTTAAAGAATGCAATACACTGAGGTATTTTAATTTCTAAATATCATTCATAATCCAGCCATGCAACACTAAGGAAACAACTGAATCACATTTTATGCTAATTATTCAAGCAATAGTCAAAGCTTTTGTCATATTTATTTTATCATACTTCTTGAGAGCTAAATTCTGGCTCAGCTTCTTTCTACCAAAATGAGATCAGAGCCAGAATAACATTCAAGAGCTCGTCCACAGTCTCTCTAATCGCCAACTCAGATCAAGCACCCTCTCCTTTTTCTTATGTGTACAGAGACAAAGACTAACTTAAGAAGCAGTAGTAATACAGTTTTCTTGGCAAGGATGTATGCTGAGAGTTGATGTTTTAGTCACAATTAACCCTCTGGAAGAAAATACACACTCCATTTAAAGAAACCTAGGTGTCAACAGTGAAACTGTGTGGGAATATAATAGGCATTTGTCATTCTTTCTGGCAGTCCAGGATACAAAGTCCCTTCCAGTGTATGCCAGATGTTTGCTTTTCCGGTCTCCTTGCTGCTAGAGTATGCTCATCTGTCCTAGAAGAGTACTTTTTCTAACTTCCCTAATGATAAAAATCACCTGAGGTACTTATTAACAGCTACATGGGCTCTTTTCATAAAGACTCTGACTTAGTGCCTCTGGGATTAGGCCAGGGAATGTTTACCTTAACAAGTACCTAGGTGATTCTTCCTATCAAAGAAGCCTGGTGACCAAACATTGGCCTGGAATAGACAAGTGGCTCTTTGCCTTGAATGTACATTAGATCTGCTGGTGAAGTTTTTGGAACCTATGATTCCTGGACCCCAACCCAGACCAACTGCATCAAAATCATCTCTGGGGAGGGGGCACCTTGATGGAACAGTCAGTTAAGTGACTGACTTTTGATTTTGGCTCAGGTCATGATCTCAGGATCATGAATAGAGCCCTGAGCCCTGTATGGGGCCCTGTGCCCAGTGAGAAGTCTGCTTGCCCCGCCCACCCTCTGTTCTCTCTCTGAAATAAAATCTTTTTTAAAAGATAGAGGCACCTGGGTGGCTCAGAGGGTTAAACCTCTGCCTTTGGCTCAGGTGATGATCCCAAAGTCCTGGGATCGAGCCCCGTGCCGGGCTCTCTGCTCAGCAGGGAGTCTGCTTCCCCCCCCCCTCCCTGCCTCTCTGCCTACTTGTGATATCTCTCTCTCTGTCAAATAAATAAATAATTTATAGATAGATAGATAGATAGATAGATAGATAGATAGATAGATAGATAGATAAAATCATTTCTGGGGTGGAGGGTGGGGGAAGGGAAAGAGAGGTGGAGAAGGGGCAAAGAGAGAGACATGGGGTGGGGGAGAAGGGAGTGAAAGAAGTTTCACAGATGATTCCACTGAATTCAACAAACAGGTGCTGGGACTTTGCTGTAGGAGTGTCTCAAGGAAAACAAGGTTGTGAACTGTAGTCAGTAGGGACTATAGACAACTGGGTGGCTGAGGTAGCACGGACAGCAGTGCCAGTGACAGCATCCATCGTCAGTGGGCCAAATTACAGCATTCAGTAAAACAGGGTCCTCACTCAGTCCACTCTGTGGTCTGAATTGGAGTGAGTGTTGCTTAAATTCGCATTGTTCTGAGACTGATATTCCAACATTACTAGTGATTAAATGCCTTCTCCACCTACATCAGCCAGAAGCCATTTCTGTTGTTTGCAAATAATGCAAAGTAGTATGAATACAGAATAGTCTGGGGAGGCTCCGACTTCTCAGGAAGGGCACCTGAATTTAAATCCTATGTGATGTCTCTGCATCTCTGATTTCCTTATCTGTAAAATGGGAATGCCACCTAGTGTTCCAGAATAGTTGTGATGATTAAATTAAATACTAATTCAAAGTGCTGTTGGCAGGCTCCAGAATCTCTGAGAGGGGCTTAGGAACAGCAGTCTGGAAAGGGGGTGAGGGATATGTCTTGAGGCTCTACTTGCATAGCAAATACAAGATATTTACTTTGATCATATAGTTATATGTGGTGACTTTGAGGGTGGTTTATGGAGATTGGTGCCCAAAGCCACACTAGAGAAGTACCACTAGACAGGGTTTGGCACAACCCATTAAATGTTATTTTCCTTCTTTCATAACTTAATACTTAATGTACAAATCTAATCAAAGAACTAGATCCTAGGAGAATAGGATTTCAGAATTTGCAGGAAACTATTGTTAGTCACCTAGTCTACTGAACAGTTTTAAGTTACAAAAGTTCCAGGATATTTAAAGAACATAACTGACACACCCCACATAGTTTTCTCTGATATGCTTAACTATGCTCCTATTATTTATAGCCCTTATTTACGTGATTCAGAATCCAATATGTGACCAATATCTTCCAATCAGATGGCTATATTTTGAGGTATCAACCAATATTAACTCACTCAATAAGGTCCTGCCATTAGTTAGCTGTTGCTATAGCAAAATGGAAATTAAAACTTGAGAATTCTAAATCTGTTATCTGCCAGACGGGTAGGATGCAGACAAAATATATTTCCATTATAATGATGATTTTTTTTTATAACTTGGCTCTCCACTCCTTCTTTTCTCCCCCTCACTCCATATGATCCCCAGGCACACCGCTCCCCACAGGAAGATAAACCACTTTAACTACCTAGAATTCAATCATCCATATTTTCCACACTCACAGTTCCATATAGACACATGCCTATATATATATACATCTCACAAAGAATTTTTTCTGTTGATGATTGTTTTACATAGATAAGATCATCGAAAACAGTCTTCTGCCTCTTGCTGTTTTAATTTAATATTACTGTGTGGAATTCCTTCAGATATTTTTTTTCTTAATGACTGCATAATATTCTATGATTTAGATATACCATATTTTATTCAACCATTGTCCTACTGATAGATGTCTATTTTCCTTCCACCTTTTTTACATTTTCAAAAAATTCACAATGAATGTGCATGTATAGATACAGACATATAAATATAAATGTATATATTCATTCATATATTCATATACGTGGAAGTTTCTAGTAAACCTAAAAAACGGAGTCATTCAGGAGCTGAACACACCCCAGTTCCAACAGGACAGAAACTCCTATGTTTGAGATCCTCCTAGACCTCACCTTATGTACCTCTTCTGGCTGTTCACATTCATCTTTTATAATAAACTATTAAACAACCCTGGAAAGGCTTAGGAATTAGAGAAGGTAGGTATCACTGAAGACAGGGTGTAGATGGCTCTAAAGACCAGAAGGATTGATTGAAAGTCTGATTGAGAAGCCCTTACATTTACTGACCAAGATAGATTGTGGAGAAGCTGATCCATAAAAACTGTAGATTTTGAAACACCAGTTAGAGCCAAGGATGGAAACATGAAAAGAAGAGGAGAATTAAGGAAAAGACAGCATCCTGAGTGGAGTTATCTCACTGTGTCTATCAATGAACAACATCTTGGTAGTGCCAAACATTTGAGGAACAGCTCCAACATGAAAGGATCAGACAAAAAGAATAACAAATTTAAAAGGAAGATTAAGAAAATGGTGAAAACAGGAAACAACATAAAATTATAAAATAAAAATCGATAAATATAAATATAAAATTATAAATATAAAAATCCTATAAGGAATATCCCAAAAATAGCTTTAGGAAATTAAAATATGGTACCAGAAAGTTTAACACTGAATAGAAATACTGGAAGATACACTTGAGGACATCTCCTGGAATATATAACAATAAAAAAAGACATAAAAAGTAGACATTTTTTCAGAAATCTGAGGTTGTAGAAGTTTACTTCCTTTGATATCTTGGGGGAAGCTACCAAGAGGAAATATATGTATCTTTTAAGAGAATATGATGGTATAACAGTGACAGATGCTATAAGCACATGAGAGAAAAAAAGTTAATTGTTAAATTCATGGAGATTAGAGAGTTACAGAAGAAAGGAAATATAATCATGATACACTACATGATTTAACCATCGTTAAAATTTCCATGATATAATAATGTAAAGAGGGACTATAAAATTAAATATAATCGTAATTTAATCTTACTAGAAGGATGGGATAGGAGATATGAATTAGGCCAGGAAGTCTGCAAGCTATGCAAGAAAGTCAAATCCCTTTTGTTCATATTCGGAAGTAAAAGAGAACATGTAAAGGGGCGCCTGGGTAGCTCAGTTGTTAAGCGTCTGCCTTCGGCTCAGGTCATGATCCCAGAGTGCTGGGATCAAGCCCCGCATCGGGCTCCCTGCTCGGCAGGAAGCCTGCTTCTCCCACTACCATTCCCTCTGCCTGTGTTCCCTCTCTTGCTGTGTTTCTCTCTGTAAAATAAATAAAATCTTTAAAAAAAAAAAAAAAAGAGAACATGTAAAACTAAAATATAAATAAATATAAATATTATAAGTTATCTATATATTTGGAGATGAATATGACAAGAAAGGTAAAAGAGTTTAAATTAACTATATATGGGAAGTGGCAATGAGGCTTGGGAAACACAGGATAGTTGATTGTTATTTTTATACATTTTATAGAACTATTTGATTTTAAACTATAAATACATAAAACTTTGATAAAAATGAAATTTCAAATAATACTGAAAAAGAAACCAAACCAAAATGTTAACAGCAAGGATATCTATATGGTGAGATTATGAGTATTTTGAATTTTCTTCATTATATTTCTGTGTATTATGAAATTTCTCTTTAATAAAACTGGGTTACTATTATGAGCAGATAGAAAAAGAGAAAAACTGAGGAAATTCAGCAATTGTGATTAAAAATATCTTACTATTGTGATTAACATCCAAAATATATAAAGAACTTATACAAGTTAACACCAAAAAAAATAAGCAATCCAATTAAAAAATAGGCAGAGGACCTGAACAGTTTTCCAAATAGGACATACATACAGCCAACAGACAGAGACATGAAAAGATGCTCAATATCACTCATCATCAGGAAAATCCAAATCAAAACCATAATGAGATATCACATTACACCTGTCAGAATAGCTGGTACCAAAAAGACAAGACATAACAAGTGTTAGTGACAACGTGGAATAAAAGGATCCCTCATACACTGTTGGTGGGAGTGTAAATTGGTGCAGCCACTGTGGAAAACAGTATGGAGTTTCCTCAAAAAATTAAAACTAGAACTACCATATGATCCAGTAATTCCACTACTGGGTATTTACTCAAAGAAAAAGAAAACAAAAACACTAATTCAAAAATATATATGCACCCCTATGTATATTGCAGTATCATTTACAATAGCCAAGATATAGAAGCAATTTAAATTGCCATTGACAGATGAAAGGATAAAGAAGATCACACACACACACTGGGATATCATGCAGTCATAAAAAAGAATGAGATCTTGTCATTTGTGACAAGATGGAGGGAACTAGAGGGTATTATGCTAATAGAAACAAGTCAGACAGAGAAAGACAAATATGTAATTATTTCACTATATGTGGAATGTAAAAAACAAAACAAATGAACAAACAAACAAAGCAAACACATCCATAAATTCAGAGAACAAATGGTGGTTGCCAGAAGGGAGGGAGGTAGGTGAATAGGAAAAATGGGTGAAAGGGAGCGGGAAATACAGGCTACCAGTTGTTGTGAACTGAGTAAGTTATAGGGATGAAAGGTACACTGTGGAGAATATAGTCAATGTTACTGTAATATGTTGTATGGCGACAGCTGATAGCTACATTTGTGGCAGGCATAGCATAACATATTGTTGAATCCTTGTTATACACCTAAAGCCAGTGTAACATTGTATATAAACTATACCTCAATAAAAAAGAAACTGAAAATACCTTACTGTTATGAGAAAATTATGACATTAAAGAAGATGAGTATATTCTAAAAATAAAGAAATACCTTGATTTTTTAAAAAAGGAGTTGTTCAATGTGTGATGCTTTTGGCTCTAAGTAACAGAATTGTAACCAACAACAGCTCATTCCAAGGAGACATCTATTGTTTACCGAATTAGAAATCTAGTGGAAAACAGCCCCAGGCTTTGAGTGCTCAAAGACAAGATCTACAAGTCAAGCCCCTTTTACCATTCAGATTTATCACCTCTTGGTCACAAGATGTCTCCTGCAGCTCCAGACATTCACACAAGATTCAAAGTGCAATAGGAAGGAAGAGGGCTCCCCAAAATCCTTTTTATACAACTCTCTATAAGGAAGAAAAGTCTTTCTTATATAACCCCCTGTAATCTAGATGGCCAAAAACTGGGTCACACATTCTTCTCTCTACACCAGTCAATGGTCAGTGGGAATTGGTTTAGACTGGGCACGTTGTCCACTGAACAAGACCCAGGGTTCTGTTAGCAAAGAAAAGCAAGGTAGGGGAAAGCACTGTTGGAAAGAAAATTAAGAATGTCTGCCACAACAAGGTATGGAGCTAATATACTATTTTAGACATTTTCACTAAAATATCTAACCACTGTATATCTGAAAGGAAACTGATTCCATTGCACCAAAAAGACACACACCAATATTTTAGTACAGCATGTTCTCTAGAAATTGAGTATTTAAGGAGCATTTCCTAAGAAATTTCTAACTATAAGGCATTGTGCTAGGTATATCAGAGGGCATAAAGATGAATAAGAAATGGTCCCTGTCCTACCTCAATATAGATATTCCAGAAGAGACAGGATAGATCTAGCGAGGCTTCTCAACCCTGGCTGCACAGTCCAATCACTTGGGAAGTTTGTAAAATTCTGATTGCAGGGCCATGCCCTAAAACAATAAATGAAACCCTTACAGGCAAAGCTGGGTCAAAGGTTAACGCTCCAGGGCAATTTTAGTGCACAGCTAAGATTGAGAACAAGAGCCCTTGCAACAGTCAAGAATCAAAGCTTTCTATCTTGTTTTCACTCCTTTCCTCCACATGGACCATCTCTTTATGAGGGGTTCTCACACACAGCCCAGAAACCCCACCCCTGGCAATACCCCAGGATTTATCCACTTTCCATTTTCTAGACTCTCCAGCCCCTTTAATCAAAATGACCTATCTTGTGGCACATGTGATGTCACGGTAACTGACTGGCTTCATTAATTCCCATTTTGCATTATATGATTTACTACCAGAATCTTGGAGTGCGCTTAGCTTAATGGTAGGAGCCAGTGGTAGGGCTTAGAGCTGGTGAGGGAAAGGGTTGTGGAACTTGACTTGCCAATGTTCAGTGCAGAGAGATTCCTCCTGTTCCATCTTGATGTAACTGTGCTCTCCTGCTTTTCTCTACCTGTTAAGACTCTGCCCATCTTTCAAGGTATGTTTCAAATTGTGCCACCTTCTTGACCCCCAGGCGTGCCTTACCATACCTTCCTCTCTGGTGCCATTGTGCTAAATTCCCACCACTCACAGTGCACACTGTACTGCCGACACTGTAGCCAACTTGTTGCCACCCACACTATGCTTCTTCAGGGTAAGGATCCCATCTTACTGTGTGTTGCCCTCCATTCCAGTACCTTGAACCGAAGTTCTTTTGAAGTCTAACAGGTTTTAAATCCTACCCTACTCAACTAAGAGATCCAACCTCAGCTGTCCAACCAATGTTGTAGAAATTCTTCACTGCAATAGCAAACCTTTCTTTACTCAAATTTTCTTGGAGATTCTCTTATTTCTTTTATAGTTTTTTTTAATTCTCATATTTTAATACCCAGCCTACTTCAGCAAAATAAGAATGTTGCAAGAATATAATAATTTTTGCATCTGAGTAATAGATACATGGAGGTGTATTATATAAAACAGTTATTTATTTATAAATTTACACATATAAATTTATATATTATATATAATATTTAAGTATATTATAAAATATATACAAATTTAAATTTATAGATATAAATGTAAAATTTTACAAACATATATAAATAAAAATATATAACTTAAAATATTTTAAAATAAAATTATATATAACATTTTGATAGTAAAATAATTTGTTCCTAGATACTTATAATTGCTCTCTAGTGTGTCAATACAATTTATCAGTCTTTACACTGTCTTATGACCTTTTTTAATAGCTATATTATCTTTGGGGCTTAATTATTTTCTGCTATGTAAGGCTCAAAGGAGTTCTTGTCATTTTTACTAGGTTTTAGGAGGTTTTTTTTTGAAGTTTTATTATTTCTAAATCACTTCTTAATCTCATAAGACATTATAGATCTACTTTTTCTTTCACTGTTTTGAGTAACACTGAGCAGATATGAAACTCTTATGAAGCTTATGAAATAGAATTCAACAAATACTGTCTATCACCTGATTTAAGTGTCACTGACAATGATAGTCTCTGCAGGACCCTCCCAATTCTCACACTGAATGTTATGTTCATCATTCTCAGAATTTCTTTATTGGTTAGCCCCATGTTTATCCTCTAAATAATGTGTTAAATTTGCATGTTTTAAATTTTCTGTAAATAAATCTATACTATATGCATTCTTCAAAAACTTGCCTTTTTTCCTCCAATTATGTTCTGCTGCATCTCTTCAAGGACAATGCATAAATTCTATACTAAGATTTTTGTGTATTTCAATTATATTAAATATATGTGTGTATGTAATATATATGGTACATATATATTACACTGCTGTTATTATACTTTAAAATGTTCATTTACACTTACCAATATTTTCTACTTTTATCATTATTCTTTCCTGCATCTCCACACCTCCACTGGGTACTTTTAAAGGGTAAATATTACCCTTTAAATCTGTTTATAGAAAGTTCCTTGTTTTTTGTTACTCTGAAATCTTTATTTTGTCTTTATTCTCTTTATATGTTTTGAAAAATTCTCAGCCATCATCTCTTCAAATATGGCTTTGTCCCATTCTCATTCCTGGACATCAATTTTGAATATATGGTCAAGCTTCTGTCTGTATCCCCTGTCTCCTATCATCTCTTTTATTTTCCATCCTATTTGTATAATTTGGATAACTTCTTCTGAATTATCATCTATTTCACTCACTATCTCTCTCTTCAGGTGTTAAATCAATAATGGTAGAGCTTGATTTCACTTACTTTTTTGTGCATGTTCTAGAATTCCTATTTGGTTCTCTTTCAAATATACATATATATTCTCATTTAATTTTCATATAAATCCTTTGACGGAAATGCTGTGATTATCCCTTATGTTACAAATGAAGTAACTAAAGCTTAGAGGGTAAGTGATTTTTCTGAGGTCACATAGCTTGTATCCCCAAACCCAAATATACCTGCTCATTTTCCAATCTGTACAGTTAAAAAAAAAACCCATGCTCAAGTGTAGGTTGGACTTAAAATCACATAAACTACCTAGAAATTGAAAGCATCACCTGAAATCTTATAGGGCAATACATTAAGCCCATCTTCCTCCAGAGCATCTAGTCCATGCCACAACCTAATGTATATAACAATCTTTATTGCACCAAACAGCAATAGACAGAACCTGGCCACAGGCTTCTTCTGCAGGAAAAAGAAAGTGTTAGCCTCTATTCATTGTTCAGATGAAGAGTAAGCCCTGATTCAGAAGCAACCAATAAATACAGATTAACCAGTGATGTATAATTGACTAGACCAATCAGATCTTCATCCCCAGAATGGAAATTGGAAAAAAAAAAAAAAAAAGGTGAGAGAGATATCAAGAAAGCTGGAGTGGACCAAGGTGAGAGTGGTAGGTAATGAGATGAAAAACTTGTTTTTAGGAGAGGTAACAGATGTCTTGTAGGCATTGTAGCCTCTTTGAGATGGTAAGCTCCTGGATGCTTTGGTACAGGAGATTAATCTGATTTAAAGTTTTAAAAGATCACTAGATGCTACACTGAGAATATATTGTAAAGAGAAAAGATAAATTAAAGGAGACAAATTACAATAAGTCAGAAAGAAGGTGGTGGATGTTTGAACCAGAGTGGTCCAAGGGTAAGAAGGAATGGTTGAAATTTGTATTTCAACTGGCAGTTGAGACACAAGATTTGCTCACATATTCATGTGGGATGTGAGAGAAGAAAAAGAAGAGAGAATAATTCCAAGATCCTGGCCTATGCAACTAGAATAATGGGCTTACCAAGTCCTGGCTGTAAGAAATGCTTCAGATTGCTCAAATTTGGGGCAGAACATCAGTTCTGTTTGAGATGCTGTCTTACTCCATTCAGGCTGCTATAACAGAATATCATAGACTGGGTAGCTTATAACAACAGACGTTTATTTCTCACAGTTCTGCAGGCTGGGAAGTCCAAGATCAAAATGCCAGCAGATTTGGTATCTAGTAAGGGTCTACTTCCTGGTTCACAGATGGCTGTCTTCTTACTGTGTCCTCACATGGCAGAAGGCTGAGGGAGCTCTCTAGAGCCTCTTTTATAAGGCATTAATCTCATTCATGAAAGTTTAGCCCTCATAATCTAATCACCTCCCAGAAGTCTCACTGCCAAATATCATCACATTGGGGATTTAGTTTCAACATATGAATTGTGAGGGAATATAAACATTTAATCCATAACAGAAGTATTAAGTTTAAGCTATTAATTGAAGCTGTCAAGAAGGCCACTGGATATATGAATCAAGCAATTAAGGAAGAGGTTTTGGACTAGAGATAGCGATTTGGGAATCATTAGCATATAGATGACATTCTAAGCCAGGGAATTGGATGAGTCAAGAAGGAATGAGTATATAGGGAGAAGAGGTCTTAGAACCTAGTCCAGAGCAACCCAATCCATAGCAGTAAGAGATTTAGAGGAATCATCAGTTGAAATGGATTAGGAGTGGCCAGTAAGATAGAAGGAAAACTAGGAAAGCACAGGTCCTGAAATCCAGGTTGAAGTGTTTCAAGGAGGAAGAAATGATTAAATGTATCAAAGGCTACAGACAGGTGAAGCATAATGAGGTATGGTAATTGACCACTGATTTCAATGAGAAGGTCTTTGACCTTGGTAATAGCCATTATTAGTAGAGCGCTAAGCACGAAACCCTAATTTAAGTGGGTCCAAGAGGGAATGTGAAGAAATGACATGAAGACAGCACAGGCAACGCTTTTCAAGCAGTTTTGCTATAAAAGAGCAGAGAAGTAAGACAGTGTCTGGAGATGGATGTGGGGCCAAGTTTTTGTTTTGTATTGTTTTTAAGAATGGAGAAATTACAACATATTTTTCTGCTCATAGGAATAGGAACGATGCAGTTGAGATGGGAAATGTTGATGATAAAAGGAGTAAAGAGAAAATTGCTGGAATGTTGTCTTTGAGAAGGCAAGAAGGGCTGAGATTGATGGCACATGTGGAAGGTTTGACTGTAGTGGGAACTTGTATGTCCTCCATTGTACCAGGAGAAGGCTGAGTATCTGAAAAGAGATACAGAGGTTAGGGGGCGTGGCTTATCAGATCAGTCTATTCTTGTAACAGGAAAAAAGAAGCAAAAGCGAAGTAGCAAAGTCCAGTTAACAACAGAGTTCTGCAGTGGAGATCCAGGATTAGTTTTAGCTAATGGTATACAACAAGAAAACCCATCCTTGGAACAGCTTCCTTGGATATAGAGTGACAGTTATGTATTGCCCAGTGACATTACTCCTCATCTATATTCTTACAACAAACCTTAATTACTTAAGACATCTTGAGCGCTTCTTTGTTTTTCAAAATCAAGGGAGCTTAACAGACTTGCAGAAACTTTAGTTCCAAGTGTGATATGAGCCTGCCTATTCTCCACTCTGTAGGATCTTGCGTTACTTTTATCGGGATAAAAGTAGTTGATAACCAGTTTGTTATGGTTTTAACACCAGAACTAATGTTAACTGCATGACTTCCTGGCCGCTGTGAGACTCTGATACTAGGAATATCAGGTATTATAGCAGGCACATGATGAATCTAAGTCTGCTGTTCTCTTGTGGCTATTTTGACACAATTTGACACTAAGCTATTCTAAATGCCACTGTACTCTTCTATTGCCATGTTTATGTCTCCATTATAATTTTGCCTCAACTTTTCATCCATGCAAAATAATTTTAAGAGATGAATTTTTTATGCACAGATTTTGAATGATTAAGTTCCCATAAATTTTGGTGTTTGTGATAGTAATTTTGCACTAATACAGAGCTCTATCTTTTAGTATGCCTACAGTGTCTAACATCCTTTATACAATTCTTCAGTAGTTTTCATATCAATTCACGGTGTATTAACAGAAAGTTAGCAAAATTTTGACTATAAATCAAAGTGGAAAATTAATTGGCTATGACCAAGAACTACTGGGAAATTCTTTAGTCAACAGAGGCATATGTTGCATTTCCTCTATGAGTTAAATAGCTGAAAGACAGATACCATATGATCTCACTCATATACGGAATCTGAAAAAAAATTTTTATGATCTGCATTTTAGTGTCACCACAAAGTAGGCATGAAAACTATGACGTATGGTATTCTTATACTTAGCATGACCATCAGTATCAATTAGCCTTCATAAGATACCACATTTGCTTTCTTCCTAATGTTTTTGAGTATAGTTGACATACAATGTTACATTCGTTTCAGGTGTATAATACAGTGATTTAATTTCTCTATACATTGTGCCCTGCTCAGCGCAAGTATGGCTACCATCTGTCACCATATAATGCTATTACAATGTCATTGACTATATTCTCTAAGCTGTGCCTTTTTTTTCCGTCACTTATTCATTCCATAACTGGAAGCTTTCCTTATCCATTCATCATCGATGGATATAGCTTCTACATCTAAGCTAATGTAAATAATACTGCAATAAACATGGGGTGCATGTATCTTTTTGAATTAGTGTTTTCATTTTCTTTAGCTAGGTACCCAGTAGTGGAATTATTGGATCATATGGTATTTCTATTTTTAATTTTTGAGGAATCCCTATACTGTTTTCTGCAGTAGATATACCAATTTACATTCCTATCAACTGTGCATGAGGGTTCTTTTTTCTTTTTTTTTTTTTAAAGATTTTATTTATTTATTTGACAGAGAGAGGGATCACAAGTAGGCAGAGAGGCAGGCAGAGAGAGAGGGGAAGCAGGCTCCTCGCTGAGCAGAGAGCCTGATGTGGGGCTCTATCCCAGGACCCTGAGATCATGACCTGAGCCGAAGGCAGAGGCTTTAACCCATTGAGCCACTCAGGCACCCCAAGGGTTCCTTTTCCTCCATGTCCCTGCCAATACTTGTTATTACTTGTCTTACTGAAAGTAGCCATTTTGATAGGTATAAGGTGATACCTCACTGTGCTTTGATTTGCATTTCCCTTTTTAATTCTTTTTTTTTAACATCTTAATTTTATTTTATCTTTTTCAGTGTTCCAAGATTCATTGTTCATGTACCATACCCAGTGGATTTGCATTTCCCTGAGGATTAATGATGTTGAGCATCTTTTCATGTGTCTGTTGGCCATCTCTAAGTATTCTTCCCAAAAATGTCTATTCAGGTTCTCTGCTCATTTTTAGATTGTTAATTTTTTGGTGTTGAGTTGTAGAAGTTCTTTATATATTTTGGATATCAACATCTTCTTTGATATATCATTTGCAAGTATCTTCTCCCATTCAGTAGGTTACCATTTTGTTCTGTCGATGGTTTCCTTCACTGTGCAAAAGTTTTTTATTATTTGTTTTTTGTTTTTTTTATATAGTCCCAATAGTTCATTTTTGCTTTTGTTTCCCTTGCCTTAGGAGACATATCTAGAAAAATGTTGCTATGGACAATGTTGGAGAAATTATTACCTGTGTTCTCTTCTAGGATTTTTATGGTCCCAGGTCTCACACTTAGGTCTTTAATCCATTTTCAGTTTATTTTTGTGTATAGAGTTAGAAAGTTGTCCAGTTTCATTCTTTTGCACATAGCTGTCCAGTTTTCCCAGCGCTATTTTTTAAAGAGACTTTTTCCCCATTGTATATTCTTTACTCCTTATCATATATTAATGAACCATATACGTATGGGTTTATATCTGGGCTCTCTATTCTGTTCTATTGATCTATGTGTGTGTGTTTTTGCCAGTACCACACTGTTTTGATTACTACAGCTTTGTAGTCTATCCTTGTGTCCTCTTCAATTTCTTTTTTTTCCCCAAATATGTTTATTTTATTTTTTCAGTGTTACAAGATTTATTGTTCATGCACCACACCCAGTGCTCCATGCAATATGTGCCCTCCTCAATACCCACCACCAGGC
>CM053612.1:5280705-5298775 GCA_028646535.1 Procyon lotor | reverse complement strand
TATACTGCCCAGAGCAATCTATACTTTCAATGCCATCCCGATCAAAATTCCACTGGATTTTTTCAAAAGCCTGGAACAAACAATCCTAAAACTTATATGGAACCAGAAAAGACCCCGAATTGCTAAGCAAATGCTGAAAAAGAAAAACCAAGCTGGGGGCATCACATTGCCCAATTTCAAGCTTTACTACAAAGCAGTGATCACCAAGACAGCATGGTACTGGCACAAAAACAGACACAGAACAGTGGAACAGAATAGAGAGCCCAGATAGGGACCCGCAACTCTATGGTCAAATAATCTTTGACAAAACAGGAAAAAATATCCAGTGGAAAAAAGACAGTCTCTTCAATAAATGGTGCTGGGAAAATTGGACAGCTATATGTAGAAGAATGAAACTTGACCATTGTCTTACACCATACACGAAGATAAACTTGAAATGGACAAAAGACCTCAACGTGAGGCAGGAATCTTTCAATTTCTTTTAATAGTTTTTTTATAGTTTTCAGGGTACAGGTCTTTCACCTCCTTTGTTAAGTTTATTCCCAGGTATCATCTTTTTGGTACAACTGTAAATATATGGTTTTTTCCCTTAATTTCTCTTTCTGCTATTTCATTATTAGTGCAACAGATTTCTGGATATTAATTTTGTGTCCTACAACTTTACTGAATTCATTTATTACTTCTAGTAGTTTTTTTGGTGGAGTCTTCAAGGGTTTTCTATGTATACTATCATGTCTTCTGCAAATAGTGACAGTTTAACTTGTGCTTTACCAATATGGATGCCTCTCATTTCTTATTCTTATGTGATTACTATGGCTAGGACTTCCAGGATGATGTTGAATAAGAGTGATGAGAGTCAATACCCTTGTCTCATTCCTAATCTTAGAGGAAAACCTCTCAGCTTTTCACTATTAAGTATGATGCTAGCTACACGTTTTTCATATATGACCTTTAGCCCACTGAGGTATAGATAATTAAGATACACAGCTAAGCTCTCTTTGCTACAGTTTCCAAACAAATGACTATCCTGTAATTTAAAGGTTTTTCCTGACAAAGATCAAAGATCAATGATCGATATTTTTCTCAAGAGGGAAAAAAAGGTTTCTTCCCCAGAGGAAAGCTGCAGTATCATACAAAGTACTAAAATATCCATAACATCAAAACGGCCACAGCAAAATGTTCTTCTTTGGAGGGTCACGCGGTTTTCTTCAGGAGCTGAGGGTCCTATTCACATTTTCCTAATACTACTTCACAGCTGATTAAACTGCTTTCTTATAAACTCAGCTAAGATACAAGCAACAGGGAAGAGAAAGAAAAGAAGTAACAGGAGAAAAAGGAAGAAGTGGGGAGGAGAAAAGGAGAGAGAGATCTCATGAATTGTCACACAAATCTCATGAGGAAGAAAAGTAAAAAAAAGAAAACCATAGAAGAAAGGAACTACTGACTGAGTCAAGAAGATCAAAGAAATTTAATGTCATATTATATAGTTCAAAATTGAAGAGTAAAACAAAAAAAATTGAAGAGTAAAACAAAGAAGGGTAGTATATTTTATCTTATAAATTTATAGTAATATGAACTGATTTATAGTAATATGAACTGACCATAATATATACATTTCACTGTAGTATGGAATAATTTCCAGTTAATTATGCTCAATTTTGAGAGAGTTTTCCTCCTCAGAGATTCTTCTAAGTCTGTTTAGCATTTCTCTGTACCCCACAGCATGTTTGCCATAAATTTGAAACAGTAGCAGCCTCAGTTAAAGTTCAAGGATTGAGGGGCACCTGAGTGGCTCAGTCATTTAAGCGTTTGCCTTTGACTCAGGTCATGATCTCCAGGTTCTGGAATCAAGTCCCACATCAGGCTTGCTGCTCAGCACGGAGCCTGCTTCTCTCTCTCCCTCTGCCCCTCTGCCCCTCCTCACTGCTTGTTCTCTCTCTCTCTCTCTCTCAAATGCATAAATAAAATCTTTTAAAAATAATAAAAATTAAAACAAAATAAAGTTCAAGGATTGAGGACATTCCATGCATTGAAATCTGCAGTACCAGGATGAATCCTATGTAAAGAGTCCTCTCAGAGTAACATTATGTTGATGAATTATAAAAGTAATTCAAATGTCTGGACTTTAATTTTATAGACTCTGGAATCTGATATTATCTTTTATTAGCCCACCTGAAATGGAATAGATTCATCTCTCAAGGGCAAAGTCACATTAAACAAATCCATAGACACTAACTTATAAAACCAGAGGCAGTATATCAATTTGTAATGAGTAATATGATTATCACTAGGACATCTTTCCTTAAGCCTCTCGCACTAACAGCCCAAACAGCTTTTGTAAGAACACATTGTTTCATTTGATGTGTTACTATCAGGCTACTTTCAAGTCCTACTGACCTATGAGTGATTGCATTAGTTTAAGGTGACTTTACATGCCATATCTCCTTAATCAAAGTACCACTGATTACAATGTACAATTGATTTAATAACAGCTCATAGGAAACAAACAGTACATGGAATGCACACCCTGTAAGTGGCCTTCAAACTTTTGGGTACATTATTTATACCTCACATCGAGTAAAGGTCATTTTGACTCCTACTCCTCCCCCCCCCATGCCCACTTTGCTCCATCTAAACTGGCTGCCTTTCTATTGACAAACTCCTGCCTCTGGGGTTTTGAGGAGAACTTTTTCACCTCACATCAAGTAAAGTCATTTTGACTCCTACTCCTCCCCCCTATGGCTACATTTACTAAGTACACACTATGCACCATATGTTTTACAAGGCTCTAAGGATACAATGTTGAGCAAGAATTTGTATGATCTCTGCCATCAAGAAGTTTATATTCTAGTGGGGGTCAGGGTAGGTAGACATCATATCCATCACATTATAGAATAAGAAACTGTAGTAAATTCCAGGAAGGAAGCCAAATGAATGCTATGAAAGATACATTGAGTGTACTGAAGCATGGACAAGTAAGCTATGGCCTGAAAGACAGGTAAAAGCCAGTAGGTAAAGAGCTTTTCTAAAACATGTTCTCTCAGGTGCCTGGGTGGCTCAGTCAGTTAAGTGTCTGCCTTCAGCTCAGGTCATGGTCCCAGAGTCCTGGGATTGAGTCCCGCATTGGGCTCCTTGTTCAGCAGGGAGACTGTTCCTCCCTCTCCCTTTGCCCCTCCCCTGCTCATGCTCTCTCTCACTCACTCTCTCTCTCAAATAAATGAATAAAATCTTTAAAATAAAATAAAAAAGTTCTCCTCAAAACCCCAGAGGCAGGAGTTTGTCAATAGAAAGGCAGCCAGTTTAGATGGAGCAGACTGGGCATGGTGGGGAGGAGTAGGAGTCAAAATGACCACAGGGTAACTATGTAAGGTTTTTGAGGGACTTCAGCTTTTAACAACACTGAGTGAAATCAAGAGCCATTGCAGAGATTTGAGAAGAGAGGTAACATGGTCTGACTGAAGTTGTTAAAGCATCCCTTGGCTACAGTGTGCATGATAGACTGAAGGGGAGCAAATGGGGAAAAAGAAGTTCAGTGAGGAGGCCATTGAAGTAATCATGAATGAGAAGATGATGGCTTACAAGGTTAAGATGTGGCAATGGCTTAAGATACTTTTAGAAAGTAGAATTGACAAGTCAATATCCACTCAGCTGATGCCAGAGCACTATATGGCGGTGGAAGAGGTAGCAGCAGGCTTTCCTCCCAAGTCTAGGCTTCATGGCTTAGTCATGGTGGTAGACAGAGAAGGCAGGAAAAAAAATCTTCCTCCTTTTTCAAGGCACTGAAGTAAAAAGAGGGGCCTCTCCCAAGTCCTTCTGCTAATCAAGTCTATCAAATCGTATGCTATCATTTGTATAGCAGAAGTGAATATGATGCCCTCCCCAAAGAGTGAAAAAACTTATTCACAACACAGACCATAATGTTTCTCAGGGCAAAAGGCCTCACACTGGAATACCAAGCACATTTTTTAAGTATCTCAAATTGCAAAACTGTGGTCGAGACTTAACTACTTACTCTCTGACACATTACACAAAATATGCAAATATGTTGCCCCCATCACTGCAGGATCCCTCTAAATTTTATCTTCAGTCAGGCAGCATTTCATGCGTTCCTATTTTATGCCTGTGCTGCAAGATAAACCAGACACAGTCCCTACTCTTGAAGAACTTGGAATCTAACAGGGATAGAAAATGTGCTGTCCTTATCAATATTAACTGCAATTTAAATATAGGGTGTTTTGGTTTTTTTTGAAAGGCTCAGATCTTTTTCACTTGCTTTCTTTCAAGGATTGCCAAGGGCCTGGAATTGAAGCATACTCTGGTATTTTAACTTGCTCTCCAACAAAATGACACATGTAAAACCTGACCTCTAAAGTTCATTTACCAGTATGATTTTAGATTTGTTTTGTCTTAATTTCTGATTGACATTTCTTCAGCAGGGGCTTTTAGTTTCTTACTTAGTTGAGTAATTAATGACCCATAAACAAATATCTGAGAGGTCTCTTTTTAAAGGGCCTGTCATCCCTTTTGTAATGAGAGAAATCTTCTTGTTGACTACTTTCATCTCCATGATGCATTTGCTTCCAACCAGCAATTAACAAGACTTCTACCCCTCACTCTCTTTATCATTTACTCAGGGAGCCTACATAAAGAGCAATTAATTGGGTTAACCCATTCCTCCTGATAGAAGAGGACAGCTGCAACCCCTGAAAGCAAACTCTTGGCACTTGTGGGTGGTTGGGCACCTCCATGGGGGGCACCCATGGCAACCCTGTGAGGCACAGAGACCAAATCATTTCCTTTAATGTTTGTAATTCATGTTTCCCTATTAGTTTAGACTTTTTCCTCCTAACCCAATTATATTTCTTACAAATATTGATGTTCTGAGGTTCCAGTTTTTTTTTTTTTTCTGCCTCTTCCAGTTTTCCTTTTCATTTCTCAAAGAAACATCTCCAGTGAGTGGATGTGAGGCAAAAATGACAAACATACCTTCCCTAGAAATGCATGCTCTCTTGGCAATAACAGACTGTCAGTGGATTGAAACATGCTTTGGAAACTGTTAAGCCCTAAAATAATGTGTTTGGTGATGATGACGATGATGATGCTGGTGATGGTAATGATGATGTCAGCAAAATGGTCCTGATATCCATGCTAAGTGCACAACCTCAGCTTTCCTGTCCACAATGTCCATCACGTCCTTACTAAGGCTTTCACAACAAATAAAGCAGTACAACCACTGAACCAATACTACTTTAAACTAGTCAATGAAAATACAGTGCTATTTCTGATTAGAAACAGTGCAAGCTGTTTCTAATCAGAGTGTGCTCTACACTGTCAGCTGCATCCAGATCTGAGAATTGAGAATGTTTGACTCTTGTAACTGACCTTGATGACTTCCATATACTCCTAAAAACCAAAGTTCTCTACAAATCACAACAAATGAATGGAATCATCAAGCAGAACAATTAAATCATACTTCAACATCAAACCAGGTTGAGAGGGCATTCATTTGTTTCACAACATGTTTTCCTATTTCAACTGAAAAGCAATTTCTTTGCAGCCCTCTCTTAGAGGTGTGATCACAGTGAAGGCTCTTCTGCCATTCCTGGAAACCCAAGTCCTGCACTTCTCCTGAGTGTATGAAAAATGGAGAGTGGTAAAATGCACGTCCCAAGTATGCGATTAATCACTTGCCCTTGCTTTCTCACGTGAGTGCCTCAGCGAATCCAAATGAATCCTCTTAAAGATAAACCATAAAGTACCTTCTGTCTTCTATCAGATCATTTGAATGAATGCAAAGTCAAAGTAGGATACGTTCTTCGAAAATGAGAACATTTCCTTTGTGGTTTCAGTGAACAGAATGCCAAGTGTGAATGGAGAAAGATCTATGAGAGTAGTGAGAGTTTGATAAATGTGTTGAAATAACACAAAGGAGTTTCTCAGGAACATATTTATGGTTCCTTTTCTGAACAGGAGAAACTATGGATAATTCAACATTCAAATTCAAAATCATTTACTGAACCCTATGCTATGAGCCATACTGCACTGGGACCAGGAATGCTTACATAATTTGCAGAGCCCAGGGCAAAATGAAAATGCAGGGCCCCTTGCTCAAAATCATTATAAATTTTAAGATGGTGACAGCAGAGCATTAAACCTAGTGAGAGACTCCTCTAAGTGTGGCATGTTTTGTGACCATAAAGATTGTACACCCTGGCTGGGGCTCTGTCACAGTGTAGAGAGGGAGTGATGAAAACTGACTTGGCTCTGCCCATGGGTGTCAGGGAAGGTTGCTCAGTGCAGATAATAAGTGAGCAGGGTCTTGAGGAGGAGATTTTTTCTAGAGAAAGAAAGAAGGAGAACCCTGAAAAAGGAGGAGGACCCTGAGAATAGAGAGGGAACAAAGAAGGAACAGCATTTATTCATTCATTTACCAGATATTGAACTCCTGCTTTGTTCTAGACACTGTGAGGACCCAAAGATGAAAAACACAACTCTTGCCCTCCAGGAATTTATAGTCCAGTAGAGAAGGCATTTGGAAAACATAAGCTTATATGAAGGCTATTACAGATTGAATGTTTGTCTCTCCCCAAAATTCATATGTTGAAACCCAGTCCTTAGTGTGATAGTCATTGGAAGCAGGACTTTTGGGATGTGATTACACCATGAGGGTGGAGCCCTCATGAGTGGGATTAGTGCCCTCATAAAAAAGACTCCAGAGAGTTCCCATGTCCCTTCTGCCATGTGAGGACACAGTAAGAACACAGCCATCTATGAACAAGGAAGAGGGCTCTCATCAGACACAAGCACTTTGACCTTGGACTTTCCAGTCTCCGGAAGTATAAGAAATAAATGTTTGTTATTTAACCCATCCAGTCTACAGTATTTTTGTTAGAGCAGCCCATACAGACTGAGACATTCATTCATTCATTTGAAATGTTTACTGAGCATCTACCATGTGCCAAGTACTGGGATAGGTGCCTGGAGTACAACTGTAAATATCTACACTTGGTCCTAATGTCTATTAGGGGAAATGGAACAAACAATTTAGCAAGCACTTATAATGAAGCATGATATTTGCTGTGATTAGAGAATCCGGAAAAAACATCTAATCCAGGGATAGTAGGAGTGGTGTACATACAAAATTGAGGAATGCTTCCTATAAGAGTGTGTGTGTGTGTGTGTGTGTGTGTGTGTGTGTGTGTGTGTGTGATATGTAACAAACCTTATGTTATCATCAAAACTCCTCATTAGCTCTTTCAAAATGCAGGCATTTTGCCAGATTCATAAGTGATTACAATGCACATGTGTATTGTACCCCATAAACATAGTGCCCAGATAGGTTGTAGACTAGATCCAGTCATTCTTCAGCAAGGTACTAGGTTTCTTATTTTTGTTTTCACAAGAATAGTCTTGGACAGAAGAGAAATGCTTGCTAGCAAATTCATCTGCTTGGCATTTCATAACACTGCTCCATATGATTTGATGTAAGATTACATGGTCATGCTTGCAAGGTATTTCTCCACCTTTGTTAGCTAACACAACAGGAGAATGTCTACCATGATATTTGAACAATATTTTGAAAGAAGTTGTTCATGGGAATTTCTCCTTTTAAATTGGTGACAGACGTATCTTTGGCAATATTATTTAACAGTCTTTATGAAGAGATAATGTAGTTCGTGATGTGACTGTCATCAAGACTGGGAGGGGGTAGAATTACAGTAAAACATCCCTAAAAACTTAGAAATGAGGAAAAGAAGGCTACTACCCTCTGAGTTAAACTTTAAAATCAGTATGTAATGAATCAGAGCAGAGATACGCAATCACCATTAAGATAGAGATGATCTCCCCAGCTAGCAGGACTATACCAGATTGAACCCATTAACATGACTAAAGAGGGACGCCTGGGTGGCTCCGTTGGTTAAGCGGCTGCCTTCGGCTCAGGTCATGATCCCAGGGTCCTGGGGTCGAGTCCCACGTCGGGCTCCTTGCTCAGTGGGGAGCCTGCTTCTGCCTGCTTGTGACACAGAGCTCTGTGTCAAATAAATAAATAAAATCTTTAAAAAAAAAAAAAAAACATGACTAAAGAATGTGTTAGTCAGAAGAGGGCTTGGTTACCTAGGAAAGCAGGAAAACATTAATAGTAGGTGAGGCAAATGTAGGCTGGATAATCTAAACTCTGTCATAGGCTAAGACTTTCTAATCCCATCAACAAGACCATCCTTGTAGTGAAAATGAATGCCTGAAAGCATCACGCATTCAATTCACATAACTTATCCACTAGGTTTCAGTTCCATTCTCAGCATGTAACTTTCTGGTTCTAGTCTCCTTCCCATGGAGATTAGCGTATAGCTGCCATTCTCAACCTTGTTTGCAAATTGGAATCACCTGGGGAATTAAAACTACAGCCGCCTGAGTCCTACTCCAGAGATTCTAATTTAATTAACCTGCAAAATTGGGGCACCTGAGTGGCTCAGTTGGTTAAGCGTCTGCCTTAGGCTCTGGTCATGATCCTGGAGTCCTGGAATAAAATCCCGCATTAGGCTTCCTTCCCTGGGGAAGGGGTCTGCTTCTTCCTCTGACCCTCCCCCCCTCATGCTCTCTCTCTCATTCTCTTTCATATAAATAAATAAAATATTTTAAAAAATTAATCTGCAAAATCGCTGAGGATGAGGATTTTTAGAATTCCCCGTGTGGATCTAACAAGTAAGCAGGGATTTGAATCACTGACTAATAAAGAACATGGGCTTCCACAGATTCAGGGTACTCTAGGTATACTCTGAGACAGGAGGAAGGTACGAATTAGCCCTCACAAACTCAGAAGTATGGTAAAAAAAAAAGTTTTTATTTTTTTCCCAGAGCTGTGATTAATTGCCATTTTGAATCCCAGGTGGGGAAAATTTAATCTTGGTTGCCTCCCTTTCTCCTAAATTGCTAGGCTGGTGAGAAGATAAGAACATGATTAGTTCAGGCTTGTCCTTGGTCCCTCGTTCCTCACTCACATGCACTAAGCTGTCTTCATTTCCATCTGGTCTTTGGTCATCTGTTCACACAGACCACTACCACATCCTCCTTGCCCTGACCACAAGACTTCTTTGAGTTTACTGTCTCTCTGTGCCACGTCTTGTAGCTCCCACACACTCAAGAAATGTGTGGCTGCTCCTGCACTACTTTGGACTCTGGATAGTGTATGAGGCTTTCTCAAGCTCAACCACTAGCCACACCACTCAGACATTTGTGCCTTAGGGTGTCACTGCTACACAGGACTCTATCTGGGAAAAGCACGGATCTTCTCTGCTCTCCAATTACCCACAACTATTTGCAATTGTGCTCCTCTACCTCCAGGGCTCAACCTAAAGAGACAAGCATTAGGCCACTTTCTCAAGGACCTCACCAAAATTCAGACTCTGTTTTCACACTGACTTCCTATCCCTCAGTCTAAAGAACCCTTAGCTGGAGCAGACAAACTGTGCTCTCATAGCCAAATTTTGTGTTCACTCTTACTGCTTTGGTTCTTACTTCCCACCCACCACCTTTCCCAGGGCTTTTGAAACTTCTGAAACTCAAAAGCCAAGAACTGATTTCTCCAGTCTAGTCTGTCATCCTTCCCCTAAGGCAAAGAATGGTACAGCTGTAGCAGATGAAATGAAGAGGGGAGGGGAAGTTGAAAATGCCAGAGAAATAAGCCGAGGTTAATTTTTCAAAAATATTTTCTTGTCATAACTCTAACAGTTCTCATTAAAGTAAGGAATTTAAAGTACAATTTGGATTTTCATGTCAGTGTACCTACAGTGATCCTTAACCTTCCTTGTAACATTTGTAGGCCTCTTTAGGAATCTGCAACTATAGATTCTCCCTCAAGAAAAATACGGGGCACCTGGGTGGCTCAGTGGGTTGAGCCTCTGCCTTGGGCTCCGGTAATGATCTCAGGGTCCTGGGATTGAACACCTCGTCCCTGTCTCTGCTTGGCAGGGAGCCTGCTTCCCCCCCACCCCACATTCCCCCCCCACACCTGCCTCTCTGCCTACTTGTGATGTCTCTCTCTCTCTCTGTTAAATAAATAAAATCTTTTTCAAAAATGCAATAGACACATATTAATACAATTATATGTATAGACATATATGCATACAATAGACACCTATGCATACAATTTTCAAGTGCCCTTTGATCATCTGAATCTCAAGACCCGAGATTAAGAAGTGCCAAATTAAGGAAAATCACTATGTTGGTCATGCTGGTGTATATTTTCACTCTAGTGAAGATGATTTCTCAGTGTATATTAGTAACTGCTCTTCTGGCTTTATACATAACACTTATGAACTTGGCCACTATGAATTCAGCTCTGAGAACTGAATTCACTCTCAGTGGGCTAACTAAGCATGTTCCTCTGCTTGCAAGATTGACAGATGGCACTGGGCTCAGGCCAAACACTGTGACGCCTCTGGTGTTAGAACAACAGCCTCGCCTCTGACACACATATTTTCCCTCTCATTTGAATTTTTAATGAATAAAGCATCTTATCCACATGGCAAAGCAACCTACCAGCAAGAATGCCCAGAGCAGGGGCGCCTGGGTGGCTCAGTGGGTTAAAGCCTCTGCCTTCAGCTCAGGTCATGATCTCAGAGTCCTGGGATTGAGCCCCACATCAGGCTCTCTGCTCAGAGGGGAGCCTGCTTCCCCCTCTCTCTCTGCCTGCCTCTCTCCCTACTTGTGATCTTTCTCTCTGTCAAATAAATAAAATCTTTAAAAAAAAAAAAAAAAAAAAAAAGAATGCCCAGAGCACTGCTATGTGTCAAAGACAAAGACCGATCCGGTTTTTCATTTTAGTCATGGCCCTCGAGGAGCTTACAGTCTAATATGGCAGGAAAAAATAAACTACAGTCCATCTAGAACAGAGCTTGGCAAACTACAGCCCACAGGCAATATACAGCCCAACACCCACAGTTTTTGTTAATGTAGTTTTATTAAAAACAGCCACATCCATTTATTTACGAATTGTCTGCTGTGACTGCTTTTGTGCTACAAGGTAGGGGGTGGGGGGTTGCATAGAGCTGAGCAGCTGCAACAGAGAACATATGGCCTACAAAGCCTCAAATATTTACTATCTGGCTCTTTACAGGAAAAAAAAAGTGCTGACTTCAGCCTCAGAGCCACGCTTCTAGAACTTTCACATGCCTGTGAATCGCCTTGGGAATATTGTTGAAATGTAGATTCTGAGTCAGTGGCTCTGAGGTGAGACCAGAGATTCCACATTTCTGACAAGCTCTCAGATAATGCCAATGCTGCTAGTCCAAAGACCACCCTTTGGGTAGTGAGGATCTAGAACTCTGAACTGCTTGATGGGTTATTCACTGAGCGCTCTTCTGTGTCTGAGGAAGATCCATGAGGAGATTTTCTCATCTTGAGGATAAGACAACACATTTACCTTGTACAGTTGTTGATTATATACAAAGTATATTTAAATCCTCACAGTCTCCAGCCCATAGTTCTCTTCATATACAGTAGCTGGTGCAATAGAATGTTTTGCATTTTATCTCTACTTTCCCTGGGAGAAGAGATGCCAGAAAACTCTCACATTTGGAAGGATAAGTCAATGCAGAAATATTAAATAATCCTATCATTTTTCATAGAGTCAGGCTTTCTTGGAGGGTGACTTAAGTTCTATTGTCCAATGTTATAGACCTTTCCCAAAATGGTTAAGTTTTTTACTATAAGCCCAACTCAGGCACAATTCATGGAGAGAGAAAATACTATTCCTGGCTTAGATTTTCCTTTTCAACTACTCTTTCCATTCTTTGAAAACATATTAAAAGAGTCTCATGACCCATATATAGCCCATATCACACAAGGTACAGATACGTATAAATACCATACTCTGAATAGGCATGACAAAATACATACTGTACCCTGAGTTCAAATGTCTTGCACTGTTCCCTCTCAAATGTGCATGGCAACTAGGAACAAAGAAAAAACTGCTTTCATATGTTCTGAGAAGTTGAAATGATGCCTCAAGTTGTCTTAGTGGCTAGAGAATGGAGACAAAAAGTATTTTGAAGTATTAGGTTATTTAAATGACATGACCTTTCAATGCACCTTGAAGGAGTACACCCCCTTAAAATACTAGTATCTGGGAAAGGCATGTCTGAAACTATTTCTTGATAAATACCAGTTCCAAAGACCTCAGTGAAATACATTGGACATACAGAGTCCCAGCATGCGGTAAGCCACAGACAACTGAAGACCTTCCTGGATTCAGTGGATTCTAAGGAATAATTATGAACAACCAGGTCACATTTGCCAAGCCATTGCATGATTATATCGGTTATTTCCCAATTTTCTCTCCTCTCCAAGCCTATTTTTCAGTACTATGTTCTGTGATTCTGGGGCTGGGATTCTGCATACCCTATTTTCCAGACTGTCATGCCAGCTGGTTCCTGGACAGCTCCACTGATGGGAGGAACTAGCAAGAGACTAGAAGGTAGGAGGAGGGGAGAACAGACGTCCTGATTGATTGTGCTTACCACGGGCATGATTTCAGCAATAGAGAACAGCTCTGGCTCTAGCATCCTGCTTATTTGGAAACGCCCACATCAGTGTAACCCATTCCCTATATTAAATCCTAGCTATTTGAAACACCCAGAGTGGATTGGTTTTCCTGACTAGATGCAACCCAAAGTTATCACATCAAGATCAGTAAACCAATAAAGGGAATAGTCCCCAGAAGCAGATTCTCAGCCTCCCCAGCCTCTCTCCAACTTCTTCAGAGTGAGAGAGGTCTGTGATCAGACTTTAGGAGAGTGATAGGATGTTGTATACAGGTGTATGTTCTAGCATTTAATGGCTCTACTAAGTCCTCCATTGTGCACTGAATTTGAAAGTCTATTTAAGTTGCTCAGCCACTAAGATAAAGGGAAAAGCATGAGTCATTCACTCTGAGAAATACTTCAGCTAGTAGGGGTATGGAAATCCAAGCTCTCTATTTGCCACACACATGAAATCTCCAAACCACAAAGTTTATTTGCTTGTTTGTTTGTTTTAACCTGTGAATTAATTTGGGGGCACAATCCCAGACTGTGCAAAAAGGAACCAATATGACATTCTGAGAACATGACTGATAACTACCGGGATTGACACCACAGGATTTGCCTCATACTTCTTGATATGTAAGGGAATCTGTTGCTGCTAATCAATTTCTACTTTGGAGTAAGTTAGGATAGAGAGATTTTCAGGAACCTGACTCAGTGTGCATAGCACCTTAGAGACCGATGATAGTGTAAGGTTTATTTCAGTCAGCAGTAAAAAGAACCAGAGACAGGAGGCCAGACAATAGGTCTGAGTAGGCTTTAATTGGAAGCTCTCTCGGGCGAGGTTCCACGGCTCACAAGGGAGTGTGAGCCCAGGAACATGGCAGGCCTATATTTATGGGGGAGTAAGAGGGGCTCAGGTAATCACCATATAAGGGTGGACTTTGGGGCTGGACAATGCCGTCTAAGGGCAGGTTTTTATGGGTCTTTGTTCCTTTGTGCACCAAGGAAGGAAGGCCTCCTTGTGGCGGGAAGGTTTCAGGGTGAACATCTCAAGATGGAGGGTCGGCAGACATTTTATTGAGTCTCCCGCACTCCCCAGGTGGCCGGCCCAACAGATAGGAATCATGCTGGACAGCTTCTGAAAGAACACACCTAACCCATGGTAGGAAGATCGAAGAGCCCTCCTGTGCTCAAATACTAAAGAATGAGCAACAGGGGCACCTGGGTGGCTCAGTCGTTAAGCGTCTGCCTTCGGCCCAGGTCATGATCCCAGGGTCCTGGGATCGAGCCCCACATCGGGCTCCTTGCTCAGCAGGAAGCCTGCTTCTCCCGCTACCACTCCCCCTGCTTGTGTTCCCTCTCTCACTGTGTTTCTCTCTGTCAAATAAATAAAAAAAAAAAAAAAAAAAAAAGAATGAGCAACAAAGGTGAAGGCCAGCCATGGAAAGTGCTTCTTGCCCCAAGGAGGACTAGTAGGGGAAGTTGCCCCCATACAGGATAAATCAGAGTTAGTCAGGAAAGAATCTGGGTGCAGCCACCCAAGCAGAACTTGAGGGTGTGCTTCCAGACTCGGGGTATGGGAAAGGGGAGTGAAATAGGTAAGTCAGTAAGGAGATTAGGGCGGGAAAACTGCTTTTAAATTATAGGAATCATATAGAGGTAAACTGAGAACCTTATAAATTAAAATTCTGGCCCCGAGGGGCAAAGGGAAGAAAGAAAATCATCTAGCTTCTGCACTCAGCTACACAGCACTTGGGAAGCTTGGGGTAAATACCACCCACACACCAGAGCACGGCTTTGTATTTGCAAATTTCCATTCTAAGGATCTGGATGGAAAACAAAGCTAGCAAGACCTTGGGAAAATGCTTTCCATTCCCTGAAGACAAACTGAGGAGGGAGGAATAGAAAAAGATTTTGAACCTCAGCTTTAGTGAGAAGGGTACCAGGAAGTCACCTTGGTCATATCTCAAAAGACATCACAGCAAACAAACAAAAGAGGGATAGGCAGAAATAGAGAATCCACTCTGCCCTTCTTCCCCCACCCAAACACGTTAAAAATGTGAGTCCCACCTTTCATGAAGAAGTACTAGGATTCTGAGGAAAGAATGCATGGTGTTACTCAGGCCAATAAAGGATGGGCACTCGAATGCATCTGGCGCTGCACTATAGGTTGAGGCCCAGGAGAAGCTAGCACCTGGGGGAGGGAACTATGCTGAGTGCTGAGCAGTAGCCAGCAAGAAAAGATCTATCCCAGTATCACAGCCTGGGTCACAGCTGTGACCATCCTAATGATTCTCAACCTGCTGCAGGAGACAAAACTAGCAAAAATAGACAAAAATCACCGGTCACGGTCTAAGTCACCATACCTCCCCATTTCTATATTTAGATGGCATGCTCATTGTTTCCCTTAGCTGCTATGTGTGCCATGGGCTGGAGCTTACATTCCACACTTGAGGGATGGACTGGAGAATGCTAGTGCATCGAAGGGTGGCAAGACAAAGGAATGGCCATCTTTGTTCCACTGTTCTTACAGTGACCCAGCAAGGTCTAGTAGAAAGTATACAGCCCCTCAAGCCACAAGGAGCTATTTACATATAAAGAAATTCAATTAAAATTTTAAATGAAGTTCCTCAGTTGCACTAGCAACATTCCTACTGTTTCATACTCACAGGTGGCTCCTGAGTACTACAGGAGACAATGCAGATTTGGAACATTTCCATCATTACAGAAAGTTCTTTTGGACAGTGCTGCCCTAGAATCTGAAATCCTAGCCCTGCCACCTCCTCATTGTATCTTTGGGCTAATTAGTTTACCTCTCTGAGCTTCAGTTTTCTTGTCTGTCAAGTAAGCTATGAGGAGAATCAACTTCACAGATAAGGATCCAGCAAGATCGTGGAAGTGAAGTACATAGCACGTAACGACAATGATTGTTCATCTCTCCAAGGAAATGAAAAAAATCCTTGAAAGGAGATGCCATGCAGTCCTGTTCATTGGCATGTTCTCCAGAGTCTTGCATAGGGCACACAGCTGGCAAATATTTACAGGATGCCCTGCTAGACAAAACAGTTGGGTACGAATTAGAACTGCCCTTTTCAAACTGTACCCAAGCAGACCAGACTGCCTTTGATGCTTCCCATTTCACAGGGAAGCAATTGTGGAGGCTTCCAGTAAGCCCCTGTTCACTTTGAGAAGTGCCAGATTGTTCCAATTTCATAAGAATGAGCTTTTATTTATTTTTTTAAAGATTTTTTATTTATTTGACAGAGAGAAACACAGCGAGAGAGGGAACACAAGCAGAGGGAATGGTAGCGGGAGAAGCAGGCTTCCTGTCGAGCAGGTCGCCACGGGTATCTGTTAGAACCTATCAGGAAAACCGAGAAACTCTTCTATACGTTAAATAGAAAGGCTGGATGTAGGGAATCAGAAGCTAAGAGAATTAAAGTCAGGAAGGCCACTTTTCAGAAATCCAAAAGTGCAGAAATCTCAAGGAGGCCACTGTGCTAATCTCAGCTGCTACAGCACTTCTCTTCCTCTTTCTCCTTTCAAAATTCACACAAGTCCCCCTCCACTGGAAGATTATAACCCAGACTCATGCCAGAAAGGGATTGTGTGAAATGTTGCTCTAAGTTTCTCCCCATGAGCCATGGAAATTTTAGAGAGCAATGAGGGTGATGCTAGGTGGACAATCAACAATCCAACCCACTTAAAAGATGGGCATCTTAACCCCTACTTAAAGATGAGGAAACTAAGTAAATTTCAAAGGTCACACACCTAGAAACAATAGAGTTAAAACCAGGCCCTTCCTATTCTGTCAAACTGCCTTTTTCAAAGAGGAGTGATCATGTTTACTGGATGTGAGAGGCTTGGGGGACCCCAATCAGAAACAAATATAGTCCACATTTGATGCAAGTTTAAAGGAACTGTACCTGTGAATGGATGGGTTTTCCAAGATTGAGCCAACATAATTATATATCCCAGTTATCCAGAACAGTCCCAGTATATGCCTATTAATCCAGAATCCCATTTAGTTTAGCATTTGCCGTGGTGATTTTTAAATGAAGCATGATTAGTAGTAGTTGCATTAAAACAAGCTGGGGTGTATTTAGTTCCCTCTACTTTGGGAATCCAGCTTCTGCCATGGTTTTCTCAAGAAGTGTGTGAGAGGCATGTATGGTGCACAGATTGCTTACTTTGAAAAAACTGTTAAAGCTAAAAGATGACCAAGTAAAAAGATGACTATCTCTGCTGATCCATGATGAAAACCCTCCATTCAAGAACATAAGTGCAGCACACTCACTGCTAGAGAAGTTACTTCCTCCTGGTCCCCAGTGGAAAAGGGGAATTGTTTGCCTCTGTTACCCTAGCCAGACACTTGATGTACAAGCAAGTTCTGCTGTGGTCCAGGCCTTGACTCACAAGTTGCTCAGAGCAGGATATGTTTGGTGTCAATAAACAGGGAATAGAGACACACCCTTGCACTAGTGTATGGAAAGCAGTCTAATTGCTCCTGTTACAGTGATTCTGTTATTTACTGTATGGTGTTAAATGTACAACTTTTGATTATTTGGTGATGCTTTTCCATTTTATAAGATTCCCTCTGGGAAGCAATAAACTCAAAATATTAAAGTGGATATTTAATTAAAAATTAAGTACCAAATTTCCATTTCCCCCAAAAATTGATGATGAATGAGAAACTTACAAAAAATGCTTGCCAGCATTTACTCTCTACCATGGGAGCCAAAGTGATATCACTGTGCCCACATGACAACCAGAAGATACAAATATGCTGAACAAGCATCAGCATCTCCTTCAAAAATGAATAGTTATTTTAAGAAGAATCTGCCCAAAGAAAACGTGCAGCTGCAGAGGGTAGACTTACATAACACTCTGAGAAATATGATTTTAATTTAGATCAATGACTGCTCTTAATTAATTTAAATCATTTTTCCATTCCAAATTTCCTAATAAGTAAAACTATACCTGTTAATATATTGGTCCCACTAGCAGAAAAATTTCACCAAGAGTTAAAAGATGCTAACTATATCTGGGCTGTTAGAGGTACCAAGTATAATATCCAATAATTTGATTTCTTTCATTCAATTCACAGAGTCACATTAAAGCTATGGAAGTTAATTCTGGTGAAATATCTGCCTTTGCTGAGAATTTGATTGTAAATTCAATTAGAAGTTTCCACACTGAACATAAAATATTTGCTTTTGAGTGGCAATACAAATACAAAACATAGGTAAGACACAATGTCACTGTAAAAACATTGTTTTTGAGAGAGGAGGCAAGATGGCGGAGGTGTAGGAAGCACAGAGAGCCCTGGGAACCAGAAGTCCAGCTAAAGAGGAGGAAATCACTCTAAAAGCTGGCAAACAAAACAGCAGAGAGAAGAGAATAAGAACAGCAATTCTAGGAGCAGAAAATCGACCACTTTCAGGAGGTAGGACGTGTGGAAAAAGTGAATTTAAAGCAATGGGAAGAGAGACCCCAGGGGGAGGGGCCGGCTCCCAGCAGCTGCAGAGCCGCGGAGCACAAAATCC
>CM053612.1:5236783-5280205 GCA_028646535.1 Procyon lotor | reverse complement strand
CCTGATGTGGGGCTGGATCCTGGGACTCTGGGATCATGACCTGAGCCAAATGCAGATGCTTAACTGACTGAGCCACCCAGGTGCCCCTATTTTAATCATTTTTAAGTGTATAGTTCAGTGGCATTAAGTACATTCACATTGTTGTGCAACCATCACCAACATCCAGTTCCAGAAATTCTGTTCATTAAACTCTAACCCCCCATTCTCCCCTCCCTCTCTCCCCAGCCCCGAGAACCACCATTTCACTTTCTGTCTCTGAATTTCATTATTCTAAGTATCTCATATAAATAGATTCATAAGATATGTGTCCTTTTGTGACTGGCTGATTTCACTTAGCATAATGTCTAAGGTGCTATTTTATTTTTAATATATTATTTGTGAGGTGAAATAATCTTTCTGCTTATTGTCTATCTCACCTGTTCGGTATGACTTGCTTAATCATAGGAGGAACATCCGTGAGAACTGTTTTTGGCTCAAAGTATCTGAAGCCCTCATTAGCTGTGGCTTAAACTCATAAGGATTCATTTTTTTTTTTTCTCGACACAAACAGGAGTCTGGAAATAACCGGCTGCTGGTGGTATTGGTCCAGTAGCTCAACGATACCATATTTGCGAGACCACTGCCCCAGCTTCAGCCATCCCATCCTTGTCCAAAGCAGGAAGAGTAAGGTAAGGAACATGGGTGACAGCTGTACTTTTAATCAAGAAAACATAAATTTTCCAGATATGCCCCTCTCTTTCAGCAGATATTTGCTTGCAAGATTGTGTCACATTATGACCCCTGGTTGCCAGTGATATGGGTAGGAAAGGGGCGGTGGTGCTGGAATGCTTGCTGAGCTAGACAATCAAAAGTGCACAATCCTTTGCTTATGCTTGTCTCTTCTCATTGATTTATAAAAGTTCTTTGTATATTAACAATATTAACCCTTTTTTGTGTATGTCACATTTGTTTGGCAAATACATTTTTCCTGCTTCTTGTTTGCAGTTTAATTTTGTTTCAACATACAGAAGGTTGATGCTTTCTAATTGTTAGGTCCATACATCTTTTATGGTTTCTTCTTTTGTTCTTGTGCTTACAAAAGCCTAATCCATTTGGAGAAAAGATGAATGTTCTTTTATATTTTCTTCTTGGTATTTCATGGTTTCATTTTAATTTAAAAAAGCTGGAATGGTACCCTGTTTGACTTCTTAGGAGGAAACTCATTTAATCTACTACCGCTGAACATGGACAAAACAACACAGTCCTGCCAACTGTACAAGAAAGTATCTCATGTTACAGTGTTTAGTGGTGGGCAGCGGTGACTGGATAAGGTAGACTGTTGGCATATTTAAAAGCAAGAAATGTAGGGCACCTGGGTGGCTCAGCCAGTTGAGCATCCAACTCTTGATTTCTGCTCAGGTCATGATCTCAGGCTCTTGAGATTAAGCCCCGCCTCAGGCTCCACTCTGGGCATGGACCTTGCTTAAGATTCTGTCTCTCCTTCTGCCCCTACACCCCTGGCTGCCATCTCTAAAAAAAAATAAGTAAAGAAAGGATATGTTTTGTGGTAAACTTCACATGCTGATTGCAGATAATGTGAAACAAAGACACTGGTTTAATTTCAGCAGTAAGAGGTATGAATACACAAATAGAAAGACAACACAAAGATCAACTTTTTAAGCAGTCGTGCCATGAAACATCCCATAAACCTGATGTACAGTCTGAAGTTTGCTGAGAGAGAGCCACCAGAAAAGTGCAGCTGGAACTGCCTTAACACAGTGGCCACAAGTAGTTTTTATGAAGGGCAGAGAAAACCCAGTTTACTTTATAAAGCTGTTGCCTATATTCTTCATTAAGTGAGGGCTGGACACTCTGTGTCCCAGAAGAAATTACTTTAAGGTGACAGCCAAGTGACAACCCAGCCCTGTATAATAATGAGAAAATATACAAATATCCAAGACATTTTAGGCTTAGAAAAAAATATCTTCCCATATGTTTGCATCCAATCCCATCTGTCTTTGATATAGAAAGATGACAAACTGAAATTGACAATGAACTTCCAAATTATTTTTTTCTGCACCAAATGGAAACTACAGAATGGCCTAAAGAATAACCTGTAAATTCCCACCCCCAGCATGAAACAAAGTGACATTATGGTGTTTTCCAGTTATCTTGACACTGTAAGACTAGATTTGAGAAAAGGTATGAAATGCTGATGCCATATTTTCCCGTATTTTCCTGTCTTTTCTGTGTTGCATCGACTATTGGGTGCTTGGACTCATGGCTGCTTTGATAGAAATTAATGCATTTGATGAATATTAGCCTCAGAAGGTACCTTTGAGTTCTGTCACTTGTTTACTGACCTCCAGACATCTTATGTTACATAGGAAGCCTGTTCTTTAGGACTTTTGTTCACTTCAGAAGTGCTTGTTGATCAGGGCGAAGGTAGAAAACTCTGCAAAAACATCCATTTAACTAATTATTCCTCTTGAGCTGGTCTTTCAGTGACACTCAATATTTCCTCAAGAGTTGAGTTGTGCTTCTTCCCGTGTTTTAATCAAATATTTTCCTGTCTACTGCACTGACTCCTTCAATTTCAGGTCATTTCGGAAAATTGCATGAGTTGAGAGCTTTGTTCATAACATTCAACCTTTGGATTTACAAGTACACACATTTTCACTTTGCTTTTCTTAGTACAATAGTCCCTGAAAAAATGGTTAATTTGACATCATACTATGTACCCATCTTATTACATTTGGTTCTCCCACAGGATGCTATTAATGACTAATGTTACAGGCTTTGCATAATTGGTTTCTTTCTGCTTTTGTCCTAACAGTTCTTTTGATCACAGCTAGATCCAAACAACAACTGGCTTAAGGTGACTTATGCCTTAAAAGAAAAACATGCTATTTCCATCTTTATAAAAGAAAGGCTAAGGCACTTTAATAATGAGCACATAATAGAGAAAATTGGGACTTATGATTCATAAGGGTATTAGCAACAGGTCTCTTTTTGTCTCGTGTCTACCAAACACCGTAACAACTTCTTCAGGTGCTGCCTTGTTGAATCATGGCTGCTGCTTTGTTAAATCTTTCAGTGCATATGTGGGTCTTACCTTCACAAAGCATTTTCAATGGTGGGGCTTTGGGCTTTGTTGGATCTAATTGCACTTCCTCCAACACAGTATATATGTACTGTAAGTGCGCATTTCCCATGCACAGTGTCTTTATGAACCTTATATCTGCAAGCTCTTGACTTACCTGTCTTTTGCTGGCTGAGGACTTTGGCACAGATGGAGCTTCTGTTTCCTGATGCCTTAGGTGGCTCTCCACTGCTTATAGATATAATTTGTGCCATTGGCTTTTAATATACAATGTTTGGCCTGGAGTGATACTACACTGTTAAAGATCATGCCCTAACAATGGAGAAGTGGCCTTCCATTTTCTGGAGGACAGGTTCCTGTGTCTGGTGTTCTACTAACAGCAGTAAAGAGGTCATCTATCGAGGAGATGGCAGCATCATGGCAGAACTCCTATAAGCTGGTAAGGGGGTTAAATACTTGATTACAAGAGAGCTGAGTCTCCTTAGAGTCTCCATTTGTATTCATGACCTCCAGATGAAATTGAACTGTTGCTGTGGTATTGATTTATTATATGTAAGCCTTTGAAAGACAACAGTAAGCTTCATGGTGATGGATGGACACTTCAATATGATGGGCACTTCAAGCTTTGTTTGATAGAGCTTTTCTTCTCAATGGCTTCATTGTCTTCAGGCATGGGTGGTGGTGGTGTTGAGCTTCAGAAAAAAGAAGGTAAGCGAGGGGAGGGGAATCTGGAGAGACAGATCAGTGCTCTGGTCCAAGTTTTACTAGGTTTGTTCCTCAAAGCTCTCATGAAAGCAGACAGGGGATAAATGGTGAAGTATACCATGTGATCACAGCTATGTGAAAAAAATATGCATTGCGAAACAAGGGGAAAAAATAAACCAAAATGTTAGCAGTTGTTATCTCGTGGGTGGGAATAGCATTGACTGGCTTTTTTCTTATGTCTTCTGCATTTTTCCATATTTTCCATGCTGATTATGCATTGTTTTATAATAGAGCAATGAGTTTATCAATTAAAAATGTGAAGAAAAAACTTCCACATGCCAAGATAGATTTGCCTCTATGCTTTAGTATAAATATATCATACCATGAAATATAATTACTAAATATTTTTTTTTCCTGTTGCTTTGAATAAATAACAACATAGATTTTGGCTTTACTCAGCATCTTTGGAAGAACACACAGTTAAAGAAGCAGAAGTGCATTGCCGAGTATTACTCCAAAACCAACAGTGTTTCATAAACAACTTTAAAAATTTAGTAGCAAATAAATTCAATGTTGAGGATCCCTCAGATATACTGCTTGAGGCAAACATCATACCTTCATATATATTAGCTTTATTGAGATATAATTCACACACCATATATTTCACCTATTTAAGGTGTACATTTCAGGCATTTTAGTGTATTCACAGAATTGCAAAGCCATTACTACAATCAATTTAAGAACAATTTCATCACCCCCAGAAACCACCCCATATCACCTAGCCATCACTGTTCATTTCCCCCCAGTAAACTCCCCCAACCCCTGGTAACTGCTAATCTACTTTCTGTTTCTACAGATTTGCCTGTTGACACATCTTATAAATGGAATAATACAAAATGTCTTTTGTGACTGGTTTCCTTTACTTAGCATGATATTTTGGGGGTTCATCCATGTTGTAGTGTGGATCAGTACTTCATTCCTTTTTGTGGCTGAATAATATGACAGTATGCATATACCATATTTTATTTGTCCATTTATCAGTTGATGGATGCTTAGATTGCTTCCATTTTTTGACAATTATGAATAGTGCTGCTATGAACATTCATGTACAAGTTTTTGCATGGATATTTTTGTCATTCTTCCTCTCAAGTTTATACCTAGGAGTGTAATTGCTGGTCATATGGTGACTCTATGTTTAACTGTTTGTGGAGCTGCCAGCTTGTTCTACAAAGCAGCTGTACCATTTTACATTCCTACCAGCAGTGTATAAGAGTTTCCATTTCTCTACATAATCATCAACACACTATCTTTTTGATTATAGCCCAGCTAGTGACTGTGAAGTGGTATCTCATTGTGGTTTTGGTTTGCATTCCTGTTATGGCTATGGCATCTTCTCATGTGCCCATTGGTCATTTTTCTATCTTCTCTGGAGAAGTGTCTGTTCAAATCCTTTGCCCATTTTCAATCGGGTGTTCTTTTTATTGTTGAGTGGTTGAATAATGGAAAGGATTTGGAGCCTGGCAATCCTGGATTTGAACCCAAGTGCAGGCACCAAGTGAAGGTGCTCAATAAGGGAGAACCATTCTTACTGTTTATCATAGAGCTCCATAGGGGATGGAATGTTCTCTGTGAAGGAATGGGGTATTCTCTGCAACTGCATTTTTCACATACCTGAAGTTTATCCCTTTGCTTGATGGAAATTGAAAATTTTCTAAAGTGCCTTATGTACTTTGTGTTTTACTCAACAGAGAGCACTGAACCTGATTTAACCCTGTCTTGATAACTATTTGGAATATCCTGGATTGTATTGTATTTGTAAGCCCTGTCAGGGCATTCAGGGTCCACTAAGGTATGGAGGGTTGTTTGCTGAGGCTCTTGTGGCTCTTCTAGTGACTTCTTTCCTGTTTGGTGTTCATTTTTCAGTGAAACAATTTCTCACAGTGTTCTTCCTTCACTGGCTCACTGTGTCTAATTTGATTATAATTTTAAAAGGAATGGAAGGTTACCAGGGGAAACCAGTTAAGGAAATTGGTTAAATATCACACAAAATTAAAAAAATAATAGTTTCTAGTTGAAAAGTCAAAGGGTAGGTTTTTGTCTACTACGCAATAAAGTCCATGCCCTTTGTTTCAGCTGTTTTGTTAAAGGTTCAAGTATATTCTCATTTACTTTTAAGGTCCTGTTCGAACTTTAGTTGATTAAAGTTACTGGAAGTTATATTACTAGGCACGTAGAATATTGTACTCATTTCATATTAATTAAGGGCTTTTGCTTCATTGTCCATATTCCTTCAGGTATATGTAAACTTACAAAATTCAAAAGTCCCCAGATTCAAATTTTAAATAACATTTAATGAAAATAGCAACCAAAACAGACCCCAAACCTTTCATTAAATAGGAGTTTTTTTTAAAAAAGAAAATCAGACCCTTATATTTAATTTTTTAAAAAAGATTTTATTTATTTGTCAGAGAGCAAAAGAGACAGAGAGAGAGAGTACAAACAGGGGGAGCAGCAGGCAGAAGGGAAGCAGGCTCCCTGCTGAGCAAGGAGTCCGATGAGGGACTCGGTCCCAGGGAGACACTTAACCAACTGAGCCACCCAGGCATTCCTAACTTTTAATTATCTAGAGGTAACACATCTGTATTTGGGATTTCCTAAGGGAAGTATCATCAAAATACCCCATTTGGGCAATTGGGTCAACTGACAACACTCTGTTGAAAATTAACACCTATTTCAGACAGACCTTTTGTTTTTTGCATGTAACTTGCACCCTAATGGGAATTTAGATTTAAAAACTTCACCCTATTTCTGAGGGAGGGTTGGGACAATGACCGACACAGCAGGGTTCATTGCAGGGGCTGGGGCCCACTAACTAGAAGTGCTGTGTGGAGGCCCATGCTCTGGGGGAAGGCTGGCCTGCAGGTGCCTGGCTGTGTCAGATATTACGCCGTACTATCTGTTCAAAATATTTTTTGAGGATTATAGGATTATGTTTTTGGTCAGGAGAAACCAGCTTGAAAATTTCCTGACAGTTTTAGTAGATGTGGGGCTTAATAAACAAGCCAGTGGAATGTGGGAGAACTCAGCCTGAGATCTTGCTAAAACTGCAAAACCAGGTGTCACATTCCTCGAGGGAAACTGTGACCTAGAGGGTTAATTGCTGGCACCGGCTTGCCTGGAGTGAGTTCAGCTGCAGGCTGGAGGTGGCTAAAGTGGCTTGCAGCTAAAATCGTGACCTACCAAAGAGCCAGCTGGGGTGCGCCTGGTTTGAGGGAATGGTATTGGTATCCGTCGGGAGGGTGTTGTCACAGGGGAGGTCGTTTGGCAACCTGTTTTATCAGAAGTCCATGCCCCACCATTGCAGGCACAGCTTATTGGCAACCTGTTTTTTGTTTTTTTTTTTAAAGATTTTATTTATTTGACAGAGAGAGGGAACACAAGCAGAGGGAATGGTAGCGGGAGAAGCAGGCTTCCCGTGGAGCAGGGAGCCTGATGCGGGGCTTGATCCCAGGACGCCGGGATCATGACCTGAGCCGAAGGCAGATGCTTAACAACTGAGCCACCCAGGCGCCCATTGGCAACCTGTTTTATCAGAAGTCCATGCCCCACCATTGCAGGCACAGCTTATTCTAGGACTTGGTTCTGTCTATCCTACCTGATCCCATTGGACTTAATTCTTTCATGCTCAGCCACATCAGGAAACATTAAAGTGCTAGGCTAGGTCTCAATTCTGGTTTGTTTATGGGGTTATTATTATTATTATTATTTGGTCTTTCTTCCTTTTGGCGGCACGTGTCATGCCTATTTTGGATATCTCATTAGTACTTGCTAGTGGACATCGCAGCTACCAAGATCCCCTGTGCACTTCCCCGTGTGTGATTGCGATGCAAAACCATGTGCTTTATCTGCCAGTTCTCCATTACTGTTGTTACCGCTGCACTTGGGACTGCTGTCATTTTTACCCTTCCTTCTGGCCTCTGCACAGCTGTGCGTTGTGCTGTCTTTGAGGTTCAGGTTTCCTTGTGTTTCTATCTTTTGTCTGATATGATCTCTCAAGGATCTCTCCCCCAAAGGGTGGGCCATAGGTCTTGTGATTCTCCCGAGAACTGCCCAGGTTTCCAGTCTGTGTGACAGTCCTGACTCCCGTGGGGAGTGGAGCCTTGCTCTGACACCAGACACCCCAGCTTTGCAAACTGCTGACTTCCATGAAGCCCTGTTTCCCACCATACTTCGGCTGTTTGTTGGACTCCGCTTTTCATCTTCTCTGTGGCTTTAGCCAGGAAGGAATAGCAGCTTCTGGGCAGCATGCCATGAGAAAGGCAATTCCCCCAGGAGCAGCACTTTTTCTGCTTCTCATTTTCAAATGTTCCTGCTTTAAATCTTCTTTCTCTTCTCCACCGTGGCATGCAGGTTCCTTTTCAACCTATGCAATCTATGACAGAAACTAGTAATTCCTTACAGTGTGTACCACCAACTAGTCGTACATGTATACCACAGAAGGAACAAATTCCGAGAGATAGCAAGATAATCACGACTGCCGTGTTGGAAAAACAGAAACAAAACAAAAAACTCATGAAGAGCAAAGAGGAATTTCCAAAAGCTTCTGATAACCCTGACCTAGAAGGAATTCTACTGAAATGTACTCATGGAAAATATCGCCCAGAAAGTCATGTGCAACTGCGAAATCAAATGCAATGCTTCTGACACGAGGCAACCAAGTATTTAATTAAACTAACTTTTGATTCCCCCAGTAATGAGAACTTTCTGTGTGGGTTTCCTGGAAAGCTTCTAGTGGGGAGATTTTACTTTTTACTTCTCCACAGTGAGTTTTTAGCCCAAATAAATGTTAAAATGCACAGTGGCAGCTTGAAGTGGGTAAATGTTAAATACAGAGGAGCCTCTATTTTACAAAACGTGTATTCCTGAAAAGCTTTGTGTAGTAGATACAATTTTGAAAAACCCAGTCACATCTTAAGGGCACAGAGGGAGCAGGCTGTTTAAAGAAACTGTGTGCAGTGAACTTTTTTTTTTTTTGGTAACATGAATAATCACTTTGATTGATTGAATAATGAATAATCACAAAAACATGAATCTCTGTTTCATGAGTTTCGGTTTCTTAAGGAATGGGGCCCCTACATTTTTCCTTTACCTCAATAATTTCATAGGAGAACATTGAAGGAATGGCGATTCCAGTTTGAATTATTCGTTGATTGATCCAAAAAGCAAACACCCATAAGAATGCTTAACAACCCCCCTCATGGCCTGAAGGAACAGCCATTTAATTGATTCTGTCAACAGCAGAGCTTGACAGCAGCTCTCTCTTAGGGTTGACGCTTCTTAGTCATCCTTCTTAAGAGCCTCAAGTCGCTTTTGACTGCCCCCAAATCTATGCCTTTAGTATCTGACTTCAATTTTTTTTGCTGCAGAAAAATCCTTTGCTGAAAGCTTTTAAATGGTCACAACAGTCTTTTTCACGAGGAAAGCAAATCTAGACAGGAATGCAGCCTGGCTTTTGAAACACGCATGGGTATGTGCTAAGATTTCAGCACTTGTCTGGATGGGGAAGTGTCCTAGCAGGGTCTCTGAGCAAGGGAGGGCTAGGATAATTAAATTTTGCCCCCATTAACTTAGCCCACAAATATTTATTAAATGTGTACTGAGAGCAACACTTGAAGAGAGTTGATTAACTCTCTTTGTAGGTATTTAATATGTCCTGCCTTCCGTAGGGAGAACAGCAGAACAGAGGTAAAGGAACTCTAAGCTTGGAGAAGGAAAAGTATTTCCCCTACCCTGCGCACACATACCGTGTTAGGTCCCTACTGACTTATCACCACCGCAGCTCATGGAATGTTCAAGTTGTAAAGAAGTTTTGAACTCTCCACCAACAGCTTCCTTCGTACAGAGAAGCAAGCTGAAGCACAGTGCTGAGAAACAGCTTGGTCAGTGTCATGTGACGAGGAAGTAATAGAGCCCAAGCAAGACTCAGAATAATAGTAGCCACCTCATAGGTCTATTAAGAGGATTAAATTAAGTTAATATTTATGAAGTGCTTAGAATAGTGCTGGGTCCTTAGTAAGCATGATACTAGTATCTGTTAAATCATGACTGCAACCACACTGATATGCCCATGCTGCATCTCAAGCAGATCTAATCTGACCCATTTTATTCTTTCCTAATGCCTTCAGAGGCTTACGCAGCCCTTTGGAAGCTTGGAGGCTCAGGGAAGGAGCTCACCTCCTTTGGGTGCAGTCAGACTTGTCCATAGGAAGGGGGTCAGATAAAGGGGGGTCTCGGGGTTAGACTCTGGAAGCTTCAGAGGCCACAGGTAGGAGAACCACACCCATACATCCCAGATTGCACAGGTCATTCTTCATTTTACCTTCTGTGTCATAAGCACATTTGGCCTTTTCAAACCACATGTAATGTCTTTTAAATCAACTCTCTTCCAAGTGTTGCTTGGTGAGATGGATGCTTCATAGTTCTTACTTTATTTGACTTCCAGGCAGTATTTGACTGTTTTGATTATCCCCTCTTTGCTTAAAGAGGGTTTCTGTGACTCCACATTCTTTATCTTTTCCTCCCATCTCTCTGGCCATCCTGCCTTTCTCTCTTCACCTCCCCTCCCATCCCTTCCCATCCGCATCCCCTCCTTTTTCCTCCTCTCTCTTCCCTTCTTCTCTCCCACTTTCTCTCCTCTCCCTCCCTCCCTTGGAAAATTTCAAATGTACATAAAAACAGAATAGTACTGTTTGTTTCTTGTTAGGTTATGCCATGAACTCAGTATACAGTTAGGTTTATTTACTTTGTTTTGCTTTCAGTTTTTATGGGTAATTGTTAAAAATTACTTTTGTTTTATATAAAATATTTCTGTAGTTTTGAAAGAAAATCTACAAAACAAGGCATATTCAGAGAAGTATAGCTCCTGTCTTTGTCCCTCCCACCATGTTTCCTCTTTCTCTCTAGAGGTGGCCATCTAAGTTTTTGTTTTTAGTTCATTCTTCCATTCAAAAAAATGCATTGTGTATTATTCAGGTTATACCCTCATCTTTACACCTGTGTTTACGTCTGTTTCCCTGCCCTCCTCTATATACATATACTGATGTCAAGTCATATTGAATGAATTATTTGAGGTTGTACTGTATGTGTGTGTGTGTGTAAACCTCTTCTGCCTAATTTCTTGCCTTTAACCCCATCTTTACACGTGTGTTTACCTCTGCCTCCCAGTCCCCGCACCCCCAATACTGTACTTCAACCATATAGAATTATTTGAAAGATTCCAATATACTATGCTTCCTATTGCCTTGGAGCTTTCTCGAGTGCTGTCATTTCGCACAAAACCCTGCTTAGAAAGAGTTCAAGGGAGAAGGAGCAGAAAGGGTGTGGGGAAACAGACACTGGTGCACATCATCAGTGTGGTGTGGTGCATGGAGTACAACCTCTATGATGGGCGAGCCTACGCATTTCAGCTGGTTCTCAGACCTTATTTACCAGTGACATTACACATGTACACGATTTATATATGGATGCATCTATGTGTATCTCCCTCTATATTGGCATTGTTTAAAAAGCAAGAGTCCAAGTGTTCTGCCACTTGTAAGCTATTTAAATAAACTATGGAACATCTACAAGATTGAATAGGATACAGCTGAAAAAAAATAATGAGGTTGATCTCCATGGATCATTGGATATTGGAAGATCTCTAGGGTATGTTGCTAAGTGTATAAAACCACATATGGAACAGTGCATGCTACCTCTGGCATAAGAAAGGATGGGGAGGATAAGATTCCGCATTCATAAATGCTTTCTTTTTATAAAGAAACACTGAAGGATGAGAAAGGAAATAATACACATAGCTGCCTATGGGGAGGAAAGGGATGGATGAGGTAAGGAGAGTTAATAAACTTATGAAAGGAGAGGAATTAGAATTGAAAGGAGAGGGATTGGAGGGAGTACTGGCAGCTCTTTTGAGGAATTTTGCTGCAAAGCAAATGTAAAATTGTGTTTACAAAAGGAAGCTTAAAATTGTCATGACTTTCATCAATTCAGTATTTAACTTCTTCCGTAATTCTTGATATTTTATTTTTCTTAATGTATTTTCTAATTCTATAATGTCAAGAAAATGTAGTGGTTTATTTTTTTTTTTTTATTTTTTTTTTTAGAACTCCCTTTTAGAGGCCCTTGATGCCCTCCAATTTACCCTAGGGCACTATGCAAATATCACTTCCTCTGTGTGTCCTACTATGAAAAAGATAGGAAGTGCTGCCTTACAGAATGGTGCCTGAGGAGGGGTTCTCCATGCATGGGTAACATAACTCACTGCAGGGTCTTTGGAAAGTCTGAGCAAGCCCTGGGTGTCATTTGAGTAAGGATCCCTGGACCTCTTATAAAGAACTGCAGAGAGGACTGTAGAAGCTGACATTAGTCCCAGAGGTATTCAGACCCTCAAGGCAAATAGTGGAGATGAGAGCAGCACAACCTTTAGAAAAAGGTGCCCCAGGAAGATAGAGATCTCGCCATTGTGACTTGGTTGTGGGCAGATTCAAAGGTCATGAGATTTTATAAAAAGGTCTTATGTAAATAGGTACAGTTCAACATTTTTTTCATGACCGGTCAAATTAACAATTTTCCCTAATCCGGGTTGGGCAAGTCCCAGCCTAATGAGATTTGGTCTCATTCTCTGTGAAGGAAGGATTGGGGTGGGTATAGTGAAAGACAGGTCTCTGAGTGGGGATCTAGGTGCAATGAAGCAAACATCCTAATTTTTGTTTTAATTTTAAAACAAATTATTAAAGTCTGATCAGTGAGATAAATTAATACCACCAAATAATACATAGGGCTCAGTCCTCTTGTTTCTAAGATGAGTGAATGGTACAATATGTTATAAGAAAGTGAATTCTTTTCTTTCTTTCTTTCTTTCTTTCTTTCTTTCTTTCTTTCTTTCTTTTTTTGCAGTTTTATGTCTTTATTTGACAATCAGCAATTAGTTCTCATCCACATTAACTGTAGATTTTTGAAAGTGGTGACAGGCACATAGGGAACCAACGTATAGAGTTTATTTGGTGAATCTTCATCCTCATTACATTTTCTGGACAACTGCACACAGATAGAGTATGGAACTTTCCTTTTTCCTTTGGCCCACACAGCTTTGTTGAGCCTGGTGTCAATGTGCACATCTGGAGTTCCCATCTACTCTGTGGCACATTTCCCGATCTCTTTGAGTGTCCAAGGAACAGCCTTCTAGAAACCCACTCCATGGATGCGCTTGTGAACCGTGATGGTGTTTTCTCTGGTCACTACCTCGTTGATGGCAGAATGGCCCTTCTTCTCATCAGCCTTCTTCATGGGAGTCATTGTGCCCAGCCCTGGTTGGAAAGGAGAAAGTCAATTTCTTGTTGAGAAGTGTATTTACAAGTAGAGGTAGCCAATAGTTTTTATGCCTGCCTCAACCTCTGGCATTGTGAGGGCCAGGTTTTTGGTTTGTTTTGTTCACTGGTGTATGGCAGTCATTAGAACAACTATGGGCATAGATGTTTGTTGAAGGAAGGCATAAAGAAAGATTTTATGCTTGAAAGGCTTCTGGCAATATCTGATCAAGTCCTTTTAGAAGATCATCTCTTCAAATAGTCACCATTGATGAGAAACTTTATTAAAAATATAAAATCATTGCTTATAATTCAAAATATACAATAGTTCAAACTGTATAAGGAACTCAACAGCTTTTTTAAATTTCATTGACAAATGTAATACCGAATTTTTGTTAAGTGTATTTTGGTATCCAATGGAATATTTTCATACAAAATTACTGAAAGTAATGCAGAATGTCTATGCATTCTTAGAGCAATCAACATGCAGCTACCTTGGGTCAGGTGATATTGTCATAAAATAGACAGAAAGGTCCAATATATAGGACAGAGATTGGGGCCAGTGCTTAGAGATGTGCTAGCTAGAAGCCTATGCCTGGATGCTTGTCTGCTCCCAACAACTGCTAGTGTAGGAATTGGGGGGGGGGTGGTGGAGTATGTGGCAGTCCATGTCATTGCATGTGGTGTGCCATTCCTGTGTTCCAGTTGGGATATAGAGCTGTAAGAGCTGGTGCTTCGACTACAATGAAGATTAGGCCTGACTGTGACCTTGCTCCAGGTGTAATATCCCACTTATAGATTATCTCTGCAAAACAAGGTGTCTGCTGGAACTCCTTAATATTAGAGCATTCTAGGGCAGCACTATCCAATAGAAATATAACATGACCCACATGTATAGTTTAAATGATCTACTAGTCAAATCACATGACCCGCATGTATAGTTTAAATGATCTGCTATTCAAATCACCAAAGTACAAAGAAATAGGTGAAACTAATTTTAATATTGCATTTTATTTAAAGCAATATATTTGAGATTTATGAACATGTATTCAATATAAAATTATTAGTATGAGTTTGACAATCTTTTTTTATATTAAGTACTTGAAATTGGTGTATATTTTACATTTGCAGCACATCTCAATTCTGATGCTAAAATTTCAGCGATTAAAGTGAAATGTAGTCCTATCAAAATAATGGAAGTGTAACAGGAAAATATTTCACATTGCTTCGGTTTTTTAATTAATTTATTTTTTAGATATTATTTATTTATTTTTTTTATCAGAGAGAGAGAGAGAGAGAGAGAGAGCACAAGCAAGGGGACTGGCAGAGGCAGAGGGAGAAGCAGGCTCCCTGCTGAGCAAAGAGCCTGATGCTGGACTCAATCCCAGGACCTGTGGGACTCTGTCCTGGGACCTTGGGATCATGACCTGAGCCAAAGGCAGATACTTAACCAACTGAGACACCCAGATGTCCCTGCTTCAGTTTTTTAAAAATATTTATTTATTTATTTATTTATTTGAGAGGGAGAGAGAGAGAGAGAGCAAGAGCGAGAGAGCACACGCACGTGTGAGCAGGGAGAGGGGCAGAGGGAGAAAGAGAATCCTGAAGCAGACTCCTTGCTAAGCATAGAGCCCAACCCTGATGCATGACTCAATCCCAGGACCCTGAGATCATTACCTGAGTGGAAATCAAGAGTCAGCCACTTAACCTACTAAAACATCCAGGTGCCCCACATTGCTTCAGTTTCAAAATTCAAATTAATTAAAATCAAATACACAGAAATGAAGCAAAAAATATAATTTCTCTGGGGAAGTAGCCACATCTCAGGTGTTCAGTAGCCACATGTAGCCAGTGACTACCATAGTGGACTGCACAGATCTACAACATTTTCATCGTGTTGGACATCATAACTCTAGCATTATCATCCCTCTAACTGAAAATCAGGTATAAACCTCATCCAGAAGACAGATATATTATGAGTTATTGTTTAGTTATTAACATAATAACTTAAAAAGTGACCTAAAAATTGTCAAAAACATATTTCTTAAAGAAAAGTTTCCTGGTCTTTAAAATACTGACTTTTATCTTTTACAATTCACTTTTGGAATATCCCCAGAAGTGTAAGATAACTAAAAGATCCAAATTGTAGTAGTTGAGTTGTACCACAAGAGGACCTGCAAAGACAAGTTGAGCTCAAATTTCAGCCACGTTGATATTATTAAACTGAAGTGTAATTAGGAAAACATCTCACTCTCTAGTGAGTGAGATGTGAGTGAGATAGTGAGTGAGATAATATGCCCTAGTATTAATATTCTCATATATGCCTTCATTAAAATCTAAAAATGTAATCCATCTTAATCTGATTTTAAAATAGCCCATGGTATGGGAGCTATAAATGGTGAACTGAGGCTACCAAAAGTGCCATTTGGCAGTAATTAGGAGACAGTATATTATGGTTAAGAACATACGGTATGAAGTCATACAGGCCAGGCACAAGTTGTGGTTTGACCCCACATCAGCTGTATGACCTCCGGAAAGTCTCTTCATCCTAAAATAGAACTACTTATACTACCTATATCATAGAATCTTATGAGGATTAAATGCAATATCACATATAAAGTGCTTATTACAATGTATATTGTAAGTACTCAAAAATGTTAGTTATTATATGATTATTAATTGTTATTAGCTCTTAATCCTCTCAGGATTTAGAACATTTTTTTTTTTGGGTGCAGAAGGAACATTGCTTTAACCCTACCCTAGTTTGTAACATAACTCCCTGTAAGTGTAAGTAGTGACGGGAAGACTTACATACAGTAGCATATCAAGACAGAAAGTGAATATGTGTGTAAGGGGTCCAGCCTGCCTGACTCCAGCCCACATTTGTTATGTGTGTAAGGGGTCCAGCCCTGCCTGATTCCAGCCCACATTTGCTTTTCCCAGGCTTAGATTGGAATCAAGTTCCTTGACCCCTTCCAAGTATCACTTTTCCTGGCTACTAACTACGTAGTTCATGCTCTCACTTCCATCAGAGCTGCACATTTTTGAGGTTTGATGTTTGCTACCATATTCCCTGCTGTGACCTTGACCTTGCCCCTTGGCTTTTCCTTCTTAGCCTGCTTCAGATAAACATCTTTCCTAGTTTGATCTGGCAACTTCCTGTGGAATCGTACCTCCATCAGTAGTGCTCCCACTCCTCCTCTATAAGCAAGAATTAGCTATGACAGAACAAAAGAGCTCTGACTACAGAATGTCCAGTGAGCCACTTTAACTCATATAAAGGTATTTGTTGAATCAAATAATAGTATGTGCCTTCAGAATTGACCATGTGTATATTTTGGATTTTCAATATTCTGTTAAATGTATAATATATAATGTAGATATGCACATCACTATACTTCTGCCCCACAACCCAAGGAGGTACTCTTTCCCTCTGTTCTTTGCTAGATTTGCCCCCATAGCACTTAGAGCCATCTGATAAACTGGACATTTTAGTTATATTTGTTGTCTGTCTCCTTCTACTAGAAGGTAAGCTTCATGAGAGCTGAGAATTTTGTCTCTCCTGTGCACTGTTATATCCCTGGTACCTAAAATAGTGACTGTTTGAGTGTAGGAGCTCCGTAGATATTTATTGTGTGATTAACAATGCTGATACCTAAGAGAGAGTGCCACCAGTGGATCATAAATTATGAGCGATTCCTGGAAGATAGAAAGCAGACAAGATCAGATAGACAAGAAAAAAGGACTCTACATCCCAAAACTCATATGGGAGAAAACTGCTGAAGTAAGAACAAACCTGAAAACCACCAGTAAAATTCACTAAAGAACTACATTAGAATCGTAGGACTAGTTTCCCTTCTTCCTCAACCCCTTTTCACAACACTGTCCCATTCCTACAGAACTGAAAGCTGCCAGACATTTAACCACAGGGGCAAAGCAGTAAGGAAACTGCACTTTACAAAACTGAATGAGCCACCTAGGAACTGCTGTTACTATGGATATAGGAGTCAGAGAGAAGTGGAATAGAACTTGTGGTAGCTGTGGCCTTCATGACAGACCCAGGAGGGTGAGACGGGAAGGCAAAATAGATCTCCTCAAAAGAGATATTCTTTAATATGTTGGCAATTGCAGCATCAGTGGTCTACTTTAGGTTGAGAAAGGTGTCCGAAGCCATGCTTCAAGAGCTATCCAGTTATATATAGAGCGGAGCTCACAGAATTTACCTCCTATTCATCAGAGTAGCCTGTTGGGAAACATACCTACACAACTGCAGAGAAAAACCATGCTAGCTACATACATCTGGAGCCTAATCATTCATTTATAAATATGAACCAACAGCCAACTACCCCTCGAAGGAGAATAGCTGATCCCAGAAGAAACAGGAATAATGCAGGCTACACACAAGGAATAAAACAATAACAACAATAAAACTTCTTTAGAGACGTTTGAAAAGATATTGCACCCAATAAAAAAAATAGGATTCACTGCAAAAGAAAAGGTCAGAGAACAAGGAGTTCCTGGAAATTACATTTTTACCAAAATAAGGAAAATGTAATAAAAGGGTTAAATAACAGAATATACATGACTGAAGACCAAATTAGTGCTCTGGACAATAAAATCAAAGATTAAAAAAATGAAACAAATGAAAAAACCTCATAAACCCAAGAAATGAAAATTTTAAAGTTAAGCAATATCGGCAATTACTCTATGAAATTCACTCTCCATTTAATAAGAGATAACATAGTGAGATGGACGAAACAATGATAGAGGTTAAGTTTTGGAGAGAATGTGGAGAAAAAGGAACCCTTGTGTGCTGTTGGTAGAAATGCAAACTGGTGCAGCCGCTGTGAAAAACAGTATGGAGGTTCCTCAAAAATTAAAAAGAAGACTACTCTGGGGTGCCTGGGTGGCTCAGTCAGTTAAGCATCTGCCTTTGGCTCAGGTCCTGATCCTGGGATCCTGGTGGGATCGAGCTGGGAGGTGGGCTCCCTGCTCAGCAGGAAGTCTGCTTCTCCCTCTGCCTCTGCCCCTCCCCTTACTTGTGCTCATTCTCTTTCTCAAAATAATTAAAAAAATAAAACCTAAAAAAAAAAAGACTACCAAAGGATACAAAAACACTAATTTGAAGGGATAGATACACACCTGTGTTCATTGCAGCATTATTTACAATGGTCAAGATATGGAAGCTGCCCAAGTGTCCATGGATAGATGAATGGATAAAAAAGAAGTTGTGTGTTTATATAGACAGTGGAATATTATTCAGCCATAAAAAGAATGATATCTTACCATTTGCAGCAACATGGTTGGATCTAGAGAGTATAATGCCAAGTGAAATAAGCCAGTCAGAGAAAGACAAATACCATATGACTTCACTCATATGTGGAATTTAAGAAACAAAACAAATGAAGAAGGAAAAAAGAGACAAACCTAACAACAGAGTCAACTATGGAGAACAAACTGATGGTTACCAGAGGGGAGGTTGGTGGGGGGATGGGTGAAATGCTGAAGGGGATTCAAAATATACTTATCTTGATGAGCAATGAATAGTATATGGAACTATTGAGTCACTATTTGTACACCTGAAACCAATATAGCACTGTATGTTAAATATGCTAGAGTTAAAAAAAAAAAAAACCAACAATTAAACACCTTCTGACAAAGTCTAGTTGTATACTATGAAGAGTTACAGCTAGAAAAAAGGCCAATTGAATGAATGATATTGAGAAGTTGAAAATAAAGGTAAATAAATACCAGGCAAATGCTTTTTTTCTTTTTAAGGAAATCTATGTATGACTATGCTAATACAAGATACAATTTAAGGCCAAATGCCAAATGTGGGATAGAAAAAGCAGAATAAAATGAGCCATGGAGATCTATCTTATATTGATACAAGCTATCATCCTCCAAGAAGATGTACCATAATAAATTTTTCTGTATCTACCAGTATCATTCTGAAATATGTAGAGCAAATACTGTTACACATATAGTAAATTTTTTAACATTTCTTTCTCAGAAACTAATAGATCAAATAGACAAAACATAATTAAGATTAGAAAAGATAGACCAGAATTAAGAAGTACATATATTCATTCTTATATATATGAATTAAATGTATTCTATATGAATTATATATGTATAACATATACATATATATGAATTTATATTCATATATATGATTCATTCTATATATACATATTCATTCTTAATTTATATGTAATATATATTTTTCTTTTTCTTTTTTTTTTTAAAGATTTTATTTATTTGACAGAGAGAGATCACAAGTAGGCAGAGAGGCAGGCAGAGAGAGAGGGAAGCAGACTCCCCACTGAGCAGAGAGCCTGATGTGGGGCTCAATCCCAGGACCCTGAGATCATGACCTGAGCCGAAGGCAGAGGCTTTAACCCACTGACCACCCAGGCGCTCCTGTAATATATATTTTTCAAAGAAAGACTTCACATTCTTTTCAAGCAAGTATAAAGCATTTACAAGGGGTAGTGATGAATTTGGCTACAAAGGAAAAGACAATGAATTCTTCAAAGCAGAAATAAAGCAAGTGATTCTCTTACCACAGCATAGTAACATAAAGAATTTAATAAATAAGACAGTAAAAAAAAAATTCATCTATGTATGAGTTTCTTGTTGCAGCTGTAACACATTATCATACAGTTAGTAGCTTAAAATAGATTTATGATCTTACTGCTCCGGAGGTAAAAAATCCAAAATAGGTATTATGGGGCTAAAATCAAGGGGCAGTGGGGCTCCATTCCTTCTGGAGGATTTAAGGAAGAATACTTGCCTTGCTTTTTCCAGCTTCTAAAGGCTGCCTGAATCATTCCTATCTCTGCTTCTGTCATTTCATCTTCTCTGACTCTTCTGCATCCCTCTTTTATCTTTTAAGGACCATTGTGATTTCAGTGGACTGTCCCTATCTTAAGATACATAATTTAATTACAACCATAAAGTCCTTTTTGCCAGTAAGGTAATAGGTTCTGGGTGTTAAGATGTGGACATCATTTTTGGGGGTAGGGCATTATCGTGTCTACCACAACCTGGACACCCTTGGATAACTGGGAGTGCAATTTATTTATAAACAAATAACGGTGTTATATATCCAAACCTATGGGATATTTAAAAGTTGTACCAAGAACAAGGTATAGCCCTGAATGTGTCTGTTAGAAAATAAGAAATATTGGAAGAAAGGAATTAAGTGCTCAATTCAACAAGATAAAATTAATAGAAAAGACCCAAGAAATCAGAAGGAATTGATACAGATAATACAATAGAAAAGTATTGAAACAAGTCAACAATACACTAAATCAATGAAACTGAAATCTGATTTTGGAAAGCATGAGGAAAAAATACCTTTGACAAGTGAAATTATGAGAAAAAGAACAAACACAAATAACATTAAGAGTGAGAAAGTAGAAAAAAAAGGAATAAGATAGCGGACTAACGAAAGATTTAGAGGATGTTTAAAAATTTGTAAGAGGAGGGATGCCTGGGTGGCTCAGTTGGTTAAGCAGCTGCCTTCAGCTCAGGTCATGATCCTGAGGTTCTGGGATTGAGTCCCACCCACATCAGGCTCCTTGCTCGGTGAGGAGCCTGCTTCACCCTCTGCCTCTGCCTGCGTGTGTCCTCTCTCTCTTTCTCTCTCTCTCTCTGACAAATAAATAAATAATTTAAAAAAATTTATAAGAGGAATTCTATGTCTAATGTTATACTCTACATTTAAACTCTAGGAAATGGTTGGTTATTTCTCTATCAATATAACTCAAAAAGTAGTAGAAAATTTGAATTAAAAATGGCAATCTAAGAATCTGAGAACATATTTAAAAAATTTTATCTTCCCAATGAACTCAACTCAGATGATTTTACGGTTGACTTCCATCAAACCTTCAGTAAACATGTGATTACAGTGCTATGTAAACTACCCGTCCTATAACAAAAGTGAAAAGCTTTCAAATTCATTTTCTGTAACCACTACCTACACTCTCCACACAAGCACACTTCCTGTTTCTCCTTTTCTCTGTCCCCCTATACATTAGTTAGATCAATATTCAGCATTAACATTATTATGACACTGGGGATATTAATGTATATAGTATATAATGTTGTTGTTGTTGTTAAGTTTTCTTCTCTCTGCAACACCTCTGTTTCCTCCAGGTTTCTCCCTCTGCTTGTTTTGGTCTCTCTCTTTCATGTTAAGAGTTTCCTTAGATATCTGTAGTCTTTGAGTATTCATATTTACATAGGACACACCAAAAAGATTACTGGAAAATGCTGAGTGTGTGGGCAGGGCTGTTTCATTGGGGTACCACTGATTGTACCTTTTGACTCAGTGTCTTTAGAGCTTTCTTCTTAGGCTAGTTGTATTGCACGAAGAGAAATTTTCCCATCTCCTGCCTGGAGTGTGAAAACTGGCTGCTGGTGTTCTGGAACCCAGTTGGTAAAAAAAAAAAAAAAAAGGCTATGGGTCTCAATATTCAGGGCTCAGAGACTTGTACTTAATATCAGTTTCCTGTATGTTATCCTCACCCTCATGTTTCCTGTATGTTATCCTCACCCTCATCTGTGCATAGTATCTTCCTGTCCAGACACCACTTGTCTAATTCTTTCCCCAGGTTACACCTTTGGCTTCTGAGCAAGTTGGGGAATGGTCATCAGTCATGCAGATGTAGATCTGGGGTCTAGCTGCTTCATAGGCAGACTTACCAGCACTTTTCATGTTTTCAGTCCTTCCTATGCCCCTTTTTCCAGAATTACCTGGTATGGTGAATTCCTGGGATTTAGGGAGGCTCTTCAGTACAATTCAGGTGGTTTATTGACTTCTTCTATTACATCTTTAAGATTCAGGTTTCTTGTGTTTGCTAAGTCAGTTACTACCTGTTCTTTTGCTTTTTGAGTTCTAAAATATGGATCCTGTTGTCTCTTCCTTCTGCATGTGTGTTTCCATCTTTTATTCTATCATTTTTGTGGTAATTTACCAGGTGATGTAGGCCTATCATGTTCAGTTCACCATCTTTTTCAAGCCCTATACTTTAACCACCATGTAACACTGTCTGGCAAGCCAGGCTGAGGACTTAGTTGAAAGTACTAGAAAGTCATGATGAAATTGCTGTTTTAGTAAAATTATTCCAGCATGGAATGGGGGAGGGGTTGGGTGGATGGGAAAGGGGTGATTAGAGAAGCAGGTTATTATTCCATTCTTCTGTGTTGATAGTATCCTTCCTCTTCCTTCATAATTTTTAAAGTCCACAAGACCTTTAAGGTTTGTCACATATTAGATAGTCTTCACAAAAATACTCCTGGCTTCTTGGGCGTCTGGGAATTACTCCCTCCCCAGAATTCCTTTAGCCCTCTACTGTATTTTGTTTGGATGTTAGCGTATGATTAATTCTTAGCACTATTAACTGTCTTTCAGTGCACATGTCCTATCTTTTAGCTGAGATTATGAGTTCCTGTTCTATGGCCCTTTGGCACCATTCATCAAATACCTCCTAAATGAAGACGGCTGTCCAAGAAAGAACCACCAATAAAGATGGGACAATGTACCTTTAATAATAGGTCATGTAATGATGGTGGGAAAATGTTTTTGAGATATTAAATTTTGAGATATTGTTTGAGATAAATTTTGAGATAAATTTTGAGATATTGTTTTTCTCCCCTCTGGATATTTACCTCTTTGTCATTTTTCTTTTCAAGCACACAGTTGCCTCTATGCTGGGTAGGGGTAGATATGACAGGGCAGAAAGAAGAAGTATGTAAGTCCTTTCTCTAGTTTGTGCTTCAAAAAGCTAAGCCATTAGGGTTACTTAGAAGATTCTGGGGGAGCAGGGGTGGATGGAGGCCAAAGGTAGGAGAAGGAAATAAGTGGGAGATCTCCCTCAGTGAACCAGAAAGAGATTCCTTCAGGCTGGAGGAAGGAAACAATAGAGGGAATTTGATTAGAGCAAAGATGTTGGTGGGCCCTGGAGAGAGGGACATGCACCCTGTTTCCCATTCCCAAGCAGAGTCCCAGAGAGGGAACAAAGGAATGACTGTGAGAGGGATCTGCACAGTCTCCCTGGGTTTCAAGTCCTTCTAGCACAAAAGCAGCCAGACAACTCCTCCTGTGTGGGGCAGAAGCTGCAGAAAGAGTCAAGACCTGAAGGTGACAAAAGACATTGCTAAGGATGTGTGCTTGCTTCAGGGCCAAATGCCAGCCCCCTCATGTGCTTTAGCATTTTAGAAGGTCCTTGGGATGTAGACAGAACCCTGGGGAAATAGATCTCAAATTCACCAAGATCAGATTTTTGCCACCTAGTGAAATGGAGGTCAAAATAGAAATTATTTTGCACTGTAGAAAAACAAAAAGTGATATTTCTTGTGCATTTGACATTGTGGAATGAGATTCATATCCAGTATATAATCATGAATAAGGTCAGTTATCAATTAATAGTAATGTTCTACTTGTGCAGGGGAGAGAGAATTGAGCCTATCTTCCTTAGGAGGAAAAAACCAGAGACAACACTGTACATATTACATAAATCTTTTAGGAAAAGGTAGAATAATACTATTTTTTAGATGCTTTAAATGATCACATACAAATTCAATTGCTTTTGAACTCTAGCCCAGCATCATTCACTTGAATTAATTGGGAACAGACTTGTTTGAATTAATGAAGCATCAGAATTATACACAATTCTCCAATACCTGCAGAGTAACATGGGGTTGGCTATAAAGACCATCAATTACAAAGGCCGTGACCTCAAGTAAATCATTTAAAGGTTCTGAGCTCATTTCCTCAGCCCTGGAGTTGATATAACGATCCCTGTATTACATGGTTGTTGTGAGGATTAAATGAAAGACTGCTTATGGAGGTACCCAGCAAGAAGCAATCACGAAATAAACTATGGTTTCCTTTTCACCCTTTCCTCAATGTGGAATTGATGGAAATGCATTGGTTTCTCTGAAAGCCCAAACTAAATCTCAGAACACAATAATGACATAAGTCCTAGGAATATGGGCTCCATTCTACAAATGGGAAATTAGAAACTAAGGTCCCATCTTTTGAGTTCTGAACTCATTGGCTAGCTTGCTGCTATTTTTCTGATATAGCTAATACATCTGATATTTTTCATCTTACACCTGAGCCTTTTAACCAATTTGGAAGGAACTGATGTTTATTTATTTTATTTTATTTTATTTTGAAACTGATGTTTGTATTAATTAAAAATTAATCATTAAGAAAGTAAATGATATAGAGAAAAATAACCTACTAGCTTCAGCCTGTAAAGGTTTCGCCTAAAAGGTTAAATGTCAGAGTTTCAGTTTCTTTGGCCTTGGCCTAATCACATCTGTTCTAAACAGTAGCTGAGTGTAACATTTAACAACTCATTTAAACAAAATCTTATTATAAAGAGAACAAGCATAAAGGGGAGCATTTGACAGTTTGTGATGAGTGTGGTTTGTATCCATAAGTTCCAAACAACCTACGAATAAAACAAGTTTTACAAAGGGTAAATAACACCTTGATGGTGGAATCTGTGAGGTTTATGTTTTTGTTAAGAGAATTAGGGCTGTTAGAAAAGGTGCAGCTCGTATTTCTCAATCTGTGGGACAATGCAACAGTAATAGCTATTATTTATTGAATGTCTGCTATGTGCCTGGTGCTATAGTAGCTCCTTCACATAGGTAATTGGAAGCGTATTTGGTTGGGAGGATTGTAAGTCCTTATTTTATGACTCTTCATCTTAGAGAAAATAGCTTGGTGACACCCAGGAATGTGACACCTAAGTATAGGAAAGAGGTTGTTTCAAGATGTTGTGCAGGGTGTTTGTGGAGACATTGTTAGGTAGGGAGTCACCCTGTAATTGTTCCCTTTTCCCTTGTCCTGTGTGTTACACTGCCTTTTCCTGGTGTGGGCAGAGATCTGTGCAGACCATGTTTAACTTAGGGAAATTTTCTTCTTACTCAGATTGGAACTAGGTTGTGTACATGTGTGTGCACGTGTGTATGGTATGTGTGTAATCGTGTACATGTATCGAGTCATCGGTAAATAAGGTCTGAGAACCAGCTGAAATGCGTAGGCTCGCCCATCATAGAGGTTGTACTCCATGCACCACACCACACTGATGATGTGCACCAGTGTCTGTTTCCCCACACCCTTTCTGCTCCTTCTCCCTTGAACTCTTTCTAAGCAGGGTTTTGTGCGAAATGACAGCACTCGAGAAAGCTCCAAGGCAATAGGAAGCATAGTATATTGGAATCTTTCAAATAATTCTATATGGTTGAAGTACAGTATTGGGGGTGCGGGGACTGGGAGGCAGAGGTAAACACACGTGTAAAGATGGGGTTAAAGGCAAGAAATCAGGCAGGAGAGGTTTATATACACCCATACACACACACACAACACAACTTTATTTTTTTAAGATGTTTAAAAATTTATGAGAGAGGAAGAAGGAGAATGAACAGGGGGAGGAGCAGAGGGAGAGGGACAAACAGACTCTGTGCTGAGCATGGTGTCTGACACATGGCTCGATCTCAAGACCTCAAGATCGTGACCTGAGCCAAAATCCAGAGTTAGATGCCTAGCCAACTGAGCCACCCAGGCAACCCCAGAGGGCAACTTTAAATAACTTGCTCAGTATGACTTTGTGGCAGTATGTGAGGGAGTTTTTTGGGAGGGAGGGGAGAAGTGTGTATTTGGTTTTGTATTGACCACTGGATGGTCAAATGATTTTTCATTCCACTCTTTACACTGGCATGAAGATCTTAGAGTGGAGGACCAGGTTTAGAGGACAAAAGGCCCTCCAGATTATTGTGCTGACAGTCCCGGAGGATGGGCCTACAGAATTTACAGAAAGGCTGGTAGCTGGGAATGTCCTAGATGGGAATTCTTTGAAGAGCAACTTGTGGCATCCTTTTCTCCTGGGTCATGGAAATGGTCATTTGGAGAATTACAGTTTTAAATCTTTTCCCTGCTGTGTTGCAGTCCCAGTTAGTTACCCTTAACGCCTCAGGAAAGACTCACTTGCCACCACCTTGGGTGGTGGAGGTGTGAGGAGTGAAGGGACAGAGCTGCACAAAGAAATGTGAATTGCCCCACATTGGCCCTCCTGCTGATGCCCATGTGCAGGAACAGCGTGCTATGTAGTGGGCGACTGTGTTCAAGTGTTTCTGGAGGCGACCAGAGTCTAAGAAAGAGGTGGCTCTTGGCCAAGTTGAGAATAGCAAGGAGGAGCAGCTGCGAGGTGGGAGATTCAGGAGCAGATGTGAGATAAGCCCTTTCTCAATATATCCTAGAAGGTGATCCTTGCAAAGGAAAAGACTGACTTGGACTTTACACAAACCATCTTTTATTTTACCGAGGAAACCTGCATGATAGGTATTACTCTTCCTACTTTATGTATTATAAAATAATAACAATAATTTTCTTATCTCATGCTGTAAATAATGATAATAGTAACAACTATTATTTTTTTAAAGGTGGTTCTTTTTTTTTTTTTAAGATTTTATTTATTTGTTTGACAGAGAGAGAGAGAGAGAGATCATAAGTAGGCAGAGAGGCAGGCAGGGAGAGAGGGGAAAGCAGGCTCCTTGCTGAGCAGAGAGCTCGATGTGGGGCTCGATCCCAGTACCCTGAGATCATGACCTGAGCTGAAGGCAGAGGCTTTAACCCACTGAGCCACCCAGGCGCCCCAGTAACAACTATTATTTGTTGTGTACCAACCATGAGCCAGGCCCTCGGCAGTTTTCTTTCTTTTTTATTTTTAAGATTTTGTTTATTTATTTGTTGAGAGAGAAAGAGTTAGTGCACGAGAAGGGGGGAGGGGCAAAGGGGGAGAGATAAGCAGGCTCCCCCCTGAGCAGGGAGCCCCATGTAGGGGTCTGTTTCAGGACCCTAGGATCATGACCTGACCCAAAGAGATGCTTAACTGACTGAGCCACCCAGGTGCCCCAGCAGTTTTCTTTACATGCATTATTATTATGGAAAGATTGCTGCAAGGAAAGTATTCTTTTCTCAGTTTTATAGGTGAAAAACCAGAGAGTAAAAGATATACTCCAGATCATGGGGTTAATAATTGTGTAACATTTAAAAAATAAATTAAAAATAAATAAATGAATGAATGAATGAATGAATGAATGAATAAATAAATAAATAAAATTGCCTAACAGCAGAGCCATGCTGACCCCCTGCGTACATTGAAGAGATAGATGAAAGAGGCAATTGGGGATGAGCTTCCCCATTCCACCCTCCCTTTTTTTAGACTTACTCATATAGCCTTACCTTCTATTGATTTCTGTACTTCCTTTTCTCTGGGTTATTTTAGCCAAGTGTCATTTGGATTCTATCTCTTTCTGCCCACTTGAGACCTTTCTCTGGCAATTATTTCTCTTCTGTCCCAATCTTAGAACTATGATCTTTAGAAAAACAACTTCTTCACTCAGTTCTTTCTCTCTTTCAAGGTAGTCTTCTTCAAAGAAAAGTTTCTATTCATATGTTCTATTCATTTTTCAATTCACTTCAAGGAAGCACTCACTGAAGTTATCATGGACTTCCTGATTAGCAAACCCCATGGCCTACTTTCAGTCTTCATTCTTTTGAACCTTTCTGAAGCTTTTGACACTATGCTATTGACTATCTCATGGTTCTTGAAATTCTCTCCTTCTTCAGTATCCGTAGCACCAGTCTCTTGTTCTTCCCTCAAGGTTCTTAGCATTCCTCTTTGGTCTCATTCAGTGGCTCTTTCTTCTTCCCTGCCTACCTCTCACACACAGGTTTACTCAGGGTTTCCTCCTCTGGGTGAATCCTTTCTCTCCTGAGATGATGAATTTATTCTATCCCATTGCTCTGATGTCTAAACCTGAACCAGACTTTCTTTCTGAGATTCAGAACTGTATTGGCAACTGGAATTGTTCTGAAGCCATGTCAAAAAAGAACCCTCATCTGTAGAACCTTTTGACTCTCTCAAGTGGAGGCACTCTCATTCTTTTGAACCTTCAATAGGATCGTGCTCTCACCTCTTAGCTGACACTCATCACCGCAGACTTTGGGAGTTATTTGTGTGCTTGTCTTATTCCTTCTGGTAGATTACAAGTTCCTTTAGGGCTAGAATTTTGCTTTTCTTATCATTGCGTTTTCTTTAGAGTTCACTGTCATGTCCTCAATAGGTGATTGATATTGACTGAATTTACCTTTATCTATTTCCACAATTAAATGGACTCTGATTCTGTCTTTTAGAGTTTAATCTGAGGTGAGGCCCTTTTGAGCCAGGAACCACTACCTGACGGAGTGACAGGGCTGACCTCCTCACCAAGCTGCTGTAGTTTGAGGGTTGCAATTGGATCTCTGCAGAGGATGTCATGAAACATTCATTCTTCCTTAGTTTGCGGAGAGCAGATCCACAAACTCCCTGACACTGTGTCCACATTTACAGTAAAAGAGATTCAGTTCCAAAAGGAGACCAGCCTGACTCAGGCAGGCCAGCTTTCCATATGGTAGACACTGAGTTCTACAGCCATAGATCTAGGCCCAAGCAGGCAGTAGCTGGAGGGACTCCACACCCCTCACTTCACTGGGAAGCACCTGACTATATCCCCCTTATTCATCGCCTGCCTACCTGCCTGGCCCATGCTGACCTGGTCACATGTTCCCAACTGCCTGCCAAACACCAGAGCATTGGCCTGTTGGCCCAACCATTGGATTGTCTGCTGGATGCTAACAGATATAAGTTGGTCGTTACTTGTCCTCCAATATAAAAAACTCATAATTCTTGTTGTCCTTGTCACTACTCACTATTTCTTTTATATGAACAAATGTAGATATATAATTTTAATTTTTTTCTTTGCTTAATGCCTTCTCTTAATATATATCTTGGTCTACATTGGTTATATTATATTATAAATTCTAAGAGGAGAGGGATGATTCTGGTTAGCTAATTTGAGAAATTCTTAGCATCATTTGAAATATGCACTTAATAAGCAAAAATGCCTTTGATGATGATTTAACACCATCTACTGGTCTTTGATCAAATATATCAGTCTTTAAAATCTATGGTGATTTATAAGCAGTGCAGCTATAGCCTGTGTTCTTATGACCTCAACCAAACTGGTATGACTTTAAGACAATAACTGATAGACATCATTCATCATATTGAAAAATTAGAATGTAGTAGGGGGTTTGCCCTGAGTCAAACACAAATAACTGTAACATAACAAGGCAAAATATCTGTGCCTCCATGATGGCAGTGACAACATGCTCTCTCAAAGCAAGCAGGAGTTGAATCTGGGGAGGAGTTTAGGAAAAAACTTCATGAAGGAGTTTAGATGCGATACAATCAGATTTGTGGTTTAGATGGCATTCTCATGGCTGAAGTATGGAAGATGAATCAGGAGAAGACAAGAATTAACATAGGCAACTAATGAGAAAGAAAGATAAAAGAGCAACCACTGATAATCTGGCCTGGCATTCACGACCTGGGCATAAACAATTTCACAGAACACTAACACCAGGCAAAGTTACTCTGAGACAATGATAAAGTGAAACAAAACATGGCCACTTCATAATTTTGTTTAAGCACAGACAAGAATAAGATGCTGTGCCACCTACAGAATACCAAACATCCTCCTCTTTCTGTTAAAATGAGTGACTGATATTTCTTTACCAATCACAACTTTATTTCTGCTTTAGTCCGTTCATGTAAATAAGATTTATTGAAATACCCAATTATTAAATTGCCCCTGTTTTCTGACAACATCTGTTCCAGAGTGAAGTTCTGCTTCTTTGAACCAACTAAACCCAAATCCTATAATAGATTCTTTTAATATCCTTTTGCTGAGATAACCCATGATTCACTATAGTATGTGTTCTTCTTCACTGCAATGAGTAAGAAACCCAGCTCACTCAACTACAGGTGCACTCCTGGTGGTCTTTGGCTAAAGGACATTGACACTAGCAAGAGGACTACATAAGTATATGCAGGCCATGGTGAGGGCATGAAATAAGTAGTGATACCAGGGATAGAGAAGAGTATGCACACTCTAGAAACATTTAAAAGGTAACATCAATAGTACTTGATACCTACTTGATAGGTTAGATTTGGTGGTTGAGAGAATGGGAAGATCCAGGACAAAGTCAAAGTCTATAGCATGGGTAACTAGGTGGATAATGGTGCTATATTCATGAATAAGAGGAACACAGAAAGAGAGGAACATTCGGGGGGGGGGAGGGAGATTTTGAATATTTATAATGGAAGTACCTATGAGATACCAGATAAAGAGGTCCAGTAGGCAGTTGAGTGTATGGTTTAAAGCGAGGAAAGATCTGATCTAGTAGTTAAACCCCAAAGAGGGGATGAGATCACCCTGGAAATATGTATAACGTGAGAAGAGGATCTGATTGAGATTGAAACTCTGAGATTTATTAATATTTAAAGAATAGGCAGAGGGAAAAGGAGAGCCAGGAGAGATGACGGTCATAGAAGCAAGGAAATTGAAGGTTTAAAAAAGTGGGGAGCCATGGACGCCATCAGATGCAGTTGAGAGATCAAGTCTGTTAGTTTTGGAAACTATGAAATTACTGGTGACCAGAAGGATAGCAGTTGAAGTAGAATGGTGGGGGTGTATGCAGACAGTAGCGGGTTGGGTAGTGAATGGTAAGTGAGGAAATGGAGGCAGCAAGTGTGAACAACTCTTGAGACATTTGGATAAGAAGAAAAATAAAGGGTCAAGGTAGAAGCTAGGTAGAAATGTGGGGTCAAAAAGTAAAGGAGGATAAGATAAAAATACCAGTGGAAAGCCTGTTTTGTTCAGTGATACATCACTAATGACTCCAACAATGTTTGGCACTTATGCAGGCCTTCACTAAGTATGTGTTGAATGAATGAATGATAGAGGGAAATTGGTAAAGATCTTTAGAGAAGATGTAGAAGGGGTTGGAGTCAATAGAACAAAATGTAAGGTTGTTGTTAACCCAAAAAGTACAGTTCTTCCTCTGTAGTGAATTCAGAGACATCATCCCATTTAATCCGAGTCTTTTTCTAGACCCATTTTATCTTTTCTGTTATCCCATTATGCATAGTTTCATGTAGTTCAAAACTTTGAATAATATTACCACCATAGATTTATTTTGGTCATAGGAAGAAACATCATTTAGAGGAAGTTTGTGAGTTGATTTGTTTCAAATGTTAATAACTGTCTTTAATGTTCTACTGTGCAAGATATCTTCTTTATGAAGCTAATAATTTTATGAAATTTTATGAAGAAATAATTTTATGAAGAACTTGATATAGTCCAAACTAGCCACTGATAGACTGGTTTGTCCCCGAGTATGCTGATTTCCCCATCACTGAAAGGGGCATTCCTGGAGAAGCTCTCTGACCCCTTGCTGGGAATAAAGTAGTTGACATCCAGACATCACATAAGAGGTGAATTAGATAACTTTGAAAGGTCCATTGTAATGTGGAGCTTCAAAGATTCTGCTACTGTGTGTCCAAATAGTACCATTTCCTCTTTTAAAAGCAATTGTGCCTCTAAAATTGTTGTCTGATATTTTACACTGTTGGAGTTAAAACTTTGATATTGGAAAACAAATTTTGGACTTTGATAATTACATCATACATAAGGGAGTTTACCTCATGACCAATAATCTAAGTAGTCTCTCCTAAGAATGGTGAGGAGGATAAGAATGAAAACAAACTACTGAACTTCATTTGCTTTCTACTAACAAGTTAGAATTCTCATATCAATGTATCAATACTCAGAAGCTCTAGACTGAGATTAGGGATTTTTTTTTTCTTACAATGTAAGAGTTACCATTAGGAAGCTATATTTATTTTTTCCAGTGGATCATGAAACTGTGGATGTTCTCATGAGGTCCCTGAGAGATTTTTTGTTTCAGGGGTCTGCTTTGTCAATTCCACTGGATAGTTTTAACAGTGCAAGCTGACTAACCTTCCAGAAAAGCCTGTTGTCTGCTAGCTGCCAGGTGTCTATTGATGAGAACAGTATGAGGCTGGTATGGCAGAAAAAATAAAGTTCACACATGACTGAGGGCAGATGGTGAGAAGGGCTAGACTATAGAAACCCTACCTCCTCCAAATCTGGCAGTCTCAATCTAGCCCTAGCCCAGAATATAAGCTTTTTCAAAAGCCATAATCTTGGCCCCTGGATAAGTAGAGAGGAAGGTCTTGATGGAAAATCATGAGTCTTGTGAAGTGATCTGTGTCTCATATAGGAAGTTGGTGTAAAGGGGCTTCACCAACCCAGTGCTTTCCTTAACATTGCTGCTATCTTCCTCCTGAACACTTCAAAGATCCTTGGATAAGTTCAGACCTGATAATGACTGAACTCCTAACACCTTTTCCTTCCTAGTGATCTGAAACTTCATGATTCTTGCTACAGCACAAAGTCATATAAAATAAGTACTATTTAGGGGCACCTGGGTGGCTCAGTGGGTTAAAGCCTCTGCCTTCGGCTCAGGTCATGATCTCAGAGTCCTGGGATCAAGCCCCACATCGGGCTCTCTGCTCAGCAGGGAGCCTGCTTCCCCTCTCTCTCTGCCTGACTCTCTCTGCCTACTTGTGATCTCTCTCTCTCTGTTAAATAAATAAATAAAATATTTAAAAAAAAAAGAAAAAAATAAGTACTATTTATTGAGTGTCTACACACAACACCCACTCCATAGACTATTCTCATATTAACTGTGCCAAGCTGGTATCATTGTGGAGATGAATAAACTGATGTGCAGGTTAAGTGACTTGCCCATGGTCACACAGATATAAAGTAGATCTATGATTTTAGTTCTGGTCTGTTTGGTTCCAAAGCCAGTCTTTTCACTACACCATTTGTTTATGAATCAATTAATGATGGTTCTAATGTCTTTTTACATTTAAATCATCAAATTTGATTTTCTTCAGTGGTTAAATTGATAAGACAATTGTCCAATGTGATATATGCCTCCTGAATAGAAGATACACACTTTCTCTCTCTCTCTCTTTGAATGATAGTTTCACAGTAAAGATAGTTTTTCAAACTAACATTACCTTTTAGTCACTGGTTGAATTTTAAGCATGTGATAAAATATAATTAACATTAGGGGCACCTGGGTGGCTCAGTCGTTAAGCGTCTGCCTTCGGTTCGGGTCATGATCCCAGGGTCCTGGGATCGAGCCCCGCATCGGGCTCCTTGCTTGGCAGGAGGCCTGCTTCTCCCGCTACCATTCCCTCTGCTTGTGTTCCCTCTCTCGCTGTGTTTCTCGCTGTCAAATAAATAAAATCTTTAAAAATATATATATATAATTAACATTTGTGTTGGCTGGTTGGTCCTAGGTTTTCAGGCTCTTAGTGGTTCAGAAAGCCTGAACTTGAGCTCCTGAGCATTTTCCCCCTATCCTATTACTCTATCCCCTCAGGGCCACCTCGGATGGGTTGCAGGTGGCACACTAAACAACTCTAGGGAACACCATTCACATCATAATTCTATATGAATGGCACCTGACCTCTTCTCCCCTCCGCTTCTATTTCTGAACACACAGGAGGACCATCTGACAGGGAAACTAATTAAGGGACAAGTGGTGATAGTTACAGCATTAATTAAGTACTGTACTGTCAAATAACACAGGAAGAATGGCATCTGAAAGTTTAAACTTTGACACTAAATCTACCTCAGAACTAGAAATCAACAAAGTGGCAAAACAAATTATGAATTCTCTGGGATATTTTGTTCCTGAAAACTCAGACATATACATCCAGTCAGGTCAGCAGCCTATTTCTGGTATTGAGTGACATGTTTTGAAATTTTAACTGTGCCAGAAGAGAGGGAAGGATAAGAAAAAGCTGACTAAAGGGTTCCCCTTGACCTAAATTCCAAAAAGATTCCCAGTAACAAATGGCTTCCTGATCTGAAGGGCTGCAAGCTTTCCTTCTGGGAGACATTTTAGATTAGGTCAATAGGATAGAATCTAGAAGTTGATTAACCATATACCTAACTACTTGCCACCATTGGAGTCTTTGCAGGAAAGTAATTGGATGCTCTTAAGGTATACTGTTCTTTCTAAAAGGGAGGACAGTGGCAATGGTAAAGGCCAAGTGGAGGGAGTGAGCAGAGCAAATGTCATTTCTTGAAATTTCAGATAATGTAAAAGAAGAAAATTATGCTGTTTTAGGATGAGACAGGTTTTTTCCATGTGGGGTATATAAATGTCAGGAGACTGAAGACTTCCATTTTGAATGTCTTTCTTTAAGATCCTTGTATTAGTTTGTTAGGGCCACCATAACTAAACACCTCGAACACTTAGCCCATGATAGTGCCCTTATGGATTTCTTGGATGCAAAGATGTATTTCAAATACAATAGAGATTCAAGAAAAGAAATACTGCATCTACAGTTAAAATCATATTTATATATATTTTTGGAGAGTTAAGATGGCAGAATAGTAGGAAGACCCTATGCTTGCCTTGTCCCTTGAACACAGATAAATATCAAATCATTCTGAACACCCAAGAAATCGATCTGAGGCCTGAGAGAACAAAGTGCACAACTAGAGAGAGAGAAGAGGCCATATTGTGGAAAGTAGTAGGGGTGGAGACATGATGTAGGTAAGAAAAGGATCACAGGTGCTGCAGACAGAGGGAGCCCTGATCATGGAGAGATGAGAGAGAGAGAGAGAGGGTAGAAGAGAGAAAGAGAGAACAGCACACAGGGAATCACTTAAGAAAAACACTTCCCCCAAACCATTGACTGGGAAAAGGAGAGGTACTGATTAATCATGAGTTTTTCCAACCAGCAGAGCTCAAAGATTAGAATTTTAGAAGTCTGCACTGTGGTTGGTGCAGAACCCTATGGGTGCAATGGTGCTCCTGTGGAGAAGGAGGGCAGAGGCTTGGGAGCCGATGGTGCAATCTGAGGATCCCCTCGGACACAGTGGAAGAAATGTTTCCCTCTTCCTGGAGTGCATCTGGGAGAGGTGGCATTATCTCTAAGGGGATAAAAGAACCTGTGGGTGATATTATACTGCCCCATTCCTTAGCAGAGGGTCAAAGACATCTGCTGAAGGCAGCTAACCTGGACACTGGCTTTTTGCTGTGCTTTACTCTAAACTCCAAGCTCCTGCACATTAGTGCAACCGCCCTTCTGGGATATACTGTCACCAGCCCCAGTGCAGTGAGACCCTCCCCCAGAGGACGAGCATGGGTCCAAGCTACACTGGGTCCCTAAAGTTTGGAGTTTTGAAACTCTGCCGGCACACCTGAGATAAAACACAGGTACACTACACTGCTGGGTAGGCAAATGGCCTGGACACAGACAGGGTGAAGGCAGGGTTCTAAGGGATGCCTGGGACATATGAAGTGAGATTGTTCATTCTTTTCTGAGGGCTGCTCATACAACAGTGGGTACCAACTCTGCTCTCTAGGGATGAGGGAGAGGGCAGGCGCCATTTTTCTCCCCTATCCATCAGCACGGTCAGACTTCAGTGAGTAGAACCACACCAAGAGTAGAGGCCTGAGCCACTTACATTGAGCCTCACTCCCCTGCCCACTGCAGATGCTTCTTTACTAGAACAAGTATGCCTAAGAAGGAGAGTGGCTCTTTCCCCAGAAGACCAACACAAACCCCTTGCATGCAGCAAGTGTACTGACCATAGAGTGCTGCAAAGCTTCAGCTCTAGGATCAGGCCTCTTTTAACAAGAAGACCAGAGCACACCTAGTTAAAACTTACCACACTCTGGACAAGGTCCAAACACTCTCCACTGTAGGCAAGGAGAAACTGCAGAGGACTGATATGAGGGAAAGAGCAGCCAAAACACAGGAGCAGAGTGCACACAGCACACACCAGAGACATTTCCTGAAGTGCCAGGCCCTGGACAGTATATTATCTCTTCTTTATAAAGCTGTTACTCTCAGGAGCAGGAAACATAAAGGCTTTCTTAACACACAGAAGAAGACAGAGACCTAAACAAATTGCAAGATGGAGTAATTTATCCTAAAGGAAAAAAAAAGAAAAGTTCACAGCCAAGGACCTAATCAAGACATAAGTAATATGCCTGATCCATAATTTAAAACAACAATGATAAGGATACTATCTGGGCTTGAGAAAAGCATAGAAGACAGCAGGGAGTCCCTTACCACAGAGATAAAACACCTAAAAACTAGTCAGGCTGAAATAAAAATTGCTATAACTGAGATGCAAAACAGACTGGATGTAATGACCACAAGGATGGAAGAAACAGAGTAATAAATAAGTGACATAAATCATAAAATTATGGAAAATAATGAAGCTGAAAAAAAAGGGAAAGAAAAATATTGAATCATGAGAGGAGACTTAGGGAACTCAGCAACTCCATAAAGTGTAATAGCATTCATATCGTGGGAGTCCCAGAAGAAGAAAAGAGGGAAAAGGGGGCATAAGGTTTATTTGAGCAAATTATAGCTGAAAACTTTCCTAATCTGGGGATCAAAATAGACATCCAAATCCAGGAAGCACAGAAAACTCCCATCAAAATCAATAAAAGCAGGCCAACACCAAAACATATTGTAGTAAAACTTGCAAAATACAGAAATAAGTAAAAAATTCTAAAAGCAGCAAGGGAAAAGAAAACTCTAACTTATAAGGGAAGACAAATAAGGTTAGCAGCTGACCTAGCCACAGAAACTTGGCAGGCCATAAGAGAATGGTATGATGTATTCAACACACTGAATGGGAAAATTATGTAGCCAAGAATGCTTATAAAATAAGGCTGTCATTCAGAATAGAAGGAGAGATTAAGAGTTTCCCAGACAAACAAAAACTAAAGGTGTTTATGACCACTAAACCAGCCCTGCAAGAAATATTAAAGGAGAGTCTTTCAGGGGGAAGACAGACCAAAAGTGACAAACACTAGAAAGGAACAGAGAAAATCTCAGAAACAACAAATTTAAAAGTAATACAATAAAACTAAATTCATATCTATCAATAATCACTCTGAATGTAAATTGATTAGATGTTCCAATCAAAAGATAAAGGGTATCAGAATGGATAAAAAAAACCCCAAGCAAACCAAGACCCATCTATATGCTGCCTACAAGACACTAATTTTAGGCCTAAAGAGACCTGCAGGTTGAAAGTGAGGGGATGAAGGACAATTTATCATGCTAATGGATGTTAAAAGAAAGCTGGAGTAGCCATCCTTGTATCAGACAAACTAGATTTTAAACCAAAGACTGTAATAAATGGTGAAGAAGGACACTACATAATAATAAAGAGGTCTATCCAACATGAAGATCTAACAATTTTAATTTTTATGCCCTCAACATGGGAGCACCCAAATATATAAAAGTTAATAAAAAATAAATTCATTGATAATAATACAGTAATCATAGGGGATGTTAGCACCTCACTGAGCAATGAATAGATCATCTAGGCAGAAAATCAACAAAGAAACAAGGGCTTTGAATAATACACTGGATCAGATAGACTTAACAGATATAATCAGAACATTTCATCCTAAAGCATCAGAGTACACATTCTTTTCGAGTGCACATGGGACATTCTCCAGAACAGATCACATACTCAGTCACAAATCAGGTCTCAACAAGTACAAAAAGATTGATAGCATACCATGCATATTTTCTGACCACAATGCTATGAAACTAGAAGTTAACCACAAGAAAAAAATTTAGAAAGACCACAAATACATGTAGGTTAAAGAATATCCTACTGAGAACAAATTAATAAAAGAGAGAAAAATTCTATCTGTGAAATATACAGGCTGTGGGGCAATACCAGTAGCTTAATATATTGTTTTCCCCTGATGTTGGGGTTTTACAGTTTTATGGGGACCCTGTGGTTGTCGTCCTCTTGTTCTTTTGGGTTGTCTTCTGGTGGAGGGGCCTGCTGTGTTGTTTTTCAGTCAACCTTGCTTCAGCTGAGTTTCCCTGCTTCCTATCAAGGGGTTGGGCTCTGTGGAAATAGGTTTTTCAGGCTTTTGTTCTCTGGAGATTTTTGTTCTTTGCCCTTCAAGAGACAATGGATAAAGAAGATGTGGTCCATATATACAATGGAATATTACTCAGTTATCAGAAAGGATGAATACCCAAATTTGCATCAACATGGATGGGACTGGAGGAGATTATGCTGAGTGAAATAAGTCAAGCAGAGAAAGTCAATTATCATATGGTGTCACTTACTTGTGGAGCATAAGGAATAACATGGTGGATGTTAGAAAGAAAGGAAAAGTGAAAAGGGGAAATTGGAGGAGGAGACGAACCATGAGGGACTGTGGACTCTGAGAAACAAACTGAGGGTTTTAGAAGTGGGGGGATGGGGGTATGGTAAACCTAATGATGGTTATTAAGGACGGCACATATTGCATGGAGTGCTGGGTGTTGTACATAAACAATGACTCTTGGAACACTGCATCAAAAACCGATGATGTATTTTATGGTGACTAACATAACACAATAAAAATTTAAAAAAAGAATATCCTACTAAATAATGAATGGGTTAACCAGGAAATTGAGGAAGAAATAAAAAAAATACATGGAAACAAATAAAAATGAAACCACAACAGTCCAAAACCTTTGGGATGCAGCAAAAGCAGTCATAAAAGAGAAGTATATAGTGATGGAGGCCTACCTCAAGAAGCAAGAAAAATCTCAAATATACCATCTAACCTTACACCTAAAGGAGCTAGAGAAAGAACATCAAATGAAGCCTAAATCAAGCAGAACATGGGAAATAAATATTAGAGCAGAAATAAATGATACAGAAACAAACAAATGAAAAACACATTTGAGCAGATAAATGAAACTAGGAACTGGTTCTTAAAAAGAATTAATAAAATTGATAAAAACCTAGCTAGACTTATCAAAAAGAAAAGATGAAGGACCCAAATAAATAAAATCATGAATAAGAGGAGAGATCATAACCAACACCACAAAAATACAAACAATTATGAGAGAATATTATGAAAAATTATAAGCCAACAAATTAGGCAATCTGGAAGAAATGGATACATTCCCAGAAATATATAAATTACCAAAACTGAAGCAAGAGGAAATAAGAAATTTGAGCAGACCCAAAACCTGCAAAGAAATGAAAATAGTAATAAAAAAATCTCCAAGAAACAAAAGTCCAGGGCCAGATGGCTTCCCTAGGGAATTCTACAACCATTTAATGAAGAGTTAATACATATTCTTCTCAAACAGTTCCAAAAATAGAAATGGAAGGAAAACTTCCAAACTCATTCTACAAGCCAACATTACCTTAATTCCAAAACCAGACAATGACCCCACTAAAAAGGAGAACTACAGACCAATATCCCTGATGAACGTGGATGCAAATATTCTCAACAAAATACTAACAAATTGAATCCAACAGTACATTTAAAGAATAATTCACTATGATCAAGTGGGATTTACTCCTGGACTGCAAGTGTGGTTCAATACTTGCAAATTAATCAATGTCACATACCACATTAATAAAAAAAAGATATGAACCATATGATCCTCTCAATAAATGCAGAAAAAATATCTGACAAAGGACACCATCCATTCTTCATAAAAATCCTCAAAAAAGTGGGATAGAGGGAAAATACCTCAATATCAAAGAGGCCATAAAACAAATCCATAGCTAATATCATCCCACATTGGGAAAAACTGAGAGCTTTTCCTCTGTGCTCAGGAGCAAGACAGGGATGTCCATTCCCACCATTGTTATTTTTAATTTTTTAAATTTTTTTTTAGTTTTTTTCTCCCAAATACATTTATTTTATTTTTTTGGTGTTACAAGATTCATTGTTCATGCACCACACCCAGTGCTCCATGCAATATGTGCCCTCCTCAATACCCACCACCAGGCTCACCCAAATCCCCACCACCTCCCCTCCAAAACCCTCAGTTTGTTGCTCAGAGTCCACAGTCTCCCCACCATTGTTATTTTACATTGTAGTGGAAGTCCTAGCCACAGCAGTCATACAACAAAAAGAAATAAAAGGCATCCAGATTGGCAAAGAAGAAGTCAAACTTTCACATTCACAGATGACATGATGGTCTATGTAGAAAAACTCAAAGACTCCACCAAAAATTGCTAGAACTGATATAGGAATTCAGTAAAGTCCCAGGATATAAAATCAATGTACAAAAATCTGTTTCATTTCTATATACCAATAATGAAGCAGCAGAAAGAGAAATCAAGGAATTGATCCCATTTTCAGTTACACCAAAACCTATGAGACACCTAGGAAAAAACCTAACCAATGAGTTAAAATATTTGTACTCTGAAAACTATAGAACACTTATGAAAAAAACAGAAGAGGACACAAAAAAATGGAAAATCATTCCATTCTCATGGATTGGGAGAACAAATATTGTTAAAATGTGTATACTATCCAAATCAATCTATACATTTAATGCAATCCCTATCAAAATACCAACAGCAGTGGCGCCTGGGTGCTTCAGTGAGTTAAAGCCTCTGCCTTCGGCTCAGGTCATGATCTCAGGGTCCTGGGATCGAGGAGGTCCTGAGCAGAGTGTCTGCTTCCCCTCCTCTCTCTGCCTACCTTTCTGCCTACTTGTGATCTCTCTCTCTATCAAATAAATAAATAAAAAATCTTAAAAAAATATCCACAGCATTTTTCACAGAGCTAGAATAAACCATCTTAAAATTTGTATAGAAACACGAAATACCCAGAATAGCCAAAGCAATACTGAAAAAGAAAGACAAAGCTGGAGGCATCACATTTATGGACTTCAAGCCGTATGACAAAGCTGTAGTCATTAAGACAGTATGATACTGGCACAAAAACAGATACATAGATCAATGCAACAGAATAGAAAACCCAGAAATGGACCCACAACTATATGGGTAACTAATCTTTGACAAAGCAGGAAAGAATATTCAGTGGCAAAAACCAGTCTCTTCAACAAATGGTGTTGGGAAAACTGGACAGCAACATGCCAAAGAATGAAACAGGACCTCTTTCTTTCTTTCTTTCTTTCTTTCTTTCTTTCTTTCTTTCTTTCTTTCTTTCTTTCTTTCTTTCTTTCTTTCTTTCTTTCTTTCTTTCTTTCTTTCCTCCCTCCCTCCCTCCCTCCCTCCCTCCCTCCCTCCTTCCTTCCTTCCTTCCTTCCTTCCTTCCTTCCTTCCTTCCTTCCTTCCTTCCTTCCTTCCTTTTAAGATTTTATTTATTTATTTGACAGAGAGAGACACAGTGAGAGAGGGAACACAAGCAGGGGGATTTGGAGAGGGAGAAACAGGCTTCCTGCCAAGCAGGGAGCCCAATGCCGGGCTCAGTCCTAGGACCCTGGGATCATGACCTGAGCCGAAGGCAGACGCTTAACCACTGAGCCACCCAGGCGCCCCAGGACCACTTTCTTATACTACACACAAAAATAAAATCAAAATGGATGAAAGACCTAAACGTGAGACAGGAAACCATCAAAATCCTAGAGGAGAACACAGACAACAACCTCTTTAGCGTAGGCTGTAGCAACTTGTTACTAGACATGTCTCTGGAGTCAAGGGAAACAAAAGCAAAAATGAGCTATTGGGATTTCATCAAGATAAAAAACTTCTTCACAGCAAAGGAAACAGTCAACAAAACTGAAAGGCAACCTATGGAATGGGAGAAGATATGTGCAAATGACATATCCGATAAAGGGTTAGTATCCAAAATCTATAAAGAACTTATCAAACTCAACACCCAAAAAACAAATAATCCATCTAGGAAATGGACAGAAGACATGAATAGACACTTTTCCAAAGAAGACATTCAGATGGCCTACAGACACATGTCGTTATCAGGGAAATACAAATCAAAACCACAATGAGATACCACCTCACACTGGTCAGAATGGCTAAAGTTAACACAGGAAACAACAAATGTTGGCGAGGATGCGGAGAAAGGGGAACCCTCCTACTGTGTTGGTGGGAATGCAAGCTGGTGCAGCCACTCTGGAGAACAGTATGGAGATTCCTCAGAAAGTAAAAAAGAGAGCTACCCTACAACCCAGCAATTGCACTACTAGGTACTCATTCAAGGGGGCACATGCACTCGGATGTTTATGGCAGTATTATCAACAATAGGCAAATTATGGAAAGAACCCAAATGTTCATCAACTGGTGAATGGATAAAGAAGTGGTGTGTGTGTGTGTGTGTGTGTGTGTGTGTGTGTGTGTGTGTGTGTGTGTGTGTTTATGTACAAACAATGGACTATTAGTCATAAAAAGAATGAAATCTTGCCATTTGCAATGAAGTGGCTAGATCTAGAGAGTATTATGCTAAGCGAATTAAGTCAGAAAAAGACAAATACCATGTGATTTCACTCATATGTGGAATTTAAGTAACAAAACAGTTGAACATAGTGGAAGGAAAATAAAAAGAGGCAAACCAGGAAACAGACACTTAGCTATAGAGAACAAACTGAGGGTTGCTGGAAGGGAGGTGAGGGGGAGGTGGGCTACATGGATGAGGGGTATTAAGGAGGGCACTTGTTATGATGAGCCCTGGATGTTATGTGTAAGTGATGAATCACTAAATTCTATACTTGAAACAAATTTTACACTATATGTTTACTAACTAGAATTTAGTTTTTAAAAAATTTTTTACAGATATTGATATTTTTATTTTTTAGTTTTAAATTTAAATTCAATTTAGTTAACATATAGTCTATTATTAGCTTCAGGGGAAGAACTAACTAGAATTTAAATAAAAACTTGAAACATTAAAAAAATAGATATCATTTTTGGCAATTCACCTACCCTTAGCATGTTAGGTCAGGCCCACTCCTAACATTTGTAGAGCCTGGGAGAAGAGTATAAATGGAGGGCCACATATCATTTTATCTAAATATTTAAAAGTTAGACCAACCTGCTCAAGACTGCTGAGATCAACCAGGAAATCAAAGATGAACTTAAACAATTCATGGAGACCAATGAGAATGAAGACACAATGATGCAAAACCTATGGGACACGGCAAAGGCAGTCCTAAGGGGGAAATACATAGCCATCCAAGCCTCACTCAAAAAAATTGAAAAATCTCGAATACACCAGCTCTTCTTACACCTCAAAGAACAGGAAAACCAACAACAAAGGAAGCCAACCCCACGCATGAGAAGGGAAATAATCAAGATCAGAGCAGAGATCAATGAGTTAGAAACTAGAGAAACAATAGAACGCATCAACGAATCCAGAAGTTGGTTCTTTGAAAGAATCAATAAGATTGATAAGCCACTGGCCAAACTCATCCAAAAGAAAAGGGAGAGGACCCAAATTAACAAAATTATGAATGAAAAGGGAGAGATCACGACTAATCC